>SJYT01003431.1:384676-409122 GCA_006410635.1 Cephalophus harveyi
CTATTGCTGGGAGAGATTGGGGGCAGGAGGAGAAGGGGACGACAGAGGATGAGATGGCTGGATGGCATCGCTGACTCAATGGACATGAATTTGAGTGAACTCTGGGAGTTGGTGATGGACAGGGAGGCCTGGCATGCTGCGATTCATGGTGTCGCAAAGAGTTGGACAGGACTGAGCGACTGAACTGAACTGAGCTGAACTGAGATTACAGCTAGAAATAGTTTGCATTTAAATCTCCCATTCTAGTAAAATTCAAAATGATTTTGTTTATTGAAGGCTCAAGGTACAGCAATTTGTTCTCCAGTGTTTATACAGGGTTTGTCATGATTAATTTGCCTCAGGCTTTTTGTTTTGCTTTGTTTCGCTGATTTGGCTTCATTTTCCAATCGCTACCCCTCAGAATGCTCTCTTCCCTGTCTTTTGTGGATTGATCTACAGAAAGATGCTACCTGGCAACTGCTCAGATTTTCTACCTGCCATTGTACAAGTCATTGAAGCAAAACATGTATAGGTTGGAAATTTGATAGGAAAAAAAATCTTTTTATTTTTCCATTTCTCATCCGTAAAATAAAAGAGGTATTCAGCCAGAAGTACTCCAAAGTATCCGTATCAAGGAGAGGCACAAATGCCTTCATTCTAAGGATTTTGGGAAAAAAAAAAACAAACACCCTTTTCAATGGAGTCATCTATTGTCTGCTGTGTTGGTGGCCAAGAAAGCAAGAAGCAGTGTGTACAATCATGGTCAGGAAGAAGACTTGGAGTTCTATCCAAAACCAAACAAACTCATGTTAATTTATCAGGAAAGCCTTTGGTTATTCCTTAGTAACTCTATTTTTCAACTTGAAATTTTCATTCAATGAAATGAAATATTATACCTTGAATATTTTCAATATTACACATTGAAAATGATAACATTTTCAATTGAACTTGAGCTTAAAAAGCCAAATATCATATGAGATTTCACATTTTTAAGAGTTGTAGCAAGAGGTTACAGCTTAAAAATGTTTCCATCTCTCTCCTTACCTGGGTAGATATGATATTTTCGACTTTACTGTGAAGAGCACAGTTCAACCACTCCTTTTATGAGGCTTTAAGAAAAATAAATATGCAGATATAGTTCTGCTCTCACAAAAAATTTAAGGAGAGAAATCTACTTCAAATTATATGCTTATTCTGGGTATATGTCTTTCTAGAGAAAAAATAATACATTAGCCTATTAGCATACAGATCAAGCTAGGAGATATAAGAGACAAAATTTGCTCTATGGAAGCAGACAGTGTAGTTCAGTGTCCAAAGATGGGCTTTGAATCCATATAGACCTGAATGAGAATTTTATCCCTGCCTCATACTTGTATAGTATTTACTAGTATGGTAAATTCAGACAAGTCACCAAACTTTAATAAGCTTCAGTTTTCCCATTATAAATTGAGAATAACAATGTAAACTTCAACAAGTTATTAGAAAGACTAAATTATATTATTTTATCCATTCAACTTTCATTCATTTAATATAAATTATGACACCCTGGTGGCTCAGACAATAAAGTGTCTGCCTGCAATGCGGGAGACCCGGGTTCGATTCCTGGGTCGGGAAGAGCCCCTGGAGAAGGAAATGGCAATCCACTCCAGCACTCTTGCCTGGAAAATCCCATGGACGGAGGAGCCTGATAGGCTACAATCTATGGGGTCGCAAAGAGTTGGACATGACTGAGCGACTTCACTTCACTTCACTTCATGACATACACCAGATAATATTCTAGGCACTGCTGCTGCTGCTGCTAAGTCACTTCAGTCGTGTCCGACTCTGTGCGACCCCATAGACGGTAGCCCACCAGGCTCCCCCGTCCCTGGGACTCTCCAGGCAAGAACACTGGAGTGGGTTGCCATTTCCTTCTCCAATGCATGAAAGTGAGAAGTGAAAGTGAAGTCGCTCAGTCGTGTCCGACTCAGCGACCCCATGGACTGCAGCCCACCAGGCTCCTCCGTCCATGGGATTTTCCAGGCAAGAGTACTGGAGTGGGGTGCCATTGCCTTCTCCGATTCTAGGCACTAGGGACACTGTAATGAATAAAAGACACAGACCACTGAGGAGGCAACATTTGTGTAGAGATAAGGAAGGATAAAAAGGTATTATCCAACAGAGAGCTTTCTAGGGTAAGAGACCAGCATCTCAGGAGTCTGACAAGCTGGAGTAACTGAAAGAAGGCCAGAGAGGAGGACAAGTCTGCAGAGACAGGTAGAACAAACACTACTAGGCCCCTTGCCTACTTACTAGGACCTATAAGTTTACTGGCATGAAGTAAGTCTAATACTACCTAACATTTCATTTAGCACAATCATATTTTCTCTCTCCAGAGCTAATACTACCTGTCCCTTAGCATCAATTCTACCTAAACCTGTAGGATCAGTCTTGAAAACAAGAACTGTGAAAAGGCTACAGAACATAGAACATCATGGTGAGTGACACTTGGCTGGACTACAGATTCCAAAGACAGTACCAATATTCCACTCAAATGTCCAGATGGGACAAGTCATATCCCATTGGTACCTGCCTCATGAGCAAACCAAGCCAGCCACACTGTTACTAATTAGATATACCCTCACCACAAGCAGCAAAGCCACACATACCCAGTGGGAGAGCAGCAGGGTCAGGGTAGGGGGTATCTAAAAATGTAAACACCTTCTTAAAAGATACTCAGTCATTCAAAAGAGGTTATCAAAATTGAAAGCATCAGTGATGCTCTAAGTGGACAAATGCAAAGTTTGTTGCATAACTGTGAAGGGGTTCAGAGTATAGCACCCCCAAGTATACTGCTCTGACAAAAGGATTATTTTGAGCAGAAGGCAATTGAGAAAAACAGACATAAGATAAGGTCTCTGCCCACCCATCCATCTGCCGGAAAGCAGAACATAAATATGTGAGCCCCTTTTGTGAAGGTGTCCAGGTCCCCTACTTCCTGTCCCAGATATAACAACCTGATTCCTGCAGAAAAGATGGCACCAAGAATCTACACAAATAAGACTTGCTAACTGCCTCTTATCTACAATTACTTTCCCCATATATTTTCATTTTAACAACTCGCCACCCCTGGAAACTCAAAGAGCTTTTCTGTTGTCTTGTCACTTCTCTACAAATTTGCTGTTCTTTTATTAAGATGCTATATAAGCCCAGGTTCTAACTGCCCTTTTGAGTTACTCACCACTGTGATCTGTGTCTACAAAGGATGTACACAGTCATAAACTCTGTGTTTCTTTTGATAATTTGTCTTTTGTCAGTTCAATGTACAGGGCCCAGCCAATGAATCTAAGATGAATATAAGAAAAAAAGTCAAGCATTTCCATCCCTGCATGCATCTATCATATGTTCAGTAGGATGAGCGCTCATTAGTTCTTAAAAATAAACTTAGAAACAGTTCCATTTATAAGTCTATTAATAATTTATAATACTTCAAGTCATTTCAATCTTTATATTTATTATAAAACAAAATAAAAACATCATGTAGTATTTAAACAGGATTCTGTGTTGAGAATCCAGAAACAAAAAAGGCAGAGCATATTAACTGCAAGCAGATCATTTGCATTAAGAATTTTCAATTAAATTTTTATTTTGGTTGCTTATTTGTAATGAAATGCCTCGGAATCACTTGTGAGTGAGTGAGTGAGTGAAAGTCGCACAGTCATGTCCTATTCTTACAATCCAGACCCCATGGACTGTAGTCCACCAGGCTCCTCTGCCCATGGGGAGGCTCCAGGCAAGAATCCTGGAGTGGGTTGCCATTCTCTCTTCCAGGATATCTTCTCAACCCAGTAACCAAACCAGGGTCTCCTGCATTGCAGGTGGATTTTTTGCCTTCTGACCCACCAGATTTAAAAACAACAAAAAGAATTGATGATTCATTTGTTAATATTTCAGACATGTAAACTTAATATATAAAAATGGGGTAAAAGACTTCTTAAAGAATAAAACATTTATTTTAGTTTATTTCCCTAACCAATCCAATCCATCTTTTACTCTCTCATCTATAATGTTGATATTATAATTATTTCAGTTATTATTTTTCATCTTCCTCTGAAGTAACCCTTTTCTGGGAGAGAGAAGATAACCTAATAGATTTTTCTATATTTAATTTCATGCATTCTGTGAATTTTTAATGCTAATGCTTTAAAGAATTCCTCTTATTTAAATAAGATATTTGATAAAAAGTATTCCAGATAATCTTTCTACTAAATCTTTAACAGCAAAGCTTAAAAAAAAGTTATTACCATATGCTCTTTAATGCCTAAAGCAAAGATCTAGTATGGAATTGAGCATCATAATGAGGTCAATCTCAATTCCATCAATGTTATGTTCTATTAAAATCAAATGCAATCACATTCCTCATTTCAACTCAGCATGGCTTGGCTTTGAGGTATGTTCAGAAATGCACTTAAATTAGAAGGAAACATTAACATTTTATCATATGAATGCCACTAATGGCTCAGAAGATTAGCAATAACACTTTCTGGATACTTCCTCTACTGAAAATGTACTGTTAATAATATTCTTACATATCTAACTGTAACTGTTGGATATGTGTTTCCAACTAACAAAGTTCAGGAGCTCTTGGTTAAAAATAAATAAAAAAAAGGGGCTTCCCTGGTGGTCCAGTGGTTCCCTGGTGGTCTGTGTTTCCTCTGCAGGGGGCATGAGTTCAATCCCTGGTTTGGGAAGTTCCACGTGCTGTGAGTGTGCAAGTTGCTCAGTCCTTTCTGACTCTGTGACCCCATGAACTATTCACAGATCGGGGAATTCTCCAGGACAGAATACTGGAGTGGATAGTCATTCCCTTCTCCAGGGGATCTTCCCAACCCAGGGATCGAACCCAGGTCTCCCGAATTGGCAGGCAGATACCTTACCAGCTGAGCCACCAGGGAAGCCCCTGCAAGATATGAGATGTGGCCAAAAATAAAACAAAATTTTAAAAAGTAAAAGGAAGAAAAACTACTGCCAGTGAAAATCCCTGAACTAGAAATCTAGTCCCATTTGTGATTTTCAGAGCTGACTGTGGCTCAGATCATGAACTCCTTATTGCCAAATTCAGACTTAAATTGAAGAAAGTGGAGAAAACCACTAGCCTATTCAGGTATGACCTAAATCAATTCCCTTATGAATATACAGTGGAAGTGAGAAATAGATTTAAGGGAATAGATCTGATAGACAGAGTGCCTGATGAACTAAGGATGGAGGTTCATGACATTGTACAGGAGACAGAGATCAAGACCATCCCCAAGAAAAAGAAATTCAAAAAGCAAAATGGCTGTCTGAGGAGGACTTACAAATAGATGTGAAAAGAAGAGAAGTGAAAAGCAAAGGAGAAAAGGAAAGGTATACCCATTTGAATGCAGAGTTCCAAAGAATAGCAAGGAGAGATAAGAAAGCCTTTCTCAGTGATCAATGCAAAGAAATAGAGGAAAACAATAGAATGGGAAAGACTAGAGATCTCTTCAAGAAAATTAGAGATACCAAGGGAACATTTCATGCAAAGATGGGCTCAATAAAGGACAGCAATGGTAAGGACCTAACAGAAGCAGAAGATATTAAGAAGAGGTGGCAAGAATACACAGAACTGTACAAAAAAGAGCTTCACAACCCAGATAATCATGAAGGTGCGATCACTCATCTAGAGCCAGACATCCTGGGATGTGAAGTCAAGTGGGCCTTAGGAAGCATGACTATAAACAAAGCTAGTGGAGGTGATGGAATTCCAGTTAAGCTATTTCAAATCCTGAAAGATGATGCTGTGGAAGTGCTGCACTCAATATGCCAGCAAATTTGGAAAACTCAGCAGTGGCCACAGGACTGGAAAAGGTCAGTTTTCATTCCAATCAGGGAGAAATATCAATAACCTCAGATATGCAGATGACACCACCCTTATGGCAGAAAGTGAGGATGAACTAAAGAACCTCTTGATGAAAGTGAAAGAGGAGAGTGAGAACGTTGGCTTAAAGCTCAACATTCAGAAAACTAAGATCATGTCATCTGGTCCCATCATTTCATGGCAATTAGATGGGGAAACAGTGGACACAGAGTCAGACTTTATTTTGGAGGGCTCCAAAATCACTGCAGATGGTGATCACAGCTATGAAATTAAAAGACGCTTACTCCTTGGAAGGAAAGTTTTGACCAACCTAGACAACCTATTGAAAAGCAGAGACATTACTTTGTCAACAAAGGAATGTCTAGTCAAGGCTATGGTTTTTCCAGTGGTCATGTATGGATATGAGAGCTGGACTATAAAGAAAGCTGAGCACCGAACAATTAATGCTTTTGAACTGTGGTGTTGGAGAAGACTCTTGAGTCCCTTGGACTGCAAGGAGATCCAACCAGTCCATCCTAAAGGAGATCAGTCCTGGGTGTTCATTGGAAGGACTGATGTTGAAGCTGAACCTCCAATACTTTAGCCTCCTAATGAGAAGAGCTGACTCATTTGAAAAGACCCTGATGCTAGGAAAGACTGAGGGCAGGAGCAGAAGGGGACGACAGAGGATAAGATGGTTGGATGGCATAACCGCCTTGATGAACATGGGTTTGGGTGGACTCTGTGAACTGGTGATGGAGAGAGAGGCCTGGCGTTCTGCGGTTCATGGTGTTGCAAAGAGTCAGACACGACTGAGTGACTGAACTGAACTGAACTAAACTGAACCCGAAAATGATGCTTCATTGAGATCATCCCTAGTTTAGTGAAATAAAGAGTTACATTTCTCAGGCAAGCAATGGATCATCCTCCATAGATTATCTATGAGTTATAAATGAATTTGTTTAGGAGGGTTTTTGGTGGGAGTGTATGGTAGGCGGGGTTTACATTTTCTCTGCTGCTGAATAGGAAATAGTGCATATTCATTGTGATCCACTACT
Organism: Cephalophus harveyi; assembly: GCA_006410635.1. Lineage (NCBI taxonomy): Eukaryota > Metazoa > Chordata > Mammalia > Artiodactyla > Bovidae > Cephalophus > Cephalophus harveyi. Next base: position 391,571 of record SJYT01003431.1, read on the forward strand.
CTCTCTATCCTTGATCTGTATAGACATATAGCTCATGAGCCTAAAACATCATTACTACAGTCTTTCATCTTGAGTCTAAAGAAGGCTCATCTCAACAAAAACAATTTCAGAGTTAACCCAATTCCATATACCAACAAAACATAGCACTGAGAACAAGGAAATATGATAGTCCTTAACTTACAATAGGAATGTATTCCTTAATACCTTATGTATTTTGAATGAATTCAATTTCTTGAATACCTAAATTATAACCAGCACGATTCTAAATATGTCAGATATAGAGCCATGACCTAATGGAGATTGGAAGATATACCTGAAGACCAGACATGCAAGGAATTAAAGACCTTTAAACTGTACATTCTCTTAAAGGTCATGAAGAAGGAGTCATTTTACATCTGTAGAACTAAAGCCTAGAGAACTGAAGTGCCTTTGTACAAACCACAGAGCTAATTAACATTCTGCTGGGACTACAGTCAAGAAGCCTGACTCTCAGAGTTGCTCATCTTGAATATGAACAAAAAGAAAATCTGCAGGCAGGGTTGGCAGGGGTGGGGGTGGGTGGTTGGGTGCCATGCTGTGACACAAAGTATGCAAATATCAACACTGTGAAAACTCCAAGTTTGCTGAAGACTCAGGGAAGGGTCAACATTTTTCTCCAAATTTAAATTACTGCTGATATCACCTGTTCCTGGAGCCTTAAACCCTAATAGTTTGAAACAGATCAGGTGTGCATTATTTCAAACCATTTTGAAATAGGGGCTCCATTCATGCACACGAAGGAAACAAAAATTTCACCCCAAAACATGCCTCTTTGACATAAAAATTATTTTGAGCTGAAGGCAATTAAGAGGCAGCAAAAGTAGGAACAGCTCTCTCTACCCTCCCCCAGCTCTGCCTAAAGGCAGGATATAAATGCTCCTTTTACTCAACAGACTCCTATCCAATCTAGAGATGGCAGCAGAGGAATTGGTAAGCAACCCAAATGCGGTAAGTTCCCGCCTATATATTTATGTTCCCACGGTTCACCACCCTTGGGAGCCTAAAGTCACTTTTCTTTGTCCTGTTGTTTCTCCATAGATGCATTATCCTTTGTTGAAAATGGTATATGAACCAGAGTTTTAAATCACCACTTTGAGCTTCTCTTTATAACAAATTTTTTTCTCCTGTGTGATACGCGCTGCTTGCATTAATAAACTCTTTCCCTTTGTTAATTTCTGTTTTTCTTTGAGTTGCAGCTGAAAATCTAAGATGAGGGGGGAGATAAAGTTCAGCTCCCCTATGAACATAAATTCTTTAAAAGCTTGAAAAGACTTTCACCATCTATGAGCTCTGTAGAACTATGAACCAAAAACCTAAGCACTGACCTGGACTCCTCTGGAATGCAGGATACCAGTTTTAGATGAAGCTAGGGGCTTCACCGGAGAAGGCAATGGCATCCCACTCCAGTACTCTTGCCTGGAAACTCCCATGGACAGAGGAGCCTGGTAGGCTGAAGTCCATGGGGTCTCTGAGTCAGACACGACTGAGCGACTTCACTTTCACTTTTCACTTTCATGCATTGGAGAAGGAAATGGCAACCCACTCCAGTGTTCTTGCCTGGAGAGTCCCAGGGATGGCGGAGCCCAGTGGGCTGCCATCTACGGGGTCGCACAGAGTCGGACACGACTGAAGCGACTTAGCAGCAGCAGGGGCTTCACCGGTTCTGGGACCATTTCATGAATGTCTTCTTAAAGGAGTCATAGCATTTGGTGGGCACAAATTGGCCACAAAATTCCATATTTCTTTATGAAAACAAGTGAAAGTGTGGCAAGAGAACGCAGTAAGAAGGGAAGCAAAAGAATCAGAATTAGGGAACTCTAACAATGGGAACAATTTCAGGAAAATTTTAAAATTTCATGATTACTGACCAAATATTTAAGAGTATATTCACAACACAGTACTTGAACTTAAAATAAGAACTGGTTGACAACAGGTTTTGGTTTATGGTTCCCTAACAACTCTGTTGTCAACCAGTTCTTTATTCTAAGTTCAAGTACTATATTGTGAATATACTCTTAAACATTTGGTCAGTAATTATGAAAAAACAGTTCAAATATGCATAAATTCCCTGACTTAACAAGTGGGGATAATTAGGATGAGATCTATGAACAGTCTTTAAAAAAAAAAAGATAATTAAAAAAAAATAAGGAAAATTAGAGTAAGAGGTTTTCTTTTCTGACTCTTCACCTCCATGAAGTCTTAGAAATATACATATTTCCCAGAGAGAAAGAGACAGAGATAGACAGAGAGACAGAGGGGGAGAAAGAAGGAGAAGAGAGGAGAGGACAAGGGAAGGGAGGGGAGGGAAGGGAAAAGCCATAGATCCTGGGACAAAGAGCAACCAACTCTCAGTGATTCAATCAGAACCTATTAAATGTTGAGAGGGTGCCTGGAGGAGCCATAACCTCATAACTGAAAAAGCATAGGATATTTACAAGTAGTTTCTTAAGACATAAGATATGAAAATATTTAATATGTCACACAACAATGAAAGATTATTAAAGTCATGCTCTTCATAATGGAAAAAAATTTGAATATACCCCAAATATAAAAATAATATATAATAAAATAGAATAAAATATTTACTATGGGAAAGGAAGGGCTTCTTCACAGATGGCTCAGGAGTAAAGAATCTGCCTGCCAATGCAGGAGATGAAAGAGAAGAGGGTTCAGTCCCTGGGTCAGGAAGATCCCCTGGATAAAAAATGGCAACCCACTACAGTATCTTGCATGGGGAATCCCATGGACAGAGAAGCCTGGTGGGCTATAGTCCACAGGGTTAAACAGCGTTGGACACAACTGAATAACTGAGCACATGGGAAAGGAAATGGTAGATGGAAATTCTGAAATACTGTAAAAAGCTTTACTAATTTTAAGGCCTATATATTGCATCGATATGATGCATATTTAGTGTGCTGCCATAATTGCTCTACCTCAATGTACATAAAATATTTATATAAAAGCATTTGGTAGATTACTCCTTACCGTTATCCCCCAATCCTATTTTTTCTCATTATATCTCAAATAACTCAAACTCTAGGCTGGCTACTTGAGAGACTTTCATAAACCTAATCATTATGATAAATATACCTCACATATCTTCTGTTTTTTTTTTTTTTGTAATTTATCATTATGGCCTTTTAAAAATTGTTTCTGAAATCCAACTGTCCTATTAAATGTTCCATGATGTATTAGAAAATTATTATTTTCTCACCCCAATTAAGAAAGTTCCATTTCTCTCCCTCCACTGCTTTACCTGAAAGACACTCAACTCTTTCACTCTTACCAAGCAAGACCTTTATAACTTGTGTTACTATTTCTGCAATTTCATATCTAGACCACATATATTTTTGAAAGCCACTGTATTTTTGTTTTATTCAGGGTAGCCTTTGTTAACCTAATCATAATGACAATGTTCAAGTTAACACTTCAAAGCACATTTTAATACCAATTACTACCTCAGATATGCAGATGATACCACCCTTATGGCAGAAAGTGAAGAGGAACTAAAAAGCCTCCTGATGAAAGTGAAAGAGGAGAGTGAAAAAGTTGGCTTAAAGCTCAACATTCAGAAAACTAAGATCATGGCATCTGGTCCCATCACTTCATGGGAAATAGATGGGGAAACTGGAAACAGTGTCAGACTTTATTTTGGGGGCTCCAAAATCACTGTGGATGATGACTGCAGCCATGAAATTAAAAGACGCTTACTCCTTGGAAGAAAAGTTATGACCAACCCAGATAGTATATTGAAAAGCAGAGATATTACTTTGCCAACAAAGGTCCATCTAGTCAAGGCTATGGTTTTTCCAGTGGTCATGTATGGATGTGAGAGTTGGACTGTGAAGAAAGCTGAACGCTGAAGAATTGATGCTTTTGAACTGTGGTGTTGGAGAAGACTCTCGAGAGTCCCTTGGACTGCAAGGAGATCCAACCAGTCCATCCTAAAAGAGATTCAGTCCTGGGCGTCCATTGGAAGGACTGATGCTGAGGCTGAAACTCCAATATTTTGGCCACCTCATGCAAAGAGTTGACTCATTGGAAAAGACCCTGATGCTTAGAGGGTGACAGAGGATGAGATGGCTGGATGGCATCACCGACTCAATAGACATGAGTTTGAGTGAACTCCAGGATGTGGTGATGGACAGGGAGGCCTGGCGTGCTGTGATTCATGGGGTTGCAAAAAGTCAGACACGACTGAGCAACTGAACTGAACTGAACTCAACTAGTTCTCTATCCATTAATGTGACAAGGCTACAAATTCAATGTTCTATATTATTTTCATTGTATTCTGGATGTTCACAAATTTTAATGCTTCCAAAATTTCATACCTTGCCATTATCCATGACTTCAAACCTAGATTTTTACAATCTGAGAAAAATGTTTATAGGGCAAGATGAAGAATATAACCTTTAATGGTAAATTTTTAACAAACTAGACCTAAGATGAATGAGGTAAGATTAATTTATAAATAAATATGCTTGTTTGCCAAAGAATGAAGATTTACTCAAGGACCTATAAGCAACTTACGGGAACAAAAGCTCAAACAAAAGAGAAAGCAAAAAGAAGAGATGATAAAATCGCTTGTTTTCTAAAACTCTAAAGGCATGTTCCACACACACACACACATACACACACACAAAAGACATAGAAAGACACTTATACACACCTATCCACCTATCCTCACATCACACACTTCTATATCCTGTTCATATTAACTTAATGTCCTTTGAATTAATTTTATGACATAGTGTGTTAGGGATGGGAGACAGAATGGAACCCTTCAATACAGTAAGCAGCTCTCTGCTGGAATTGTAAGCAACTCCTAAGTCTTCAGAGAGCCACAGAGCTTTGCAAATTTCATTGATTTCTTTGACTGATGTAAATTGCAAGTGACTCTGTATTGTGTCAGGCAACTCTCAAATGGTTCCAGCTGACTCTGCAATGAGCCTCTACATGGTCCAAAGCACTAGGAGGAACATGTCACATCTTTAACCTCAAGCAATAGAGTTCAATCTGCCTTGTTTTAAATTAAACACACCGTAAGTAATTGTACTCAAGATTTGAAAAGTTTTTGCTTCCTTAAACAGCAAGAACATGCACTAATAGCATTGCCTTTTATAATTTTGAGAATAAAACCCATTTGGGAGACCTGAGAAAAAAGGCAGCCTTCAAGGTGGAGCCCTCAAAGCAAGAATGAAAACATGAAAGCTGTTCTGGTCGGCTTTTGACATCTTAGAATACAGAATAATGGTCTCAGCTCCTGTCCTCATTCCTCCTGTGATCAGAGCTCCATTTGCAGTTAATGGCAACTCCTTCTATAGGAGGCCTTTCTGAACAGTGAATTCTGAACAGAACGAGAGAACTGAAAAGCATCACTGAATATAATCTCTGGGTTGTTCATCACTTGCATGTTCATGGACAAAGGGGAAAAGAGAAGCAATACAATCAGCAGGTATTCCAAGAAGCAAGCAGGCCTGAGAATGTATCCAAATGATAGTGAGCAACAAAGATACAACACTCAGGCCATGAGGTTCAAATCCTGGCTACCTCACTTACTAGCTACACAATCTTGGGAGTGTTTCTTAATCTCTCTGAATCTGGCTTCTGATTTCTTTTTTTTGGTGGGGGGGGCGCTGAGTATGATGATAATTCCTACACTGCATGGCCATTATGATTATCATGTGAGATAAAGAAGACTATAAGACACCTAGGACTGGACCATGAACTCAGAAAGTGTTCAATAAATGGTAACCTTATGATGACAGCGGCAGTGATGATGATGAAGAAAATGATGACATATGATGACCACAGTCATTAAGACTATTCACAGTCCAGGCTATTATGCTGCTTCTGACCCTGGCACTTGTATATACCCTGTTTGCTTCCTCCTATCAGCTTCAAAAAAAATCATACTTCATCATAAGAAAGTGGCCCAAACAGTAACGCCTTCAGGGAGACAGCACTAAACACAACTGATCTGGATACCCTGCTCCTATTCTTCACATTAACTAGAGCAAAGGGTAGATGACTTGGTGAAAGCCACCTGGAGAAGCTGAGTTCTAAAATTGGATTTAAAGATACTTGGGTTTCCACATATTCCAGACACTGTTCCAAGGAATAAGGCTTGATTTAAGACACCGTTATGGGCCATAGAAATGTTCTCAGTCTAGACTTGAAGCTACACCAAAATTGTGACAAGAGCTATAACAGAAATATGTACAAAATTCTGTGAGAACACAGGAGGGAGACATTAATTAAATCATGGGAAAACAGAAGGAGAAGTTTCATGGAACATTACTGTTATAAAATAACGTCTGGGTTGGACCTCAAAGGGTGAGAACAAAAAGTTCCCTGAGAGGATCTTCCCACAACAGCCTGTCATCATATTAACACTAGCAAACCATCTCCAAGGAGTACTCTCCAATATTCAGATGGCTCCCACTGAAATGGCAATAGATTATTATACTTACAAGTCAATAAAGGACAAAGAAGTAGAGGGGAGTAGCTTACATTTAGTGATTTATTTGTCCCAAGGGTGATTTTTAATCAAAGCTAGGCTGGACAAAAATCAATATCAATAACCTCAGATATGCAGATGACACCACCCTTATGACACAAAGTGAAGAAGAACTAAAGAGCCTCTTGATGAAAGTGAAAGAGGAGAGTAAAAAAGTTGGCTTAAAGCTCAACATTCAGAAAACAAAGATCATGGCATCCAGTCCCACCACTTCATGGCAAATAGATGGAGAAACAGTGGAAACAGTGGCAGATTTTGCTTTGGGGGGCTCCAAAATCACTGCAGATGGTGACTGTGGCCATGAAATTAAAAGACGCTCACTCCATGGAAGAAAAGGTATGACCAATCTAGACAGAATATTAAAAAGTAGAGACATTACTTTGCCAACAAAGGTCATGTATGGATGTGAGCTGCTGCTGCTGCTAAGTCATGTATGGATGTGAGCTGCTGCTGCTGCTAAGTCACTTCAGTTGTGTCTGACTCTGTGCGACCCCATAGACGGCAGCCCACCAGGCTCCACCATCCTGGGGATTCTCCAGGCAAGAACACTGGAGTGGGTTGCCATTTCCTTCTCCAATGCATGAAAGTGAAAAGTCAAAGTGAAGTCGCTCAGTTGTCTCCGACTCTTAGTGACCCCATGGACTGCAGCCTACCAAGCTCCTCCGTCCATGGGATTTTCCAGGCAAGAATACTGGAGTGGGTTGCCATTGCCTTCTCCGATGGATGTGAGAGTTGGACTAGAAAGAAAGTTGAGCGCCAAAGAACTGATGCTTTTGAACTTTGGTGTTGGAGAAGACTCTTGAGAGTCCCTTGGACTGCAAGGAGATCCAACCAGTCCATCCTAAAGGATATCAGTCCTGGGTGTTCATTGGAAGGACTGATGTTGAAGCTGAAACTCCAATACTTTGGCCACCTGATGCAAAGAGCTGACTCATCGGAAAAGACCCTGATGCTGGGAAAGATTGAAGTGGGAGGAGAAGGGGATGACAGAGTATGAGATTGTTGGATGGCATCATCAACTTGATGGACTTGAGTTTTAGTAAACTCCGGGAGTTGGTGATGGACAGGGAGGCCTGGCGTGCTGCGGTCTCCAAAGAGTTGGGCATGACTGAGTGACTAAACTGAACTGAACTGAGGCTGGATAATGTGAGCACAGAGGCAATTTGGGGTGCTAACACAAGCCCAGGTGGTGGTCAGACTACATTTGTTTCTCAGTGCTGGCATTGCTGGGTGATTAAATGAATTGATGATTGCAAATTGCTTTGAAAATACACAATACTGAATAAAGGCCATGAATTACTGTTGTTCAATTTACTCAGACAAACTTGTCTCCAGACAGAAGGTCCCTGAATGACAGACTATGTTTAAAGACATTTAGGAGCTTTCTTTTTCACAACAAAGATGATTTTTTAAGCTATATTTATTCTAAAACTATCATAAAGCCTAAGGATAATCTTTTTTAAATGCCATTATAACAGAATAAATCTGAAATTGCTCGTAAATGCCACTTACAGGGAACTTTAGAAAAAATGCATTAAACTAAAACAGTTTGTCATATCACTTAAAAATAAATTACAAGAAAAAGGAAGTCTCCCATGGGAATGGTAGCTGTGATAGCTGAGAGGAAATAAGACATAAGTTACAGGTATATAACCCATGTAAACATATAGAGAACATTCTCTGCAAAAGATGATGGAAAAACTGCTAAAAGAAACTCACATTTTATAATAATCAATCATTGGCTTTCCTGGTGGCTCAGATGGTAAAGAATCCCCCTGCAATGTAGGAAACCCAAGATCGAACCCTGGGTCAGGAAGCTCCCCTGAAGAAGAAAATGGCAACCTACTCCAGTATTCTTGCCTGGAGAATTCCATGGACAGAAGAGCCCAGCAAGCTTTTGTCCATGAGGTCACCAAGAGTTGGACACGACTGAGCGATTTACACTTTCACTTTTTTCACTGTATTTCACATGGTTTTCAGCAATGTTCCTACATCTCCATCACCTGTATCCAACATTTACAAAAGGTTAAGGAGAATGTGATTAGCTATATAAAAATGGTAGTTATACTGGTATGTCCTACATTGTTATACTTTCTAGTTTACACAGTTGCTGCTGCTGCTACTGCTAAATCATGTCAGTCATGTACAACTCTGTGTGACCCCATAGAAGGCAGCCCACCAGGCTCCACTGTCCCTGGGATTCTCCAGGCAAGAACACTGGAGTGGGTTGCCATTTCCTTCTCCAATGCATGAAAGTGAAAAGTGAAAGTGAAGTTGCTCAGTCGTGTCCAACTAGTAGCGACCCCCTGGACTGCAGCCTACCAGGCTCCTCTGTCCATGGGATTTTCCAGGCAAGAGTACTAGAGTGGGTCACCAGTGCCTTCTCCAAGTTTACACAGTAAATTTAACTAATTCAATATAAAATGTACTGTGATAGGACAGGAATAACATCTTTTTTAATTTTAAATTTTAAAAAATTAAACAAGCAATTGAGGTGACAAGAGGTTACATGACTAGAAAGGTTGGAATCCCAGAGCAGGTAAGTGTCATAATCTAGGCAATAAGTTATTCTGATTTCTAGGCTACTGACCTAATGGCATTATTTTCATTAAGAAGATTTTGTAAAAAGTCTTTATTCAAATAGCAGACAAGCTATAAAAGAAATAACAAAATAGATCTTTTTTGATGTTATAATAGACTTAGTATTTTAGTATTTAACTTTTTAAATAACAAAAACTATTTTAAGAAAAAACATATTTACATAATAAAATGGAGAGGTAACACAAGTCTTTCTCAAGCTGTGTTCCTTGGAACACTCCTTCCATAAGATGCCAGTAAGTGTGTATGTGAAAAAGATTTTACAGTAAAACATGCTTTGGAAATACTGCTTAGTAAGTCTTTTCTTTCTGACTCTCAATCTATATTAATATGCAAAAAATGCTGAGAACATCTACAATCAGAAACCTATGGCCTCCAAAATTCACATATTCCATCTCAGTGCTTCTTAAAATGGAGTATAAATTTACCTGAGTTAAAGTTGGACTGCCATGTGACAGACATATCCTAAATTACAAAATAGGTATGATACCTACCTCTAGTGTGACAATTTTGATTGTTGTTTTGCTAAAGAATAAGAGATGTAAACATAATTTTTAAATTAAAACAAAGAAAAGGCTATTACTTCAAAGCACTTCTGCTCAGGAAAAGTGCTCTACCCAACAACTAGAAGCCACTTCCCTCTGCCATGAAGATGACTTCCATGGAAATCTTTGAGAAGGAGTGCAATCTCCAATCTGGGGAGAACTAAATGGCAGCCCACTCCAGTGTTCTTGCCTGGAGAATCCCAGGGACGGAGGAGCCTGGTGGGCTGCCGTCTATGGGGTCGCCAGAGTTGGACACGACTGATGCGACTTCGCAGCAGCAGCAGCAGCGTGTCCAGCATTGAAAACAAGTTATATGCCTTCTTAGGTTTGGATTTATCAGTTACAAATAAAAAGGAACAGAATATGCCTAAAATAACACACTGTGTTAAAGAAAGCTTGTTTGCCCACTCTGTCTTCTGCAAGAAGCCACATATTTCACTGTTACCATGAATGCATACTGTAGTCCTAGTTATCCAGATTTAAATAAGTTCAGGTATGAATCTTTCCCAGTTGTTTTAGGGTAAGCATTCAATTCTGTCAACTAGCAATTTGCTTAGGGCAATTTGGAGATGAATTAGCAACACTGAAAAGAAGTTTCGACCATTCCTAAGGAAGCTGCTTGGTAATCTAAATATTGAGAGAAATGGATCCCTTTGTTTCTTGAACACATACCTTGGTATTAGAAATTACAGTAAGAGTTGTAATGTATGTGAAGTTGTCCTGTATTTCTCCAGTTTGAAAATTTTGAGTCTGGGATTTTTCTGAACCAAAAACATGTAGAAAGAAAAGAAAATGCAATTATAATGATGTACACTGAAGTCCAGAGATCTATAATTTGATTCCTGCTTTGCCTTAAACTACCTGTCATTTAATTTACTCAGTTCCTTTAGCTAAAATGTGACAATATTTGTTGATATGATCATACAATTCATTGCTGATGCCCGGCAACACACACATACACCAAATCTAACATCAGAATGGAAAGCACAATAAAGAGGCTTACCTAAGACTTGGATTTTTCCAAAATATGACTCAAATATTAAGTGGTGTCTCACATACAGTAGGCATTCAACAACTAACCAGTAGCTGAACTGATATAGTAATAATGAAACAAATATTTTTAAAAAGAGGCACCAAATCAAAAAGGCTAAAGAAATGGTAGCTAGCAGGCATAAAAGAAGGATGACAAAGAAGCAATGTAAATAGAGATTAGAAACAAAATAAAGTGGGGCCTGCTAATTACTGATAAGGAGACAGAAAGAACACTGAGAAATTGTGAGTGAGTATGTGGCTTGAAATTTCGCACACAATAATAGCTTCAGGACCTCAGTTGATCTGAAAGGGATACTTTAACATCAATAAATACGTAAATGTAAGAACTAAAAGGGGGAGAACCAATTCTTGTTTGAAGAAATTTTAAAGATTCCATCAGATGAAGAAAGCAGGAGATTAATTTCCCATAGATTGAAATTTTTGTACTGTCTGACCTTTTACCTTATGTGTGAATGTCTTTTCTTTTTATTTCTTTCCTTTCCTTCTTTCTCTTTAGCTTTTTAAAAATTTTTTCTGATAAGACAGTTTTTAGAAAGAAAATTTTCAGTATCATAGCCTCAGTTGACTAGTTTCTTTAAATAAATGCATTTATCTTAATAAATGTGGAAAATAATTAATTTAGGAGTGAAGTCTGGCATAAATATGCCATATTGAATCCATAATTAGTTTCTTTTATAAAATAACTACATGATAGGATAGAATAGTAAAATGAGTATCTTCAGGATTTCAATACTATAGTGATTCAAAAAATCCAACAGATCAGTACATTATTGTGAGAGTTTAGACCAATTTCCTGAGAGTCAGGCAATTGCAAAATTAGAGGGCACAGTCTCCAAATATGCCCTCACTTCTGACACTAACTGCAAGTTTGGGGTATTACGAAACCACCCACAGGCTCAATAATCCTCCAGAAGGGCTCTCAGAACTTCCTGAAAGAAGCAATACTCATAGTTACAGCTTATTACAAAGAAGGAAATAGATGAACACTAGCCAAGGGAGGAAGCAGACAGGGTGGAGTACAGGCAAGCATCAAATATGGGGCTCCCATTATTTTCTCTCTGTGTTCCTCTCCTGGCAATGGTGGGTGACAATATGCATAGTGTTGTCAACAAAGGAAGTTCACCCAAGTCTCAGTGTTCAGAGATTTTACTGGGGCTCCATTATGTAGTAAAATTAATTGATTATTCACATGGTTGACTCCCATCTCCATGTTGACTGATACCATGTGACTCAAAGCCCCTACCCTCAATCACCTGTTATTCCCATATCACAGATATGACCAAAATATTAAGCAATACATGCAAAAGTACTTCAAAATGTAATTACACTACAAACAAGAGCTAGTATCAGGTTTTTTTTTTTTTCCCTGTAGACTTTCTTTTAAAAAATTAGACAAGTTCTACCATAAAGAAAAAAAAAGAGGCATCATGCTTTAATTTAATCATGATTTAAAATATAGAATTTCCATGTCCTGGCTATTATAAACAGTGCTGCAATGAACATTGGGGTACAGGTGGCTCTTTCAATTTTGGTTTCTTCGGTGTGTATGCCCCACAGTGGGATTTCTGGGTCATAGGGCAGTTCTATTTCCAGCTTTTTAAGGAACCTCCACACTGTTCTCCATAGTGGCTGTATTAGTTTGCATTCCCACCAACAGTGTAAGAGGGTTCCCTTTTCTCCACACCCTCTCCAGCATTTATTGCTTGTAGACTTTTGGATCGCAGCCATTCTGACTGGTGTGAAATGGTACTTCATTGTGGTTTTGATTTGCATCTCTCTGATAATGAGTGATGTTGAGCATCTTTTCATGCGTTTGTAAGCCATCTATATGTCTTCTTTGCAGAAATGTCTGTTTAGTTCTTTGGCCCATTTTTTGATTGGGTCATTTATTTTTCTGGAATTGAGCTGTAGGAGTTGCTTGTATATTTTTGAGATTAGTTGTTTGTCAGTTGCTTCATTTGCTATTATTTTCTCCCATTCAGAAGGCTGTCTTTTCACCTTGCTTATAGTTTCCTTTGTTGTGCAGAAGCTTTTAGTTTTAATTTAGTCCCACTTGTTTATTTTTGCTTTTATTTCCAGTATTCTGGAAGGTGTGTCATAGAGGATCCTGCTGTGATTTATGTCGGAGAGTGTTTTGCCTATGTTTTCCTCTAGCAGTTTTATAGTTTCTGGTCTTACATTTAGATCTTTAATTCATTTTGAGTTTATTTTTGTGTATGGTGTTAAAAAGTGTTCTAGTTTCATTCTTTTACAAGTGGTTGACCAGTTTTCCCAGCACCACTTGTTAAAGAGATTGTCTTTTCTCCATTGTACATTCTTGCCTCCTTTGTCAAAAATAAGGTGTCCATAGGTGCATGGATTTATCTCTGAGTTTTCTATTTTGTTCCATTGATCTATATTTCTGTCTTTGTGCCAGTACCATACTGTCTTGATGACTGTGGCTTTGTAGTAGAGCCTGAAGTCAGGCAGGTTGATTCCTCCAGTTCCATTCTTCTTTCTCAAGATTGCTTTGGCTATTCGAGGTTTTTTGTATTTCCATACAAATAAAAGTGTTCTAGTTTCATTCTTTTACAAATAGTTGACCAGTTTTCCCAGCACCACTTGTTAAAGAGATTGTCTTTACTCCATTGTATATTCTTGCCTCCTTTGTCAAAGATAAGGTGTCCATAGGTGTGTGGATTTATCTCTGAGCTTTCTACTTTTTTCCATTGATTTATATTTCTGTCTTTGTGCCAGTACCCTACTGTTGATAACTGTGGCTTTGTAGTAGAGCCTGAAGTCAGGCAAGTTGATTCCTCCAGTTCCATTCTTCTTTCTCAAGATTGCTTTGGCTATTCGAGGTTTTTTGTATTTCCATACAAATCTTGAAATTATTTGTTCTAGTTCTGTGAAAAATACCACTGGTAGCTTGATAGGGATTGCATTGAATCTGTAGATTGCTTTGGGTAGTATACTCATTTTCAGTGTATTGATTCTTCTGATCCATGAACATGGTATATTTCTCCATCTATTAGTGTCTGCTTTGATTTCTTTCATTAGTGTTTTTAGTTTTATATATATAGGTCTTTAGTTTCTTTAGGTAGATATATTCCCAAGTATTTTATTCTTTTCATTGCAATGGTGAATGGGATTGTTTCCCTAATTTCTCTTTATAGTTTCTCATTATTAGTGTATAGGAATACAAGGGATTTCTGTGTGTTGATTTTATATCCTGCAACTTTATTCATTGATTAGCTCTAATAATTTTCTGGTGGAGTCTTTAGGGTTTTCTATGTAGAGGATCATGTCATCTGCAAACAGTGGGAGTTTTACTTCTTCTTTTCCAATTTGGATTCCTTTTATTTCTTTTAGGGCAAAAATGGGCCAAAGAATTAAATAGACATTTCTCCAAAGAAGACATACGGATGGCTAACAAACACATGAAAAGATGCTCAACATCACTCATTAGCAGAGAAATGCAAATCAAAACCACAATGAGGTACCATTTCACACCAGTCAGAATGACTGCAGTCCAAAAGTCTACAAGCAACAAATGCTGGAGAGGGTGTGGAGAAAAGGGAACCCTCTTATACTGTTGGTGGGAATGCAAACTAGTAGAGCCACTATTGAGAACAATGTGGAGATTTCTTAAAAAACTGCAAATAGAACTGCCTTATGACCCAGCAATCCCACTGCTGGGCATACACACCAAGGAAACCAGAATTGAAAGAGACATGTGCACCCCAATGTTCATCTCAGCACTGTGTATAATAGCCAAGGCATGGAAGCAACCTAGATGTCCATCAACAGATGAATGGATAAGAAAGCTGTGGTACATATACATAATGGAGTATTACTCAGCCATTAAAAAGAATACATTTGAATCAGTTCTAATGAGGTGGATGAAACTGAAGCCAGTTATACAGAGTGAAGTAAGCCAGAAAGAAAAGCACCAATACAGTATGCTAACACATATATATAGAATTTAGAAAGATGGTAATGATAACCCTGTATGCAAGACAGCAAAAGAGACACAGATGTAAAGAATAGACTTTTGGACTCTGTGGGAGAGAGAGAGGGTAGGATGATTTGGGAGAATGGCATTGAAACATGTATACTATCATGTAAGAAATGAATCGCTAGTCTATGTTCAATACAGGATACAGGATGCTTGGGGCTGGTGCACTGGGATGACCCAGAGAGATGATATGGGGAAGGTGGTGGGAGCGGGGGTTCGGGGTTGGGAACTCATGTACACCTGTGGTGGATTCATGTCAATATCAACACAGTATTGTAAATTAAAAAATTAAAAAATAATAAAAATGATGGGAGATATAATTAAGTTTGGTACTGTATAGTTCAGAAAGTTCAGGTTCCAGGAGCTGGTCTGAGACCAGATCATCAATGACTATCTGAATCTATTTTGTATGCCAGAACTCTGATAACTTCATTATGATTTCAATCTGTAATCATCCTCCACCCAAGACAGAAATCAATATGATTTATAACTATAGACTAGTTTTTTCTATTCCAAAATGTCATGTCAATAGAAATTGATGTATATACTTGTGTCTGGATTGTGTCAGTTAGCATAATTTTGTTGAGAATCATCATGTTAATGTGTGCATCTTCACTTTTTATTTTTTGTTGATTAGTCCATTATATAACTATACCACAGTTTATTTTTTTAAGTTATTATGTCAAGTTTGTGACTTCAGTCGTGTTCGACTCTTTGCGATCCATCCATGGGATTCTCCAGGCGAGAATACTGGAGTGGATTGCCATTTCCTTCTCCAGGGGATCTTCCCGACCCAGGGATCGAACNTTGTTGATTAGTCCATTATATAACTATACCACAGTTTATTTTTTTAAGTTATTATGTCAAGTTTGTGACTTCAGTCGTGTTCGACTCTTTGCGATCCATCCATGGGATTCTCCAGGCGAGAATACTGGAGTGGATTGCCATTTCCTTCTCCAGGGGATCTTCCCGACCCAGGGATCGAACCTGGGTCTCCTGCATTGGGGGCAGATGCTTTAACCACTGAGCCACTAGGGAAGCCCTTACAGCTATTATGAGTATTTATATAAATTATTTGAGGAACTATGTCTTAATTTCTGCCTGTATAATAACTAAGAGTGAACTACTGGGTCATAGCGTAAATACGTGTCTAACATTATATAGTTTGCTAAACTATTTTCTAAGGTGACTGAATCATTTATACTGCAACTCAAAGTATTAAACTTCAGTAATTGCAGTATTCACCAATACTTAATGTTATATATATTTTTTAAATTTTAGACATTCTACTTGGTGTGGTATCTAATTTCACTGTGTATATCCATAATGACAAATAGTGTGAGCATTTTTTAATGTGCTTTTTGCTATCCATATATGTACTTTGGTGAAATGTCTGATAAAATATTTCATTCAGTTTTTTTCTTTTTTTTCCCTTAGTTTTCAGTTATGTTAATTTTTCATCAAATGTTTGAGCTCACCATTATGCAATATTGACCCAGAATTTTCTTTCTGGAAAAGTATTTATTATTAAATTTTATTTAATAAATATATTCTTGATAAACTGTTTCTCTTAAGAAACATCCATTTTATATAAAGTTAATAAATTTATTCTAGCTTTCTTCAAAGTATGTTTTATAATCTAATAACTGAAAAATTTTTATTGGTGGCCTCTGTTTCATTCATGGTATTAAAAACCTATTTTCTCTTCAGCCAGAGATGTTCCCAATGAACTAGTTTTTTATTACATTGATTTACTTTATGGCTTGTCTGTTTTCTATTTTATATATTTTTCACTTCTCCTGCTTGCTTTATGTTAATTAATCCTTCCTTAAAAAGGAACAATTCATAGCTCATCAATTAAATATCCTTAGATAAACATGAAAAACTGCAGATTTCTAAGTACTTCTGCAATTGCATCCCCTAAAATTTTACAAATATTTTTATTATTCATTTTTAAATGCTTCTTGATACACTTTGCAATGTTTTTTTTTTCATCAATGGAAGATTACAAGTGTCATAGTTAATTTCCTATTTTTGTACATTTTCTACATATTTAAAATATATATTTGTAACAGATTTTCTTGTGATCAGAGAACACATTTTGTATACTTTCAATCACTTTCACTGTCCTGAGACATGTTACATGGGTCGGTAGGCATGTGTGCATGTTCAGTCGTGTCCAGCTCTTTGTGACCCCACAGACTATAGCTTGCCAGGCTCTTCTGTCCATGGGATTTCCCAGGCAAGAATGCTAGAGTAGGTTGCCATTTTCCCCTCCAGGGGACACTTATCTTAATTAGTGTTTCATATACATTTGAAAAGACCATGTGTTCTGTGGTTGTTATGAGGGCCAAGTATTATATACATCAGTTAGGAAAAGTTAATTGATAGTTTCCTATATCCTTATAAATGTTTCTATTTGGCTTACCCGTTTCTTAGAGAACAATGCTTAAATCTACAAATGTAATATATATTTATCTTAATGTATATATATTTATATACATATGGAGGAAAAAGAGAGGGTGGAGAGGAAAAAAGAGAGAGGAAGAGGGAGAGAAATAGGGTAAAAATTTAGCATAAACTAATCTGAATTTTTTCTTTGTTCTGGGTTAATATAATATTGAGGAAAATCCATATATTTTATTACCTAAAAGTACAGATTACAGGAGAATTATTTTTTTATTAAAAATTGAAAAAATCATACCATTATATCTCAGCCTGTGCATATCCTTTAACCTGTCTCTTATACACATCTAGATGTGTATAAGAGACAGATAATAGCCAAGGCATGGAAGCAACC
>SJYT01003431.1:412118-429501 GCA_006410635.1 Cephalophus harveyi
ATGTGAGTCTGAGTGATCTCCGAGAGATGGTGATGAACAGGGAGGCCTGGCGTGCTGCGATTCATGGGGTCGCAAAGAGTCGGACACGACTCAGCGACTGAACTGAACTGAACTGAACTGAATGTGACTGGGAGACTAAGTTTTAATTGTATTTAATTTGAATTAAATTTTAATAACCATCTGCGGCCAACATTTTGAACAATGCTAACTAGAAATATCTATTTGTGAATTGATGCAACATTACTTTGCCATAACTTTTCCTTACTGTTCTGGTCTTTTGTACACCTGATCATCCCAAATTTGATATCTGGCAAATTAACCACTGTGATCCAGTAATTAAATCATCACTTTAAGCATTATTATTTGTAACATATAATAACTAAGGAGATGGTCATCATATATGTTAAATGTAAATATTGATAATATGAATGATGGCCACAATAGAGAATTAAGATATAAGATCAAATTGTTCAACAGTATAAATAGTAAAGTTCCATTTCCATTAATAACAAGCAATTATGTGCATATGTGCATATGGTTTGGCTTTTCTGTGTGATTTTCAAAAAAGGAAGAGAGGTCCAGAAAAACATCTATTTCTGCTTTATTGACTATGCCAAAGCCTTTGACTGTGTGGATCACAATAAACTGTGGAAATTCTGAAAGAGATGGGAATACCAGACTACCTGACTTGCCTCTTGAGAAGTTCAGGAAGCAACAGTTAGAACTGGATATAGAACAACAGACTGGTTCCAATAGGAAAAGGAGTACGTCAAGGCTCTATATTGTCACCCTGCTTATTTAACTTCTATGCAGAGTACATCATGAGAAACGCTGTACTGGAAGAAACACAAGCTGGAATCAAGATTGCCAGGAGAAATATCAATAACCTCAGATATGCAGATGACACCACTCTTATGGCAGAAAGTGAAGAAGAACTAAAGAGCCTCTTGATAAAGGTGAAAGAGGAGAGTGAAAATGTTGGCTTAAAGCTCAACATTCAGAGAACTAAGACCATGGCATCTGGTGTCATCACTTCATGGGAAATAGATGGGGAAACAGTGGAAACAGTGGCTGGCTTTGTTTTTCTGGGCTCCAAAATCACTGCAGATGGTGATTGAGTCCATGAATTTAAAAGACGCTTACTCCTTGGAAGGAAAGTTATGACCAACCTGGACAGTATATTGAAAAGCAGAGACATTACTTTGTCAACAAAGGTCCGTCTAGTCAAGGCTATTGTTTTTCCAGTGGTCATGTATGGATGTAAGAGTTGGACTATAAAGAAACCTGAGTGCCGAAGAATTGATGCTTGTGAACTGTGGTGTTGGAGAAGACTCTTGAGAGTCCCTTGGACTGCAAAGCGATCCAACCAGTCCATCCTAAAGGAAATCAGTCCTGATTATTCATTGAAAGGCCTGATGCTAAAGCTGAAACTCCAATACTTTGACTACCTGATGTGAAGAGCTGATTCATTTGAAAAGACCCTGATGCTGGGAAACATTGAGGGCAGGAGGAGAAGGGAACAACAGAGGATGAAATGGTTGGATGGCATCACTGACACAATGGACATGGGTTTGGGTGGACTCCTGGAGTGGTGATGGACAGGGAGCCCTGGCATGCTGTGGATCATGGGGTCACAAAGAGTTGGACTTTCCTGAGCGACTGAACTGAACTGAAGTTAATTGTGGATGGAACCTGTGACTTGCTTCTAACAGAATATGGCAAAGTTGTTGAGATGTACATGATTATATGAATGTCTTATTCTTTATAATAGAGAGTAAAAGGTCAGGTCTGATTTGTTTAGTTGTAGCTCAGGAACATACCATGCTTATTAAGTAGGTTTTAAATAAATATTTGTGTCATTTACAAATAACAAACAACTTTTGACTGAATAAATATCAGTAAAAAACATTAAGCTCTCAGCCTTTTAAGCCAACCCTTCTTCTTGCTCCTTTTGAAAAAGTCAGTTGCCATGTTGTGAGCTTCCCTATGGAAATGGCCATGTGCCAAAGAACTAAGGGCAGCATGCAGTGCAGTCAGAGAGAAACTGAGGGAGGCATACTGTCAGCCTGCAAGAAGCTGCAAGCTGCCAAAACCATGTGAGCTTGGGAGGAGATCATAAAATGGACAGAGTAAATCAGTTTTAAAATGCAGGCTTTGGTTGGCTATAGTCAACTATAGACTATAGGCTATAGTCAAATCTGACATCCATCATGTTGACAATAGGTAAAAATCGAAGTCACTTACTTGAGAGTATCTTGTTTTTTAGGAAGATTCATAACTGAAGAAGGATAATGTTCAATGCACACATGATCACCTGGATATATAACAGTGAGCTGGTTAAGAATTTGCATCTGGAGACTGAATATTGGGAAAGAAAAATCAAGTATGATAGAAAATCAAATTCAAAAACTAATTTAGAAAAAAAATGGTTTATTATTTACAGTAGCTCATTCATATGAAATGGTTATACCCCAAATCCTTCAAGCTAAGCTTCAGCAGTATGTGAGCCAAGAACTTCCAGACATACAAACTGGGTTTAGAAAAGGCAAAGGAACCAGAGATCAAATTGTCAATATTCATTGGATCATAGAGAAAGAAAGAGAGTTCAAGAAAAACCTCTACTTCTGCTTCATTGACTACACTAAAGCCTTTGACTCTGTGGATCACAGCAAACTGGAAAATTCTTAAAGAGATGGGAATGCCTGCCTCCTGAAAAACTTGTATGTGTGTCAAGAAGCAACCACTAGAACCAGACATGGAATAAAATTGGGAAAAGGGTACTACAAGGGTGTATATTGTCACCCTTCTTACTTTATATGCATAGTACCTCATGCGAAATGCCAGGCTGGATGAATCACAAGTTGGAATCAAGACTGCCAGGAGAAATGTAAACAACCTCAGATGTGCAGATGATACAACTCTAGAGGCAGAAAATGAAGATAAATTAAAGAGGCACATGATGAGGGTGAACATGGAGAGTGAAAAAGCTGGCTTCAGTCTCAGCACTCTACAAAGATCATGGCATATGGTTCCATCAATTCATGGCAAATAGAAGCTGGAAAAGTGGAAGCAGTAACAGACTTTATTTTCTTGGGCCCTAAAACCACCGCAGATGGTGACTGCAGACATGAAATTAAAAGATGCTTGCTCCTTGGAAGAAAAGCTATGACAAACCTAGACAATAAATTGAAAAGCAGAGACATTACTTTGTCAGCAAAGGTCCATGTCGTCAAGGCTGCGGTTTGCTGTGGTTTTTACCAGTAGTCATGCACAGATATGAGAGTTGGACAATAACGAAGGCTGAGTACTGAAGAATTGATGCTTTTTGTGGTGCTGGAAAAGACTCTAGAGTCCCTTGGACTGCAAGGAAATCAAACCAGTCAATCCTAAAGGAAATCAACCCTGAACATTCATTGAAAGGACTGATAGTGAAGCTGAAGCTCCAGTACTTTGGCCACCTAAGGGGAACAACTGACTCACTGAAAAAAACCCTGATGCTGGGGAATATTGAAGGCAAAGAGAACAGGATGGTAGAGAATGAGGTGGTTAGATAGCATGGCAACTCAATGGACATGAATGTAAGCAAACTCTGGGAGACAGTGAAGGACAGAGGAGCTTAGCATGCTGCAGTCCATGGGGTGGCAGAGATGGACAAGACTTAAGAGACTGAACAACAACAACAACTCACAAAAACAATAAAGGTCCAACCTATTAAGGATGTGCTGTTCTTTAAAAACAAATATGATAAAAACTTAATTCAAAGAGATAAAATAAAATAGAGATAAATAGGGGGATTTCCCCCAATGGTCCAGTGGTTAAAATGCTGCTTTGCAATGCAGGGAACGTGAGTTCAATCCCAGGTCAGGGAACTGAGATCCCACTTGCTGTGGGACGACTAAGCCCATGTGCCACAGCTGCAAGATCTCCATGACACAGCAAAGAACCAATGCAGTAAAATAAATTTTAAAAATAAATAAATAAATGGAGAAGAATACTCTTCATGAATATATGACTCAGTGTCATATATATGACAATTTTACTAAAACACAATCTATGTAAACAATCAAATTCTAAAAGTCATAAGGTTTTTTAAAGGAACATGTTAAAAATAATTAGAATGAGTATAACCAAGACAACCGTGAAAGAACAGATGGATGGATGATTTATATCAGTGAAGATAAAAGGGCTAATCTAAGTGTCCTCCAAAATGCTGATAAATGATGCTATATTTATACAGTTAAATATCAAAATTATTAGGTCTATAGATATCAACTTGGATAAATCTCAAAAACACAATGTGTAAAATTTTAAAAATGCATAAACCTGTGTTTATATTTTTATGGACAATAAGTATTAGAGCTTCAGTTTCAGCGTCAGTCTTTCTAATGAATATTCAGGATTTATTTCCTTTAGGATTGACTGATTTTCAGAAGTGATAATAAACTATGCAATTGGATGGGATGAGCATTGGAAAAAGACTAATTGGGAAGAAACAAAAAGCTTTTGGAAATCTTCATTTGCACAGGTGTGTGTGTGTGCTTACTCGTGCCCTACTCTTTGAGACCCCATGGCCTGCAGCCCACCAGGTTCCTCTGTCCATGAGGTTACTCTAGCCAATAATAATGGAGGGGGTTGCCATGCCCTCCTCCAGGGGATCTTCCCAACCCAGGGATCAAACCCAGGTCTCCTGCATTGCAGGTAGATTCTTTACCATTTGAGCCACTAGGGAAGCCCTCATTTGCACACAGCAGTCAGAAATTGCCAACAGAATGTGGCCATACAGGCACAACTAAATAAGAAAGACATTATCAATTGAATTAAAAGAATGTAACAACAGAAGATGAGATGGCTGGATGGCATCATCCACTCAATGGACATGAGTTTGAGCAAACTCTGGGAGGTAGAGAAGGACTGGGAAGCTTCCTGAGCTGCAGTCCATGGGGTTGCAAAGAGCTGGACATGACTGAGCAACAGAACAACCACAACCACAATGTGTAGACTTTGGGGAATAGAAGAATCTTGGTTGAGGGAAAAAAGAGAGAGGACTCAAGAATATTCAGAAGATTACATATTCCTAACACAGATTAATTTAATATACTCCAGGAGATCTTCCCAACCCAAGAAGTGAACCTCCATCTTTTATATTTCTTGCATTGGCAAAAGGGTTCTTTATCACTAGCACCACCTAGGAAGCCCAATTTAATATACACAAAGTTTAAATCACATGATAATGGGAGATTTATCATCTTTCAATAATTGATAAATCAAAACCATTAATGATATAGATAATTTGAAAAACTTAATCATAGAAAAATAAAAAGATATAATTCAACCTCAAATAACCTATTCCACTTTTCTATAGGTTTTTTCTGAAAAAAAAAAAAAAAAAGCCTTGAGATTATTCTCAACTATACTTGAGTTCGTCAAGAAGAAACTGCACATTACTGAAGAACATTAAATTGAGAGATATTCCAGAAAATTGTATTTGACTTTATCTCATTTTTTTCAGCTAAGAAGGAATATTTCTGAAAATAAGGAAATATTTTCTGGGCTCTCTTGCAAATACAGTCAATCCCTGAAAAACATGGGTCTGAACTGCATGTGCCAATTACATATGGATTGTTTTTTATCATAAATCCTAGTGTATTAGACAATCCATGGTTGAATTTCTGGACAGGAAGGAATCCTGCATATGGATGACTGGCTTTAAATTATTGGCTGACTTTCAGCTGCTTGGAGGGTGGGCACTGCTAACCTCTATTTTGTTCTGGTGTCGACTATAAAGGTGATAAGACCTGTTCAAATGGGAGATAAGTGATAGCGATGTTTGCCACCTGCAATAATTCTACTCAAAGCTAGAGTGGATTATTTCTTCCCTTTTTCTTTCCTCTTCTTTATGGCTGGAGTTTGGATTCAGTAGCTGGAACTGAACCATGAAGCAGAAACCGGGCATTCAGGATGCGAGAACAGCATGGGTCCTGATGCTTGTGAAGCTGACCTACAACTCTTGGATCATTCATTCTACTTTTATGTGTGAGAAAGCTAAATCTATACTATGTTTAATCCACATTAATTTTGAAATTTTATTTTATTCAGAGATTAATTATAGTCTATATGTGACATAAGAAATAGCTATTATAAATCCGTCATAATGCAGATAGTTATGTACTAAAGCAGGAATAAATTAATTTGCTAATGTCTAACCAAAATCAGGAGAAGGCAATGGCACCCCACTCCAGTACTCTTGCCTGGAAAATCCCATGGATGGAGGAGCCTAGTAGGCTGCAGTCCATGGGATCGCGAAGAGTCGGACACGACTGAGCGACTTCACTTTCAATTTTCACTTTCATGTATTGGAGAAGGAAATGGCAACCCACTCCAGTGTTCTTGCTTGGAGAATCCCAGGGATGGGGGAGCCTGATGGGCTGCCATCTATGGGGTCACACAGAGTCGGACACGACTGAAGTGACTTAGCAGCAGCAGCAGCAACCAAAATCAAATAGGTCCTTTAAGGAGACCTACAATAAAAAAATGAAAAGTGTGTATACTTGAGCAGTCACATTCCATATTAATGACGAACAGATGTGTATTCAATGAATAGGTTAGGAAAATCACATTTCCAGTATCACCATATTCTATTTTAAAAGTGTTATCTGTGTAGTCAGAAACTGGGAAACATAGCAGATGGAAGAGTGTCAAATTATTTACTGAACATGTTGAAGATATGAAGAATTTTTAACTTGGAAAATTCTAAGTTCAAAAACAGTAGTTTAGTCCTCTTAGTTCATTGCCCTCTGTTAGTTTTTTAGAGAAGCCTACCTCTTTCGTTTGAACATTACTTTCTACAAGGTTGATTTATATGTCTATACCCTATTAGTACTACATTTTGTGTAAAATATTAACACTCAATAAATACTTGTAAAACAGTTTTATTTTTTTTTAATTTAACTGTTGTATAAAGTAGCTATTTTAGGGGACACATTTTGTATTTTGGATATATAAGCATTTTTAGGCTTGCTAATTTGATTAATATGAATTTTATCCGCTGAAGAAGGGATAGGCTACCCACTCCAGTATTCTTGGGCTTCCCTTGTGGCTCACCTGGTAAAGAATCCTCCCACAATGCAGGAGACCTGGGTTCAATCCCTGGGTTGGGAAGATCCCCTGGAGAAGGGAAAAGCTACTCATTCCAGTATTCTGGCCTAGAGAATTCCATGGACTATACAATCCATGGGGTTGCAAAGAGTTGGACACAATTGAGTGACTTTCACTTTCGCTTTCCTTTCTTAAAAAATTACTTTTCTTCATATGTGAGTCTGGAAGCCTAAGGGCCAGGCTCTGAATTTTATGAGAGGCATGATGTACTGAAGAATATCCTACAAGCCTCATTGAGATATGCCCTTTCCTCACACAGTTACAGATTTCTGGATAAACATACTGTGGGCCACACTGATTTAAAAATCAATTCTCTTTTCAAAGACTAGTAAAGAAAAGGTGATGGATGGATGTTGTATTCAACTAGAATTATTGCAGGAGTTCATGGGTAAATATGAATATGGATCAAGTGCCAAACTTCTCAACAAATGTAGGGATTTCCTAAGACATTTGTTGTTGTTTAGTTGCTAAGTTGTGTCCAACTCTTTTGAGACCCCATGGATTACAGCAGTCTGGCTCCTCTGTCCATGGGATTTCCCAGGCAAAAATTCTAGAGTGAGTTGCCATTTCATTCTCTAGGGGATCTTTGCATTGCAGGTGGATTCTCTACCCCTGATTAACCAGGGAAGCCCAAGACATTTGTAGTCCCATATATTTACACATAATTGATGGAATCTAATATATGCATTAAAATGATGAATAGCTTCAATGAAAAAGTAACCACAACTTATTAATTTTCATACATATCTAGAATGTCAAAAACCATTGGAGATTATGAAACACTTTATTAAATTGAAATTAAATGATGAAATATAAAATATTTTGTATGTTCTAGGGAGGAAATTGTGAATAAAAATCTTCCTAATAAAAACTTCTAATCATATTTTATGCTTAGAGATTAAAAATGTTACAAAAGTAAGGTCTATAACTCTAACAGCTGAAAATATGTGTTAGGAAATTATAGTGAGATATAATGTCTTGTGGCTAACTAGCAGGTATCACCAAGATCTGTTCTCCTCTATTCCATAGACATGGAGTTTATCTGTTCATATATATATATGTATATATAAAATATCTTATGCCTTTTGTAGCTACATGTAGCCCTGGGACTAGGGTTTGGTCAGTCTATGTCTGTTGAGCCTCATTGATGAGAATCATTTCCAAGAGGATATAAAAGATTTTGTCATGCATTCCTGTGGCATTCACACTTTTCCCACTGTCTGGATTATGGCAAAAACTAGATCAGCATCTTTTGACTCAGAAACTAAATGTTGTGGCTAAGTCTCTTCAGTCGTGTCCGACTCTGTGTGACCCCATAGATGGCAGCCCACCAAGCTCCCCCATCCCTGGTATTCTCCAGGCAAGAGCACTGGAGTGGGTTGCCATTTCCTTCTCCAAAGCATGAAGGTGAAAGGAGAAAGTGAAGTCACTCGGTTGTGTCTGACTGTTAGCGACCCCATGGACTGTAGCCTACCAGGCTCCTCCATCCATAGGATTTTCCAGGCAAGAGTACTGGAGTGGGATGTCATTGCCTTCTCCGAGGGAACCATAAATGCCCAACCAATCTTAGACCTTTCCCATCAGGATTGTTTGGACCTAAATGTCCGTATTGTTTTACCCACAAGTATTTTGTGGTCTCTTTCTCCTCTCTCGTTAACAGAAGTTTACTGTATACCTGAATTAATACATAACTCAAAACTTATTGTTTATTACTATTTCCTCTGAGCTTAAGTTCACATGCTAATACTGCATTTGTTAGTTATCACTTAACTTCAGATTTATGTTCTCATTTAGATCCAGAAATACAATCTCTAAATCTTTTCATTCACTTATTTGAAACTTAAAATGCAAACATTGCTTTGTAATGTTTCTTCCTGAAAAATTTGTTTGAGTAGCTAAAACTGGGTTGCAGAATCTCATCAGGATCCTTTAGGCTGACAATATAAACAAGACAATTCAGCATATTGTGAAGTTCTCACTATTAACCACATTACTACTTGTTTTTCTTGGAGTACCCCTAAAATTCTCTCTATTTCTGGAACATTTTCCACTTCTGTTAGCCATTTCTGTAATTTTCTTGGAAACAGTATTGCGTTATGTGTGAGAAGACTACTGAATTAAGGGCAGAAGGAAAATTGCAAATTTCACAATCAATGATGATAGAGCCCCAATAAATACACATAAAATCACTGGTAGACCACAACATAATTCAACAACTGGATTGTGGTTGATATTCAAAGAAATAAAAGGGTTGAACAAAATTACTCTAGCCTCATACAATTTCTAATGCTCAAATGAAGCTAAAGTCCTGTTAGGGGTTATACTGGTTAGGAGGAAATTGTACATGTAAGTATATACACACTTCCAATCATAAATATAGAGACACTCCCATAAGTGTCTTTTGTCAGAGAAATTACAATCAAGTATAATGTATTTTAAAAGCTCATCCCTTATATGTCTATGTCATACATCTAACCTATGCTTACAAATATTTACTAAATGACTTTTCCACACTAAAATGTGAATTTCCAGAAGGAAAGACATTGTCTGGTTACAAAATTCCCACTATCATGAATACAGCAGGCGATTAATAAAAACTGTCTGTTCTCTGACTGGTCACTGTTTTCCAAAACAATCTGTTTGCTTTTATTCACAATCACTGCAAGTACTTTAACTGAATATGTTCATCTTTTTTCACTGTGTATTAGGGCAATCAGAAGTGGCTGACTACATGAATCACCTCTGGCAAAGAAGAGAATACTTTACTATCCATATTTGCTACAGCTTATCCCTTGTCTTTTAATTTCTACTTTATTACCTTTACTTCTTCACCACTATGCCTATTAAATGCAATCATTAATGAGAACACTCTCAATATTCTTTTGGCACAAGTACAGGTACATACAGGATGACAATTTAAACAGGATAAGTCTGGACATGGTGAAGTTGCTTTTGAACTGTGGTGTTGGAGAAGACTCTTGAGTTCCTTGGACAGCAAGGAGAGCCAACCAGTCCATCCTAAAGGAAATCAATCCTAAATATTCATTGGAGGGACTGATACTGAGGCTGAATTTCTAATACTTTGGCCACCTGATGCAGAGAGCCTACTCATTGGTAAAGACCCTTATGCTGGGAAATATTGAAGGCAGGAAGAGAAGGGGACAACAGAGGATGAGATGGTTGGATAGCATCACTGATTCAATGGACATGAGTTTGAGCAAGCTCTGGGAGATGATGAAAGACAGGGAAACCTGGTGTGCTGCAGTCCATGGGATTCCACATAGTTGGACATGACTGAACAACTGAACAACAACCATAGGTACATACAAATGTGAACAAAACAAACAAATTTATAAAAAGCAAGTGATTTTAGTAAGTTCACCTTTGGTAGCCTACAGACAACAACAACAACAACAAAAACAGTTTTATTCATCTTTAATCACTGGCTTTAATCAAGCTATATTCTGTTCCTTCATGATATCTTTGGAAAACCTCATTGCTTTCCAGTCATGGTTACTGATTTTAAAAATCCACCTCAGCACAATCAAACTGAACATTTTGATGATCTATTTATCTTCCCTTTCTTCCTTTTTCCCCCTCAGTATTGGCTGAGGCTTTGTCTAGGGTCCTTGGAGTGGAGAGCTCATAAGGTCCCTACTTTTTCTCTTTCCCCCTCTTCTAGATCCATTTTTCTCCTTGTATTTTGGAGTCTGGAGGAGGGAAAGAAGGGGAGGGTCAAGAAGCCTTAATTAACTGGCCCTCCTGAAGTCTTTTTATGGCTGTACCCTGACAGTGCCCTCTGGAGTCAGGTGTGTGAGCTCTTCAGCAGGGCCAACAGGAGCCCTGACACATGTACTGCATAGAAGATCAACTAAAATGCCATCTCTTACATTAACCCTAAGTTCCTGTTCCTGACAGGTTAGTGGCAGATAAACTAAGGTGAGTTTGTGCTAAGTTGCTTCAGTTGTATCCGACTCGTTGTGACTTTATGTACTGTAGCCCACCAGGCTCCTCTGTCCATGGGATTCTCCAGGCAAGAATACTGAGTGGGATGCTCTGCCCTCCTCCAGGGGATTTTCCTGACCAAGGGATCTAACTAACCCATGTCTCTTACATCACTTGCATTGACAGACGGGTTCTTTACCATTAGTGCCACCTGGGAAGCCCAAACTAAGGTGAAATCTTTGTAAACTAGCTCAAGACCAGCTATCCACAGTACCATCTGATAGCTGAATACTCTCGTATTCTGAATATATCACTGTTGGGAAGGAAACTATTTCCTCTCCCCATCTCAGGTTTCAATTCTGGCT
Source organism: Cephalophus harveyi (assembly GCA_006410635.1). Taxonomy (NCBI): domain Eukaryota; kingdom Metazoa; phylum Chordata; class Mammalia; order Artiodactyla; family Bovidae; genus Cephalophus; species Cephalophus harveyi. The sequence continues at coordinate 423,584 of SJYT01003431.1, forward strand.
CTGTAACAAAAGACAGATTAACGAAAAACACATATTTCAGTTTTAAGTTGCAAGGAAGCCCTCTTAAGGAAATGAAGACCCATCGAAATGGCAAAATTTAAATCCTTTTGTAATAGATTGAACAAAGTGAGGCAATTGTGGAAAAGTAAGTTAAATGTATGAAGAGGCTAGAGGAAAGTAAGAAATATTTTCACAAGGTCTCTTTGTATAGAATTCTCTTAGTCTTAACTTTCTTTCCCTGATGATAAGAATGTTCCTTTTCTCATAGTATACAGAAGGCATGTTTCATATAGAATTTTTATCTCCTATTTTCAGAAAGAAAAAAGCAGATCAGAATATTCTTCTTGCATCTGCTGTTTTTCACATGCCTCTGGCTCAAAATGATCCTTGTACTAAAGTGGCATATTTTGGAATGGCATATTCTGGCATCTTTCATCACACACTACCCCCTAATTCAGATTTTTTTTTTTCTTGAATTCTTTTTTCCCCTTGAGTGTGGCTGGGAACAAAGCAAGCAACAGGCTTCAAAAGCATATGGGAAATAAGACAGACCATCCCAAATCCTATGGGAAACTCTCGGAGGCCCCTTCTCTTGGTTTCAACAAAGAAAGAAGAAAGTTACCAAGAACTCAGGTTGCCCAACACTTTTCTTCTCCATTAGCTTGTCTGTTTATTTTTCAGGACTGAACTTGAATCACTGGAAAGTAAATGATTATGTCAGAGCTTGTTCTACTACTCCTTAGTCAATTCTATACAGGAGTGCCAAGATATACTGATGACTGTCTTTTGGATATGGAGGCAGTTAGTGATTTTTGTGATCAGCTTTGGAATTTTAGTAAACATTTTGTATTTCAATATGGTATATTTTATATTGTTGAAATTCTATAACATCCTATTAAACATTAAAACATGTAAAATTAATACTATGTTATATATGACCTAAAATGGATTAAACACAGTGCTTAGAAAAGAAACTAAAATTTCCATTAGATGGGTAAGTTCAGTATACATTTTAATTAGAAATAGATGGTAAAGAAGCTGCCTGCAATACATGAGACCTGGGTTTGATCTCTGGGTCTGCAAGATCCCCTGTGGAAGGGAAGGACAACCCACCCCAGTACTGTTGCCTGGAGAATTCCATGGACTGAGGAGCCTGGCAGGTTTCAGTCCTTGGAGTCACAAAGAGTCCAAAATGACTAAGCAACTAACACTTTCACTTTCTGCTTAGGTTTTTCAGAAGAAACAAACTGAATTAAAGATAAAACTGAAAGGAGAAATATAAATACATGCTCCCCTATTGACTCCACAGTCATTCGAGTCAGTACTCTATTCCTTTACTCTCATTCACAGCCATAATTCAATACAGGCCACTGATTATGCTGTCTTCACCTTTTCCACATATAAATATTTCCATCTATTGATATTTTTGTAGAACATAAAGGAGTCTAAAGAGACTAATGTTAGAGCATCCATTAGGTCATTTTGAATATGAAAATAATAAAACTTTGCAACTAAATTTGAAGTATACTTTGAGCCACACACACACTGACCTATTCAAAACTACTCTGTCAATACTAAAGTAACTATAGTCTTAAATTTGTTATGCATTTATCCTCTCTATTTTTTACATTTTACACACACACACACACACACACATACACACTATATATATATATATATATATATATATATATATATATACACACACACAAACACACACACACATATATATGACTGTATTATTGTTTAGGGTATATACACACACATATATATATAATTTATTATATTTGGGGTATTGTGAATTTTATTATAGATATCTGAAATCCAGAACTGTCCTCTTGGGAGTGTATTTTCCCATAAATACTTTTGGCATAAACTATTTATTCAGAAATAGTTTAGAAATAGATAACTATTTATTCAGAAATAAAATTATCTTACTCTTGTTTACATAAATAGGATTGTACTATTTGAAAAACACTTTTTGCATTTATTTTCCTATAATGATGAGCACTTATATGATAATTTTAACTAATACAAACATTACATCTGTTAACAATATGATACATGGCTCCTTGGTCCACCTTGAAATGAACTCAATATGTCATCAGCCATGAGTTTAAACCATGACATTGTGACCACAGGATATTAATATCCAATCTAAAACTCCCCAGCTAGTAAGTTTGGGGCTGAGAGTCAGACTCAAGAAGTTTGAATCAACAGTTTTATCTAGTTATTCAAGAGCAGAGTTCTACCATATTGTTCATATGATGACATCTTAAGACAATACACAAGTGGTAAATTGCAAGAATGGCCACAGTTCTCCATGGCTCTCTTAGGAAAACCCCTTTGCAATGAGATTTGGCAGCACTGCCCACCTAAAATAAAATCTGTCTCTCCATCTACTGAATCTTGTGACCTTGCAATCTGCTTTTCCAAGGGATTGTGGTAGAATTAAAAGTACCCAGGTTCTGTGTCTAGTCCTCAACAGATTACACACATTTACTCTTTCTTTAGAACCCAGCTGAGACAGCATTTGAACAAGTTCAGACTATCACGACAGGATGAGACATGGCTGGTTGCTCTTATTGCTCTGATATGATGCCAACCAACATATAAATGAGAGTACATTAGGCCTGCCTCTCTCAGCCATCCTGCAACTGACTGGTAGCTAACCACAGATGCATGAAAGAATTCAGCCAAGAATAAAACAAATTCTTTGCTGTATCCAGTGCCAATTATCAAACCATATTGTGAGTTAAATTAATGGCAATTTTAAACCCCCTACCTGGGTTGGTTTGTCAGGCAACAACAGATAAATGATACAGCACATATTAATATTTATTCAGCACATATTAATATTTACTTCAAATAATTATTCATCTGTGCCAGGGTCCAGCCCCAGTGGATCCAGGGTGATTCGAAGGGGAGACAGATAGGTGAGGAAAAACTTATTCATTCATTGGCTCAGAGGTTAAAGCGTCTGCCTCTGATGCGGGAGACCCGGGTTCGATCCCTGGGTCAGGAAGATCCCCTGGAGAAGAAAATGGCAATCCACTCCAGTATTCTTGCCTGGAGAATCCCATGGGCGATTCCCTGTAACCTACCTAACTAGTAGGTTACAGTCCACGGGGTCGCAAAGAGTCGGACACGACTGAGCGACTTCGCCTCAGCATAAGATTAAATTAAGAAGAAATAGTGTAGTAGGAAAATTAAGTGGAGAAAAGAGGCTGAATAACTTGGTTTACATGAAAAACCAATAAAATCTCAGGACAAGAGATTTGCACCATCTATGTTGGGCCACCGGTGCCCATTCGAATATCAGAGAGTGCCCTGCCTTGGGCTCTCTCTCTCACAGAACTTAGAAGCCCGGGCAAGTAAGTAGACATGGCGAGCCTCCACGTCCCAGATGGGAATTCAGCCTGAAATTAGAGTAAAGAGGAGACACGAGGGAAACCAGTCCTTCCAATGACTGGCCTGGCCTCTATTGTCTAGAAAGGCCTTTTATACCTTTTTGATTGTACATAGAGATCAATGGGTAATACAAAATTATGCAGCATTAGCAGCCCAGACTCTTATCAAGACCAGGCTTTTCTCTCTGCATACCTGTCTTAGGTAATTTACATCATCTTCCAACCAAAAGGGCCAATTAACATTTTACTGCCTTTTTTCTGATAAGGGTTTGTCAACCAGAAGACTTATTCGTGTTGATCTTCCCAAAGTCTGGTGCCACTCTCAGAAAGCACTAAATAAAGTTACATTCTTACATAGCAAAGATACAGCAATTTATAACAAGTAAAAGGAGTACAGTGATTTATAACAAAAGAAAAGTAATTAACTCAAAAGTCTAGTGTTGCTAACATCAAAACTACTATATACTTTTTTCCATATCCCAATTACATTGATTAATATCCTCCCAGGTGCCTAAAAGATAAAGAATATGGAGGCCTGGCAGCAATCATTAAATCAACAGTGAAATCCATCACCAATATGATTTTTAGCTCTTTAGAAAAGGCTCTGTATCTTAAGATGCTTTAAGCTTTATGCCTCTTGCAGTTGGGGGGCTGTAAGCAATTCACAAGCTGTAAAAAGTCCAGGGGAACCTGTTAGGCTAGTTAGAGTTGTTAGAGGGGGGTTTGAACTGAAACATCCCTTTCAAATGCAGAACACTAAAGCCCTGAGTTAACTTTTTCCAGAGTGTGTCAGAAGAGTAGAAAAGCACAGTACAATAAGGCAGGCAGATTCTTATTTTAGGGGTACATGCTCAGGAAATACCAGGGGGAAACCCTGAGGCTTGACTCGCCTTGCCCATCAGGCCTCTCCGCATGACCTTGTCATGGGTGGGATTCCTCACGCTGGCTCCCGGCAAATCTGGTCCAACTGTTGTAAGTTTCTGAATCAAAACTGTTTTTTAATAAATCTGGTCTAAGCAAGTATATTGTGTAATCTTTGACTGCACACTAGTCTGTAATAACCACTAAAAATGACATCATTGGCATCCTGAAAAAAAAAATGCGATTATTAGGAGTGTGGATACTATTCTGGTTATGCAGGTGATTTTCTTAGAGATACTAAATCATTAAGATATTTGTACTTACATTCAAAAATTATCTAGAAATGTAAATAAAGCAAATATAGAAAAATTATAATTGTTAAATTTGGATGTTATGTAGCATTATACTATTTATATATTTTTACTGTGTTTCAATTTTTCTTAAAAAAATATTTAATGTTCCATCCACCCTTCTTTCTATTGAAAATGATCTTCACTCCTAATAAATCCTGGACACAGGTTAGTTTCTATATTTTCAGACTGGAACAAACTCACAAGTTGGCTTCATCTGGACCAAAATCCAAATGGCTTATCATGAAACACATTTAACTTCCTTCTGTCTCTCCCAGTAAAATATCTTTTAGTTCAGTTCAGTCACTCAGTCGTGTCCAACTCTTTGTGATTCCATGAATCGCAGTACACCAGGCCTCCCTGTCCATCACCAGCTCCAGGAGTTCATTCAAACTCATGTCAATCAAGTCAGTGATGCCATCAAGCCATCTCATCCTCTGTCGTCCCTTTTTCCTCCTGCCCCCAATCCCTCCCAGCATCAGAGTCTTTTCCAATGAGTCAACTCTTCGCATGAGGTGGCCAAAGTACTGGAGTTTCAGCTTTAGCATCATCCTTCCAAAGAACACCCAGGGCTGATCTCCTTTACAATGGACTGGTTGGATCTCCTTGCAGTCCAAGGGACTCTCAAGAGTCTTCTCCAACACCACAGTTCAAAAGCATCAATTCTTTGGCTCTCATCTTTCTTCATAGTCCAACTCTCACATCCATACATGACCACTGGAAAAATCNCCCAGGGCTGATCTCCTTCAGAATGGACTGGTTGGATCTCCTTGCAGTCCAAGGGACTCTCAAGAGTCTTCTCCAACACCACAGTTCAAAAGCATCAATTCTTTGGCTCTCATCTTTCTTCATAGTCAACTCTCACATCCATACATGACCACTGGAAAAATCATAGCCTTGACAAGACGGACTTTTGTTGGCAAAGTAATGTCTCTGCTTTTCAATATGCTATCTAGGTTGGTCATATCTTTATCTTAAGTTTAAATTTCTTGTATTTGAATGGAAGATTAAATCATACATATCAAATTTTGTTGCTTCTGTAGGCCTAATTTATTATGTTGCTCCCTTCCCCAATTTCAAATCAATTATATTCATAGTCCAATCAGAGATAAAGGACCTTATTCTCAATGCTTTCAAATCATCAAATATCTATGACAATTTCTATATACACTAAATTTGGATTAAAAATAATTTAATGTGATAGGGATAATATTTAACTCAAAAACTTATTCTATAATGTGATATGAAATGTTATAAGCATTCAAAGTTTAGCCTAGTGTTTGTAATATAAAATGAA
>SJYT01003431.1:429787-460356 GCA_006410635.1 Cephalophus harveyi
ATGCAGATATTAACTCAATATTCTGTTGGAAAATTTTGGAGTAATGTAAAGCTATGTCATTAATATATTTTCATAAATACCTATAAATTAAACAGAATGCAGTAAATTTAGAATAACATACAAATAAAATATCATGAGGCTGTGTTTGAGAAAAAACATTTGCAGAGCTCCATTCTGAACTGATTGCTTCTTTACTACCTATTCTCATTCTTTTGCTAAAGTGCCTCTGTCTTAGAACATATATTTTAGAACATATATTTTATTTGGTCACTCACAGACCATGTCTTAGGCTTCCCTGATGGCTCAGCAGTAAAGAATCTATACCCACTCCAGTATTCTTGACTGGAGAATTCCAGGGACAGAGGAGCCTGGCAGGCTACAGTCCATAGCGTCACAAAGAGTCAGACACAACTGAAGTGATTTAGCAATGTACAACCATATCTTAGTCAACTTTGATTCACTGAAGTGTTGAATACAAAACAGAGATGTTTCAAACCTAGGTGGGAAAGATAAGACGTTTTAAGTCCAGGAAAACTATTTATTTTCTTGTCTATAAAACAAAATGGTTAAATTGCTGCTGCTGCTGCTGTTGCTAAGTCACTTCAGTCATGTCTGACTCTGTGTGACCCCATAGACGACAGCCCACCAGGCTCGCCCATCCCTGGGATTCTCCAGGCAAGAGCACTGGAGTGGGATGCCACTTCCTTCTCCAAGGCATGAAGGTAAAAGTGAAAGTGAAGTCCCTCACTTGTGTCTGACTCTAGTGACCCCATGAACTGCAGCCTACCAGGCTCCTCCATCCATGGGATTTTCCAGGCAAGAGTACTGGAGTGGGGTGCCACTGCCTTCTCCAAATGGTTACATTAGGTAATTGTTAAACTGTTCCCCTAATATAAAATTCTATTATATCCAAGAAGTTGGGAAAAACTGAAGTAAAAGGCGAAGAAGTGGATGTAAAACTTGTCTCTTTTCATTGGTGTGATCACTCACCTAGAGCCAGACATCCTGGAAGGTAAAGTCAAGTGGGCCTTAGGAAGCACCACTATGAACAAAACTGGTGGAGGTGATGGAATTCCAGTTGAGCTATTTCAAATCCTGAAAGATGATGCTGTGAAAGTGCTGCACTCAATCCGCCAGCAAATTTGGAAAACTCAGCAGTGGCCACAGGACTGGAAAAGGTCAGTTTTCATTCCAATCCCAAAGAAAGGCAATGTCAAAGAATGCTCAAACTACCGCACAATTGCATTCATCTCACATGCTACTAAAGTGATGCTTAAAATTCTCCAAGCCAGGCTTTAGCAATACATGAAACATAAACTTCAAGATGTTCAAGCTGGTTTTAGAAAAGGCAGAGGAATTAGAGATCAAACTGCCAACATCCGCTGGATCACGGAAAAAGCAAGAGAGTTCCAGAAAAACATACATTTCTGCTTTATTGATTATGCCAAAGGCTTTGACTGTGTGAATCACAATAAACTGTGGAAAATTCTGAAAGTGATGGGAATACTAGACCACCTGACCTGCCTCTTGAGAGACCTGTATGCAGGTCAGGAAGCAACAGTTAGAACTGGACATGGAACAACAGACTGGTTCCAAATAGGAAAAGCAGTATGTCAGGGCTGTATATTATCACCCTACTTATTTAACTTATATGCAGAGTACATTATGAGAAACGCTGGGCTGTAGGAAGCACAAGCTGGAATCAAGATTGCTGGGAGAAATATCAATAACCTCAGATATGCAGATGACATCACCCTTATGGCAGAAAGTGAAGAACTAAAGAGCCTCTTGATGAAAGTGAAAGAGGAGAGTGAAAATGTTGGCTTAAAGCTCAACATTCAGAAAACGAAGATCATGGCATCAGGTCCCATCACTTCATGACAAATAGATGGGGAAACAGTGGCCAACTTTATTTTTCTGGGCTCCAAAATCACTAAAGATAGTGATTACAGCCATGAAATTAAAAGACACTTACTCCTTGGAAGGAAAGTTATGACCAACCTAGACAGCATGTTGAAAAGCAGAGACATAACTTTGTCAACAAAGGTCCGTCTAGTGAAAGCTATGTTCTTTCCAGTGGTCATGTATGGATGTGAGAGTTGGACTATAAAGAAAGCTGAGTGCCGAAGAATTGATGCTTTTGAACTGTGGTGTTGGAGAAGACTCTTGAGAGTCCCTTGGACTGCAAGGAGATCCAACCAGTCCATTCTGAAGGAGATCAGCCCTGGGTTTTCTTTGGAAGGAATGATGCTAAAGCTGAAACTCCAGTACTTTGGCCACCTCATGCAAAGAGTTGACTCATTTGAAAAGACCCTGATCCTGGGAAAGGTTGAGGGCAGGAGAAGAAGGGGATGACAGAGGATGAGATGGTTGGATGGCATCACCAACTCAATGGACATGGGTTTGGGTGGACCCCAGGAGTTGATGATGGACAGGGAGGCCTGGCATGCTGTGATTCATGGGGTCACAAAGAGTTGGACATCACTGAGTGACTGAACTGAACTGACTCATTGATATATGGGTTACATTTATAGAGTCCTTTACCAATAAGATGAAGATAGACCCCAAAAGGGTTTTTTGTCTTTTCTTATTTGTTTGTTTGTTTTGTTGTGTTTTCAGAATTAAATGACATATGTTTGTGGAAGCAGTTTGTAAACTGTATAATGTCAAGCTGATATTAAATTACATTAGTGCTGTTATCATGGTATCTAGGAAAAGAGTAGAGGTAGACAGGAATTGGGCTTCCCTGGTGGCTCAGACAGTAAAGTATTCACCTGCAATGAGGTTGACCTGGGCTTTATCCCTCGGTTAGGAAGATCCTCTCCAGGAGGGCATGGTAACCCACTCCAGGATTCTTGCCTGGAGAATCCCCTGGACAGAGGAGCCTGGTGCAGTACATGCGGGTGCACAGAGTCTGACACAACTGAGCAACTAAGCACAGCACAGCACAGCACAGCCCAGACAGGAAATTATGGGCATTAGAGGCAAACTGTAAAGTTGGCCAAACCAGTGTGACTAGTAAATGTTGACAAAAGAAGCCTTGAAAAGTGTTAGAAGGCCTGGAATCCTAAGGTACAAAATTTTATGTACATGTGTAAAGATTAATATTTTTGGTTTGGCTTAAGGTAGAGATAATCAGAGATGAGCATAAAAATTATTAAGATGGCAGTAATAAACTTAGTAGGGCTGACTGAAAAAAGGGGAAAAAACTATAAGCTACTCTGGTAAGGTAGAATTGTTCAGCAAGCAAATTTTATGTAGAATAATTAAAAATTGAACTAAAATTGTTCAAACTAGACAGAAATGGAAATAATTCTTAAATTTAAAAATGAAAAAATATCCTGACCATCTTATTAATGGAATCTGAGAATGGAGTGAATGCAAGATTTACCAAAAGTTCTGAAATGCCATATTTTTTTTAGGCCTATATGAATGCATTGTTATTTTTGTATCCCTTGTGGCTCAGACAGGAAAGAATCTTCCTGCAATGCAGGAAACCTGAGTTTGATCCCTGGGTTCAGAAGATACCCCGGAGAAGGGACTAGCTACCCACTCCAGTATGGTTGTCTGGAGAATTCTATGGACAGAGGAGCCTGATGGGTCACACAGTCCATGGGGTCACAGAGAGTCAGACATGACTGAATGACTAATACAACACACAAAAATAATCATAGAAAGGTAAAATCTAAATATATATTAATGGAGAAAATTCTCTGAATGATTGCATTCAATAAATATAGCACTCATATATAATCTAATTAAAGTAAATACAGATAATATGAAATATTAAAAGTCCAAAGATATAGATCCAATAGTTTACCATCTTTTCAATTCTCTATTAAGATGTACCCAATTTCCTGTAGCTAAAGAGCAATGGAAGACATACCTATTCAAAGGTTAAATGTACATATTTTTATGGAATTGAGAAACAGAAAGAGGACAATTAATAAAGTAACAAAAAATATACTAAATTATTGAAAAATCAATCTAATTAGTTGACAAACAGTAAAGATATTGCATAAACTCTAACTTGTGATCAGAAAATCACATACATTGTAGATTCACATGAAATGTGAAAAATGAAATAAAGCTGTGCATTGCCACATTTATCATGATTACTTCATGATCATATAGTCCTGGGATACAATAGTATGCATATTAAATTTGTTAATTATTTTATATCAAATGCTAACTACTAAAATATATGTTAACAAAACCTCTCATGACTATGTACATAAAAATAAATCTCATTCCTATTCCAATTTTTCTCTGTGCCAAAAGAAAAAAGGAAAAGGAAAGCTTTTTGTACAATATATTATTCAAAGTTTTCATTACTTCATGGCAAACAGATGAGGAAAACGTGGAAATAGTGACAAACTTTATTTTATTAGACCTCAAAATCACTGTAGATGAGACTGCAGCCATGTAATTAAAAGATGCTTACCCCTTGGAAAAAAAGCTATGGCAAACCTAGATAGCATATTAAAAAGCAGAGACATCATTTTGCCAATAAAGGTCTGTATCGCTAAAGCTATGAATTTTCCAGTAGTCATGCATGTATGCAAGAGTTGGACCATAAAGAAGACTGAGCACCAAAGAGTTGATGCTTTTGAAGTGTGGTGCTGGAGAAGACTCTTGAGAATCCCTTGGACAGCAAGGAGATCAAACCAGTCCCCTGAATATTCATTGGAAGGAGTGATGCTGAAGCTGAAGCCCCAGTACTTGGCGATCTGATGTGAAAACCTGACTCACTGGAAAAGACCCTGATGCTGGGAAATATTGAGGACGGGAGGAGAAGGGGGGAGACAGAGGATGAGATGGTTGGATGTCATCATCAACTCAATGGACATGAGTTTGAGCAAACTTCAGGAGATTGTGAAGGATAGGAAAGTCTGGCATGCTGCAGTCCTTGGTGGATTGATTCCAGAAGAAAGCTTGCATTAAAGCCAAAGTTACAAGAATCTATCTGCAACCTAATTCCTTATTTTTTTGACCCTCATGACCTACTGTGTTTCAGTGCCACAGACTCCACGAGCAGTATCTTACCTAAAACTCACAGATTTTCCTTTTGTTTTTAATGTTAAGTATCAATAACAGAAAACACAGCCTTTTAGGATAAGGACATCCAAAACTTTCTTGAGTGGGTTGCATTTTTCATCCATGCATTCATCCATACATATATCATCCATACATATATCCACCCATCCATCCTTTATCCATCTATCTCCATGGTCTTTTTTTCTATCAACAAATTAATTCCCAAATAGCCTAGTAAATCTTACTCTTTTAGTAGGCAATATTGTCTTAGTTTGTGGTGGTGGTGGGACATAGGAGACAAACTATTAACCTCATCAATTAGCCATATGTGAAATAGTTCTGCTGCTCAAACATAAACTTATAATTTTATTATAAAGATGGATAAGACCTGCCTACTCATAACCAAATGAAACCCACATTATTAGGTGATTTAAAAAAAACTGAGCATGGGAAAGGAAAGTTTATGGAAAATTAATGAAAGGATTTCACCCTACATAGCATTCTCTAAACAAATAAGCAAAACAACCAATATGCATAAATGAGCATTCTAAGTTTCACGACACAGTGACAAATAAAAATTCTACTGGTTTGTTGCTGAAAAATCATTAACTTGTATTGAATAGTCTTCTCTTCTATTTGTTCAGTGAGGAACTGGGTATCCGTTAGCATACATTAAAACTATGCTTTCTGTCACTCAGCAAAGATCTAACAAAATCAGGCTTAGCCATTTCTAGAAAATAAAACCATTTAAAATTGTAAAATTGAAGATAACCTTCTTACTATTCACAAGATGCAAATTGGCACTTGTAGTAATTTAACTGGTTAACCAGGCAAAATTATTTGTCTTGCATATTCTCCTAAAATCCTGTGATTTAAATATCCTTGCCTTGAGCAAGTATTATCTTTAAAAAAATACTTTTAAGTCACAAGATATTTCCATCACAAAATTTTCTGCTAAAGCTTTTTAGTGATTTTTTAAAAATAAACATATTTGTCTCTCTCATTAAACAGTTTATATTCAGGTAATAACCTGAATGAATACATAGTTTATATTGTTTTGCAGTTTGTCTTATTTTAAGCCTTTTTTTTTTTTTCTTGAGCTACCCCCAAACACTGATGTGGATATTTAACTTTTCATCTATGTTCATGGTAATCCAAAATAACTAAAAAGTTAGATTCTCAATGCTATTTAAGAATTTTTCATAAAGCTATATGTTAATATTTATTTTTCATTGTTTGGTTACTCACATCGATTTCTCAATATACAACTTGTGTGTGTGTGTATGCTCACGCTTGGTCGTTCAGTTGCCTTCAACTTTTTGCGACCCCCATGGACTGTGGCTGGGCCAGGCCCCTCTGTTCATGGAATTTTTCAGGCAAGAATACTAGAGTGGGTTGCCATTTCCTACTCTGGGGGAACTTCCTGACCCAGGGATCAAACTTGCATCTCTTGCATCTCCTCCACTGGCCAGAGGAATCTTTACCACGGTGCCACCTGGTAGATTAATGAAAAAAAAATTATAGCTGCAAATGTTTTCAATACTTGTTTAGTCATTTTATGGTATGGTTTAGTTTTTACTAGATAATCATAATATATGCAATTCAAGATTATTCAGAGACACTTCTTTTTGGAAATTCAATCCTTGTCAGTGACTGCTCAATCAATATTCTCCTGCCTTTCTATAAATTTTACCTTCTTCCAAGGTGATATCTGGACTTAGAGGTGGCCTAAATAATACCAAAGATTTGGGGATATGTAGCATTACTTTTTTCTCACTGGCTTTCACTGACCCTATTAGATCACACCTTTTTCTACTCATCCCCTCCTCTTTCAACTCTACCAACATTGGCCTCCATGGTCTTATTTGTGTCCTCCAAGCCAACTCCTCCTTCTAGGGTCTTTACATTTGCTGATTGCATGCTTCTTCACCCAGGTAACAAGTGACTTACTCTCCCACTGCCCATATGTTTCTCTTCCTTGTCAATTTGTTATTGAGTCTTTTCCTGAACAGGTTATAGGATACGAAAGCAAATGATTCCTCCCCCAGCATCCTTATATCACAATTTCTTTTGTTCCATACCACTTATCAATATCCAGTATTTCATCTATTTACTTAACTGTTGATGGCCAGCCATACCCCAAGAAGGTAAGCTCCATTAAGGCCAAAAAATTTAGATCTGTTCTTTGCTGTATGCTTAGCACCTAGAATAGGGTCTGGCACATAGTATGTACTCAATAAACACTTGTTGAAAAAAAAAGAGTGAAAAAGGAAGAAATTAAAAATGAAAAGGATTTGATATGACCTTTGTTTCCACTTCATCTGCTGCTTATATCCACAGACATTGCCTCTTTATTTCCTCTTCCATAACACTTGCTCTCCATGAGGCTTCTGTCTCTTTCAGTTGTTCTGGATTGAATCATATGTGATATTTTGATATGGGAGACAAAAAGTTTTGCAGTGCTAATTTCCAGGTCCATGCTGCATCAGGACTTCTGTAGAAGTCTTGCTCTCTTTTCAGGATAAATCTTGGGAGATTTTCTCTTCTCTAAGGTCTTCCTTGAAGAATTGGCTGCTTAACTCACAAATCTCTCACATATAATCCCTCCGTACATCATCATCTAGATTCTCTTAACTTCCATCATTATTTTTAAAACTCAAGGTGAGAAAGAATTCATATCTCATCTCTTCATAGTAAGAAAATATAATTTGTCAGCAAATATTATTTTCAAATATCTGCTATGAATTATTTTTATATATCCCTCTCTGTACAAAGCTCTGTGCTTCAGACCTTGCTCCAAGTCTATTTCTGTGATCTTGAGTTTCATGAGATGAAACTCTGGGTCACTATAATATGAAAATACTATTTATTAATTATACTTATTAGCACAAAGAATAATTAATATAATGAATACTATTTATCAATCTATTAATAAACAAATACAATAAAATTAAAACCTCATGTATTTCCCAGAGATTTTTGTCACCTGCTGCCCAGAGTACTGGATACTATGAAAGTGTGAGTTATTAAAAGAGATTATCTTTTAACAACATTAAACTTAAAAACAGTTTAAGCAAATTATGAGTGCTTCTGAATGGCTTACCATGACTGTAGGTTTAAATAGCAATGATTTTTTAAAGATAAAAAAAAGTTTATTATTGTCTAATTCCTAATTACAATTCCAAGGCATGTGTAATATTAGGCAACTATCTGTGCCTTGATTTATTCATCTGTTACCTGGGATTTCTGTGGTATCTATTTCCTAGAGCTGGTTCAACACTTAATCAAGATATATGTATATCAGTCTTAGCATGGTTCCTGGCACATGATAAATGTACTATCAGTTCAGTTCAGTCACTCAGTCATGTCCGACTCTTTACAACCCCATGAATTGGAGCACGCCAGGCCTCCCTGTTCATCACCATCCCCCGGAGTTCACTCAGACTCACATCCATCGAGTCAGTGATGCCATCCAGCCATCTCATCCTCGGTCGTCCCCTTCTCCTTCTGCCCCCAATCCCTCCCAGCATCAGAGTCTTTTCCAATAAGTCAACTCTTCGCATGAGGTGGCCAAACTACTGGAGTTTCAGCTTTAGCATCATTCCTTCCAAAGAAATCTCAGGGTTGATCTCCTTCAGAAGGTGTCAGTTATTACTAATTTCTAAATATATATATATATATATATGTTTATATAGTCTTATATGTGTACACACACACATACACACACACACTTGAGAAAAATTTCAGAACTTTTAGAACTCCTATCCCTCCTTCTCTTGGACCACTCATGACTAATCATTAGGGGGACACTGAGTCTGAGCCACATTTCTCTTGTTCTTTTTCCTCTCAACATAGACAGACACACAGTACCTTGCATGCAAAGCAATTAAACAAGCAGGAATTACAAGAGGTATATTTAAAATCAAATTCCTGAAACATACATGTAATTAAAATCAACTCTTGAGAGCTAACAATCTATATATAAGTTCATGATGCTCTCTTAGCACCAAAATTTATTTATTTATTTATTTATTTTAACACCAAAATTTAGATTGATCACACCCACATCCCCCATCCTGCCTCATGACTACACTGCTTCTTCAAAGACTGTGGCCTTAATAGATCATCTGATTACATTGTAAACTTTGAAAGTCTAAGTATTACTTTTGGTAAAAAATACTTCAGTTAGCTTGTAATAATGCATAAAATGCCATGATGAAAATCTGTAAAATTCCCTAACCCTTATATCCTCTGTGTGCATGTGTGTGTGTGTGTGTGTCTGTGTGTTAGTCACTCAGTCGTGTCTGACTCATTGTGACCCCATGGACTGTAGTCTGCCAGGCTCCTCTGTCTATGGAATTCTGCAGGCAAGAATACTGGAGGGGTTGCCATTCCTTTCTCCAGGGGATCTTCCCAACCTAGGGATGGAAGCCAGGTCTCCTACATTGCCGGCAGATTCTTTACCCACTGAGACACCAGGGAAGCCCCAACTCTTATATGCAAGACAATAATTATTCCTCACCATCAGCACATTGGAGGAAAAGGAGGGGGATAGGGACATGCTTGACTCTTTGTCTTTTTATGGGTGGGGCTTTGGGGGCAGCAGTGAATTTACTGCATCCAGATCATTCTTCAGTTCTCTTGAGTTACAAATACAAATATGTTGATTACTATAGAATGTCTTGTAAAAAAAAAAAAAAAAAAACATTTTTGTCTATGTTTTATAGGTGTTTTTGCAACTGATGATTATGAAAAGAAAGTCTAAGCTGCTATATCTTTTACACTGGCTTCATGTAAGCATCAGAAGAGAGTGACAAGCCTTCAATAAGAAAGGAGTCTCAGCAAATGGTACTCTAGAAATCCTCCTAAAATCTCAAGCTCCAGATTCACTGAAATAAAACAGTGAATGAAAGTGCCATCCCTGCCTCCCCTCTGAGGCAAACAGACCTGTTTCAAACTGCAACAGATGTGTGTACACCAGGAGGAGGAAGGTGGCATCTGTGCTGTGCAGCACTGTATATTTTCCTTTGAAATCCTGAGTGTGGTCTGATTCAGACTCCGTTATGTTTTTGTGTTGTGGAGCTATGTCGACACTGAGTACAATATTTGGAAAGCTATTGTTTCCACAGCTTGCGCTGATTTATGCTTCATTTTGTTTGGAGGCCTTTGTAGTAGCTCAAACCTGAATATCATGTGCAGTAATGTACTAGACTTTTTTCTCACTACTTTAAGCCACATGCTCTTAGATCATCTAAGATTGTTTTGTTAACTGTAGTTGGATTATCATTTACAAAAGAAGTTTCAAGAGATTCAAATAAATTAAGGAAATTCCATCTAAAGCTGTAGGCATGAACACATCTAATCTTCTCTAGTCTGGCAAAACAATAAAATAATTGTGAGAAAGTGTAAAACCTCTTAGCAGCATGTTTTTTTTTGGGACAGGGTTTAATAAAATACATGACTTCAAGGCTATTTTCATGTTAAAAATAAATTAACTTCCTATGTAAGTCAGGTTTCTTTTCTTCTTAGAGACAGTTACAAAAAATTATAAGTAAAAATTTTTAGAAGTAAAGACAACATATTTTCTAGAATGAAAAAAGCTATTTTGAAGCTGAAAGGGAGGCAAGGAATCATCTAGACAAAATCCTCACTTTCCAAAAACTCCTGTTTTACAGAATGCAACATTGTCAATTTCATGGACAGAATTCTTAGAGACAGTTACAAAAAATTATAAGTAAAAATTTTTAGAAGTAAAGACAACATATTTTCTAGAATGAAAAAAGCTATTTTGAAGCTGAAAGGGAGGCAAGGAATCATCTAGACAAAATCCTCACTTTCCAAAAACTCCTGTTTTACAGAATGCATCATTGTCAATTTCATGGACAGAGGAGCCTGGTGGACTATAGTCCATTGAGTCACAGAGTCAGAAAAAACTGAGGGACTGAGCGTATACAACAGAAGCAGTGTAAAAACCACACCCTCTCAGTGATCTCTAATGAATTCAGGTAGTAAAATTATTCATTTTACTATTGTGATGGACTATGCTTAAAAATTATTTCTATGAACCAAGATAGTCTATCCATAGTTACTGATGCTACCTTTGTACAAGTGCCTTTCTGACCAAGCCCCACAGTGCTACCCAAGAGATTCTGTCTGCATGCACATAGCCAGAGAATAGCTTTTCTCTTCAGCTAAATCATCAGCTTTCAATTTTAACTTAATTTTTCTTTAGTACCAAAATACTGTATTGCCTATGATTGTACATTTTTCATTATGCATGAGGCACATAGAAGGTGATTAATAAATATGTTTAGATTGAACAAAATCCAGTGTGTGGTCAGTTGGTATCAACTTATGATATACCCCATGATAGCAGCTGGAAAAATTTTCTATGCCTAAGATAGAGCCACTGTTGCCTGGGTCCTATGTCAGCAAACCAAAACTGAGATAATTTTAAATGTTCTGCTGGAGCAGAAACACAGCGGGCTTCCCTTATGGCTCAGCTGGTAAAGAAACTGCCTGCAATGTGGGAGACCTGGGTTTGATCCCTGGGTTGGGAAGATCCCCTGGAGAAGGGAAAAGCTACTCACTCCAGTATTCTGGCCTGGAGAATTCCATGAGCTGTATAGTACATAGGGTCACAAAGAGTCAGACACGACTGAGCGACTTTCATTTCACTTCAGAAACATAGTATATCCAGTTACTGAATTCCCAAACTCCGCCAACTCGGGGCTTTCTTTCCCCAGACAAAGTTGACTATGTGGCAACAGCCAATGAAATATTATCTGTTTTTGTCTACCCTGTTCTTTACTCTTATAAGATCTTGCTACCTCCCACCTTGTTTTGCAGTTCTCCTAAAGGAGACTGTCCATTTCACAATGTGTTTTCATTTGTATCATCTAAACTATCTTTTAAAATCATTTTTAACATAGTATTACACTCCAAGTAACACATTCAAACTGCTTCCTATTTTCTTCTATTGAAATGGGTTAAATATCTTTCACAAAAATAGTAGGATAGTTTGGATGGTTTTGAGGGAGAGTCATAGAAGAACTATTCATTAATAAATGCATACAGTCAACATGTGGATTATATCCCATGTTCTAACCTAAAACTATCAAGATATTACAAATTCAGCTTTGTTTTACACAGTAATATGTTAATATTTTAATTCATTAATTTTTTACATTGGTGGTCAGTGTATTAATGAATAAGTTAGTATATATGAGATAATAATGTAAAAAATCACTATTAAATATTTGTAAAGAATGCTAAAAAAGATTACAAATCCCTAAGAATAAAAGCTTAAAATGGTAGATCCTCACTTTCCACAGTTGATCAATATTCACAATTTAAAGATTTTTTGTTACTACCTATAATACATATTTGGGCTTCCCAGGTGGCTCAGCGGTAAAGAATCCCCCTGCCAATGCAGTAGAGGTGGGTTCAGCCCCTTGGGTGGGGAAGATGCCCTGGAGAAGAAAATGACAACCCACTCCAGTATTCTTGCCTGGGAAATACCATGGACAGAAGAGCCTGGTGGGCTGCAAAGAGGTCACAAAGAATTGGACATGACTTAGCAACTAAACAGCAGCAGCAGCAGCAATATATATATTGAATACCAGAAAACATTAATTATTGAATATGTCCCATGCTTTGTTCCTCCTTCTTCCACAAGTTCAGGAACAAAATTCTCGCCTGTAATTCAAAATGGCCAGTCTGGGGGATATGAATGTGGAGATTTATTGAACTAAAACAGAGGAAAGTAGCAGCCATAATACACCAGTCTTACAACAACAATTAAAGTATAATGTTTATAAATCCTTACAAGCCTTACAAATAAATGTTAAAACATTCCCACCATAAAAGACAGTTCAGTTTTTTTATGAAATGTAATCTTCTGTAAATGAGGGATCAGAAACATAAAACTAGTAAGTCGCCTTTACTTTATAATCCTTTGTTTCTAATTTCATTTTAATACCCTCCACCTGCCCCATAAGCTGGTTGAGGCTTAAGTCTATACTTGAGAACAATGAAATTTAATTTTTATGTTTTCCTCTTTAGAAGTTTTAAGCCCCTAGTCTCCTGATAAACAAATGAATCTCCCTGTGCCGAACTTTCTTTGACTAATGAGACATTTTAACTTATATGAAATGTTTGGTTCATTTAAAAAGAAACAAAGTGGCTTAGTTATGTGTATTTTTAAAATTTCCTTTTCAGTAATGTCAAGAGTTTGAGATTTTTGTAATATAAATATGCATTGTTTTCATAATTAAATGTCAATCCAAACTGCTCTAAAAATAAAGTGTTTTATTAAGTCAACCAAATGTTAAACTGAAACTAAAAATTTTAAATTTAAACTATAAAAAACTAATATATTGAATTTTAGCCACAATAAACACTTCTGTATAATTCAAGAGAAGGGAGTTTACTCTCTACTCTAACACTGCTTCGACTCTATCTCTGAACCATGACTGGCTAACCCATAACCCAAGGAGGAAGATTAGAGCTGGAGCAGAGATGTACAAGCTGAGTTGCCTGTACTTAGCCTAGCCCATATCAGCAGACATTCAGGTACCCCAAAGATGAGTGATTATGAAAAAAAAAAATTGTTTAAGCAACTGGTTTGCAATATATCAAAACACACTGATGCAGCACTCTACTTTAAAGACCAGAGCTGAGTAATACTCCATTGTGTATATGTACCACAGCTTTCTTATCCAGTCATCTGCTGATGGACATCTAGGTTGCTTCCATGTCC
The DNA here is from genome assembly GCA_006410635.1 of Cephalophus harveyi. Taxonomy (NCBI): domain Eukaryota; kingdom Metazoa; phylum Chordata; class Mammalia; order Artiodactyla; family Bovidae; genus Cephalophus; species Cephalophus harveyi. The sequence continues at coordinate 443,586 of SJYT01003431.1, forward strand.
TGGCTATTATAAACAGTGCTGCAATTAACATTGGGGTACACATGTCTCTTTCAATTCTGGTTTCCTCGGTGTCTATGCCTAGCAGTGGGATATTACTCAGTCATTAAAAATAATACATTTGAATCAGTTCTAATGAGGTGGAAGAAACTGGAGCCGATTATACAGAGTGAAGTAAGCCAGAAAGAAAAACACTAATACAGTATACTAATGCAGCATATTGAAAAGCAGAGACTTTACTTTGACAACAAAGGTCCGTCTAGTCAAGGTTATGGTTTTTCCAGTGGTCATGTATGGATGTGAGAGTTGGACTGTGAAGAAAGCTGAGTGCTGAAGAATTGATGCTTTTGAACTGTGGCATTGGAGAAGAGCATATTGAAAAGCAGAGACTTTACTTTGACAACAAAGGTCCGTCTAGTCAAGGTTATGGTTTTTCCAGTGGTCATGTGTGGATGTGAGAGTTGGACTGTGAAGAAAGCTGAGTGCTGAAGAATTGATGCTTTTGAACTGTGGCGTTGGAGAAGACTTTTGAGAGTCCCTTGGACTGCAAGGAGATCCAACCAGTCCATTCTGGAGATCAGCCCTGGGATTTCTTTGGAGGGAATGATTCTGAAGCTGAAGCTCCAGTACTTTGGCCACCTCATGCGAAGAGTTGACTCTTTGGAAAAGACTCTGATGCTGGGAGGGATTGAGGGCAGGAAGAGAAGGGGACGACAGAGGATGAGATGGCTGGATGGCATCACTGACTTGATGGACGTGAGTCTGAATGAACTCCGGGAGTTGGTGATGGACAGGGAGTCCTGGCATGCTGCAATTCATGGGGTCGCAAAGAATCAGACACGACTGAGCGACGGAACTGAACTGAACTGATCGCATATATTTGGAATTTAGAAAGATGGTAATGATAACCTTGTATGCTAGACAGCAAAAGAGACACAGATGTATAGAAGAGTCTTTTGGACTCTGTGGGAGAGGGAGAGGGTGGGATGATTTGGGAGAATGGAATTGAAACATGTATAATATCATATAAGAAATGAATCGCCTGTCTAGGTTTGATGCAGGATACAGGATGTTCAGAGCTGGTGCACTGGGATGACCCAGAGTGATGGTATGGGGAGGGAGGTGGGAGGGGGGTTCAGGATTGGGAACACATGTACACCCGTGGCAGATTCATGTTGATGTATGGCAAAACCAATACAATATTGTAAAGTAATTAGCCTCCAATTAAAATAAATTTAAATTAAAAAAAGAAAAGACCAGGGCTTTTACTGTTACTTCCTTGATTAATAACTTGAGATGAATAAGACACTGTAGCAGTTCCAGACCTATATTTTAAAAGTAATAACAGCACTGTATTGTTTGCTGGACACTCTAAGCTGCTATTTAAAAAGCTCAACTTCTCTAATATAGGGAAAACTTTGGAGACCTTGAAAATACATGCAGTGATTTTCAATATATTCCATATATACATGGAGGAGCCTAGCTGACCCGTTTCCAGTCACTCCTGCCAAAGCCCTAAGTAGGTATTTGATTTTAACCATCTGGAATCCTCCACATCAGGTCAGCTGTCAGCATATTACCACCAAGTGACCCCAGTTGACATCATATGAAGCAGAATTGACCATCCAAACCATGCCTGAATTCCTGTGACACAGAATAATAAATGAATTGTTGTTTAAAGCAACTGCTGCTGCTGCTAAGTCGCTTCAGTCGTGTCCAACTCTGTGTGACCCCATAGACGGCAGCCCACCAGGCTCCACCATCCATGGGATTCTCCAGGCAAGAATACTGGAGTGGGTTGCCATTTCCTTCTCCAACACATGAAAGTGAAAAGTGAAAGTGAAGTCACTCAGTCATGTCCAACTCTTAACGACCCCATGGACTGCAGCCTAACAGGCTCCTTTGTCCAAAGGATTTTCCAGGCAAGAGTACTGGAGTGGGTTGCCTTGCATTTATGTTGGGTTAACTTATTAAACAGAAATAGATTGGCAGAAGAATCATCCAAATAGTTGGAATTACAACCTGCTAAAGCTCAAATTTGAGTGCTATACTACTCTCCATTTATAGTCTGTCCTTCCAGTTGAGATGCATTATATGAGAGAGCTTCATCCCTTTACACACATAGTTTTACTTATTAAATGTAGGGAAATTAAATTTAGTAGCATAAAGAACTGCTATTCCCTAAAAATATTACCACATAGCTATTCTAATAATCTGGTCCCTATTATACAATAAAAATACAGTAATTTAGATTTTATTTCACAGCCATTCCATTACTCATGAAATACACAAATAACATTCAATACCAAAAGAAAAAATTACACATGATTAAAAAGAGAATCTTAGCTCAAATTTCTAATTTCTCTTAAAGAGGTTCAGTTCAGTTCAGTTCAGTAGCTCAGTCTTGTATCGAACATAGGCTGGTGCTTCGTTCTTACATGATAGTATACACGTTTCAATGCTATTCTCCCAAATCATCCCACCCTCTCCCTCTCCCACAGAGTCCAAAAGTCTGTTCTATACATCTGTGTCTCTTTTGCTGTCTCATATACAGGGTCATCATTGCCATCTTTCTAAATTCCATATATATGTGTCAGTATACTGTATTGGTGTTTTTCTTTCTGGCTTACTTCACTCTGTATAATAGGTTCCAGTTTCATCCATCTCATTAGAACTGATTCAAATGAATTCTTTTTAATGGCTGAGTAATACTCCATTGTGTATATGTACCACAGCTTTTTTATCCATTCATCTGCTGATGAACATCTAGGTTGTTTCCATGTCCTGGCTCAGGGTTTCTCAAACTTTAGGACATGGACTGATAGCTCCTGTCAGAGCAGCAGTGGCATTAGGTTAGAAATAAAGTGCACAATAAATGTAATGATCTTGATCATCCCAAAACCATCCCCTGCCCACTGGTTTGTGGAAAAAAAAACTGTCTTCCACAAAATTGGTCCCTGGTTCCAAAAACGTTGGGAACTGCTCTTTTAAATTATAAGATAATCATTAACATGACTTTATAAACTGGAATTTACTATATTTATATTTCCTGAACTAATTAACATTTAAAATAATTTTATTGAAATATATTATCAAACTAAGAAATACACATTAAATATAGAAAATAAATATTTCCCAGAATAACTACAAGAGGTAACAACTGATTGCATGATTGGAAATCTGTTCTTTAGTCTGAGATTCAGACTTGAAATGGGTTTGGGGTAAAGACAAATTGATATATCTTTTTGAATCCAAGTTAACTTGGAAGCAAACTGAAATACCTTCCAAATATCAATTCCATTCAGGGCATTCAAGTTTCATGAATTAATTGCCAGTTTCAACCTTTTCTAAATAGAAAAACTGCTACCTGATCAACTGCTATTTTGTTTTTATTCTTTATTTTTATTTTTACTTTGTTTTACTTTACAATACTGTATTGGTTTTGCCATACATTGACACGAATCCACCACAGGTGTATGTGACTTCCCAATCCTGAACCTCCCTCCCACCTCCCACCCCATATCATCTCTCTGGATCGTCCCCATGCACCAGCCCCAAGCATCCTATATCCTGTATCGAACATAGACTGATGATTCGTTTCTTACATGATAGTATACTTGTTTAAATGTCATTCTCCCACATCATCCCACCCTCTTCCTCTAGCTCAGAGTCCAAAGGTCCGTTCTATACATCTGTGTCTCTTTTGTTGTCTCACATACAGGATTATTGCTACCATCTTTCTAAATTCCATATATATGTGTTAGTATACTGTATTGGGGAGAAGGCAATGGCACCCCACTCCAGTACTCTTGCCTGGAAAATCCCATGGACGGAGCAGCCTGGTAGGCTGCAGTCCACGGGGTCGCTAAGAGTCGGACACGACTGAGCGACTTCACTTTCACTGTTCACTCTCATGCATTGGAGAAGGAAATGGCAACCCACTCCAGTGTTCTTGCCTGGAGATTCCCAGGGACGGGGGAGCCTGGTGGGCTGCCGTCTCTGGGGTCACACAGAATTGGACACGACTGAAGCGACTTAGCAGCAGCAAACTGTATTGGTGTTTTTCTTTCTGGCTTACTTCACTCTGTATAATCGGCTCCAGTTTCATCCATCTCATTAGAACTGATTCAAATGTATTCTTTTTAATGGCTGAGTAATATTCCATTGTGTATATGTACCACAGCTTTCTTATCCATTCATCTGCTGATGGACATCTAGGTTGTTTCCATGTCCTGGCTATTATAAACAGTGCTGCAATGAACATTGGGGTACATGTGTCTCTTTCAATTCTGGTATCCTCGGTGTGTATGCCCAGCAGTGGGATTGCTGGGTCATAAGGCAGTTCTATTTGCAGTTTTTTAAGGAATCTCCACACTGTTCTCCATAGTGGCTGTAATAGTTTGCGTTCCCACCAGCAGTGTAAGAGGGTTCCCTTTTCTCCACACCCTCTCCAGCATTTATTGCTTGTAGACTTGTGGATCGCAGCCATTCTGACTGGTGTGAAATGGTATCTCATTGTGGTCTTGATTTGCATTTCTCTGATAATGAGTGATGTTGAGCATCTTTTCATGTGTTTGTTAGCCATCCGTATGTCTTCTTTGGAGAAATGTCTGTTTAGTTCTTTGGCCCATTTTTTGATTGGGTCGTTTATTTTTCTGGAATTGAGCTGCATGAGTTGCTTGTATATTTTTGAGATTAGTTGTTTGTCAGTTGCTTCATTTGCTATTGTTTTCTCCCATTCAGAAGGCTGTCTTTTTACCTTGCTTATAGTTTCCTTTGTTGTGCAGAAGCTTTTAATTTTAATTAGATCCCATTTGTTTATTTTTGCTTTTATTTCCAGTATTCTGGGAGGTGGATCATAGAGGATCCTGCTGTGATTTATGTCGGAAAGTGTTTTGCCTATGTTCTCCTCTAGGAGTTTTATAGTTTCTGGTCTTACGTTTAGATCTTTAATCCATTTTGAGTTTATTTTTGTGTGTGGTGTTAGAAAGTGATCTAGTTTCATTCTTCTACAAGTGGTTGACCAGTTTTCCCAGCACCACTTGTTAAAGAGATTGTCTTTACTCCATTGTATATTCTTGCCTCCTTTGTCGAAGATAAGGTGTCCATAGGTGTGTGGATTTATCTCTGGGCTTTCTATTTTGTTCCATTGATCTATATTTCTGTCTTTGTGCCAGTACCATACTGTCTTGATGACTGTGGCTTTGTAGTAGAGCCTGAAGTCAGGCAGGTTGATTCCTCCAGTTCCATTCTTCTTTCTCAAGATTGCTTTGGCTATTCGAGGTTTTTTGTATTTCCATACAAATCTTGAAATTATTTGTTCTAGTTCTGTGAAAAATACCGCTGGTAGCTTGATAGGGATTGCATTGAATCTGTAGATTGCTTTGGGTAGTATACTCATTTTCACTATATTGATTCTTCCGATCCATGAACACGGTATATTTCTCCATCTATTAGTGTCCTCTTTGATTTCTTTCATCAGTGTTTTATAGTTTTCCATATATAGGTCTTTAGTTTCTTTAGGTAGATATATTCCTAAGTATTTTATTCTTTTCGTTGCAATGGTGAATGGAATTGTTTCCTTAATTTCTTTTTCTACTTTCTCATTATTAGTGTATAGGAATGCAAGGGATTTCTGTGTGTTGATTTTATATCCTGCAACTTTACTATATTCATTGATTAGCTCTAGTAATTTTCTGGTGGAGTCTTTAGGATTTTCTATGTAGAGGATCATGTCATCTGCAAACAGTGAGAGTTTTACTTCTTCTTTTCCAATTTGGATTCCTTTTATTTCTTTTTCTGCCCTGATTGCTGTGGCCAAAACTTCCAGAACTATGTTGAATAGTAGCGGTGAAAGTGGGCACCCTTGTCTTGTTCCTGACTTTAGGGGAAATGCTTTCAGTTTTTCACCATTGAGGATAATGTTTGCTGTGGGTTTGTCATATATAGCTTTTATTATGTTGAGGTATGTTCCTTCTATTCCTACTTTCTGGAGAGTTTTTATCATAAATGGATGTTGAATTTTGTCAAAGGCCTTCTCTGCATCTATTGAGATAATCATATGGCTTTTATTTTTCAATTTGTTAATGTGGTGAATTACATTGATTGATTTGCGGATATTGAAGAATCCTTGCATCCCTGGGATAAAGCCCACTTGGTCATGGTGTATGATCTTTTTAATGTGTTGTTGGATTCTGATTGCTAGAATTTTGTTAAGGATTTTTGCATCTATGTTCATCAGTGATATTGGCCTGTAGTTTTCTTTTTTGGTGACATCTTTGTCAGGTTTTGGTATTAGGGTGATGGTGGCCTCATAGAATGAGTTTGGAAGTTTACCTTCCTCTGCAATTTTCTGGAAGAGTCTCAGTAGGATAGGTGTTAGCTCTTCTCGAAATTTTTGGTAGAATTCAGCTGTGAAGCCGTCTGGACCTGGGCTTTTGTTTGCTGGAAGATTTCTGATTACAGTTTCAATTTCCGTGCTTGTGATGGGTCTGTTAAGATTTTCTATTTCTTCCTGGTTCAGTTTTGGAAGTTTGTATTTTTCTAAAAATTTGTCCATTTCTTCCACGTTGTCCAATTTATTGGCATATAATTGCTGATAGTAGTCTCTTATGATCCTTTGTATTTCTGTGTTGTCTGTTGTAATCTCTCCATTTTCATTTCTAATTTTATTGATTTGATTTTTCTCTCTTTGTTTCTTGATGAGTCTGGCTAATGGTTTGTCAATTTTATTTATTTTTTCAAAGAACCAGCTTTTGGCTTTGTTGATTTTTGCTATAGTCTCTTTTGTTTCTTTTGCATTTATTTCTGCCCTAATTTTTAAGATTTCTTTCCTTCTATTAGCTCTGGGGTTCTCTATTTCTTCCTTTTCTAGTTGCTTTAGGTGTAGAGTTAGGTTATTTATTTGACTTTTTTCTTGCTTCTTGAGGTGTGCCTGTATTGCTATGAACTTTCCTCTTAGCACTGCTTTTATAGTGTCCCATAGGTTTTGGGTTGTTGTGTTTTCATTTTCATTCGTTTCTATACATATTTTGATTTCTTTTTTGATTTCTTCTGTGATTTGTTGGTTATTTAGAAGTGTGTTGTTCAGCCTCCATATGTTGGAATTTTTAATAGTTTTTCTCTTGTAATTGAGATCTAATCTTAATGCATTATGGTCAGAGAAGATGCTTGGAATGATTTCGATTTTTTTGAATTTATCAAGGTTAGATTTATGGCCCAGGATGTGATCTATCCTGGAGAAGGTTCCGTGAGCACTTGAGAAAAAGGTGAAATTCATTGTTTTGGGGTGAAATGTCCTATAGATATCAATTAGGTCTAATTGTTCTATTGTATTATTTAAAGTTTGGGTTTCTTTGTTAATTTTCTGTTTAGTTGATCTGTCCATAGATGTAAGTGGGGTATTAAAGTCTCCCACTATTATTGTGTTATTGTTAATATCTCCTTTCATACTTGTTAGCATTTGTCTTACATATTGCGGTGCTCCTATGTTGGGTGCATATATATTTATAATTGTTATGTCTTCTTCTTGGATTGATCCTTTGATCATTATGTAGTGGCCTTCTTTGTCTCTTTTCACAGCCTTTGTTTTAAAGTCTATTTTATCGGATATGAGTATGGCTACTCCTGCTTTCTTTTGGTCTCTATTTGCATGGAATATCTTTTTCCAGCCCTTCACTTTCAGTCTGTATGTGTCCCTTGTTTTGAGGTGGGTCTCTTGTAGGCAGCATATATAGGGGTCTTGTTTTTGTATCCATTCAGCCAGTCTTTGCCTTTTGGTTGGGGCATTCAACCCATTTACGTTTAAGGTAGTTATTGATAAGTATGATCCCGTTGCCATTCACTTTATTGTTTTGGGTTCGGGTTTATACGCCCTTTTTGTGTTTCCTGTCTAAAGAATATCCTTTAGCATTTGTTGGAGAGCTGGTTTGGTGGTGCTGAATTCTCTCAGTTTTTGCTTTTCTGTAAAGGTTTTTATTTCTCCTTCATATTTGAATGAGATCCTTGCTGGGTACAGTAATCTGGGCTGTAGGTTATTTTCTTTCATCACTTTAAGTATGTCTTGCCATTCCCTCCTGGCCTGAAGAGTTTCTGTTGAAAGATCTGCGGTTATCCTTATGGGAATCCCCTTGTGTGTTATTTGTTGTTTTTCCCTTGCTGCTTTTAATATTTGTTCTTTGTGTTTGGTCTTTGTTAATTTGATTAATATATGTCTTGGGGTGTTTCGCCTTGGGTTTATCCTGTTTGGAACTCTCTGGGTTTCTTGGACTTGGGTGATTATTTCCTTCCCCATTTTAGGGAAGTTTTCAACTATTATCTCCTCTAGTATTTTCTCATGGTCTTTCTTTTTGTCTTCCTCTTCTGGGATTCCTATTATTCGAATGTTGGAGCGTTTCATATTGTCCTGGAGGTCTCTGAGATTGTCCTCATTTCTTTTAATTCGTTTTTCTTTTTCCCTCTCTGATTCATTTATTTCTACCATTCTATCTTCTATTTCACTAATCCTATCTTCTGCTTCCAATATTCTACTATTTGTTGCCTCTGGAGTGTTTCTGATCTCATTTATTGCATTATTCATTATATATTGACTCTTTTTTATTTTTTCTAGGTCCTCATTAAACCTTTTTTGCCTCTTCTCAATCCTTGTTTACAGGCTATTTATCTGTGAATCCATTTTGAATTCAAGATTTTGGATCATTTTCACTATCAATATTTGAAATTCTTTCTCAAGTAGATTCCCTATCTCTTCCTCTTTTGTTTGGTTTGGTGGGCATTTCTCCTATTCCTTTACCTGCTGGGTACTCCTTTGTGTCTTCATCTTGGTTATATTGCTGCATTTGGGGTGGCCTTTCTATATTCTGGGAATTTGTGGAGTTCTCTTTATTATGGAGTTTCCTCACTGTGGGTGGGGTTGTATCAGTGGCTTGTCAAGGTTTCTTGGTTAGGGAGGCTTGTGTTGGAGTTCTGGTGGGTGGAGCTGGATTTCTTCTCTCTGGAGTGCAATGAAGTGACCAGTAAAGGGTTATGAGATATCAATGATTTTGGAGTAACTTTGAGCTGCCTGTATATTGAAGCTGAGGACTGTGTTCCTGTGTTGCTGGAGAATTTGTGTGGTATGTCTTGCTTTGGAACTTGTTGGCCCTTGGGTGGTGCTTGGTTTCAGTGTAGGTATGGAGGCATTTGATGAGCTCGTATTGATTAATGTTCCCTGGACTCAGGAGTTCTCTGATGTTCTCTGGATTTGGACTTAAGCCTCTTGCTTCTGGTTTTCAGTTTTATTTTTACAGTCTCCTCAAGACTTTGGAGAAGACAATGGCACCCCACTCCAGTACTCTTGCCTGGCAAATCCCATGGACGGAGCAGCCTGGTGGGCTGCAGTCCATGGGGTCGCTAAGAGTCAGACACAACTGAGTGACTTCCCTTTCACTTTTCACTTTCATGCATTGGAGAAGGAAATGGCAACCCACTCCAGTGTTCTTGCCTGGAGAATCCCAGGGACGGGGGAGCCTGGTGGGCTGCCGTCTATGGGGTCGCACAGAGTCGGACATGACTGAAGAGACTTAGCAGCAGCCTCAAGACTTCTCCATCTATATGGCACTGATGATAAAACATATAGGTTAAAGATGTAAAGTTTTTCCACAATGAGGGACACCCAGAGAGGTTCACTGAGTTACATGGAGAAGAGAAGAGGGAGGGGGTAGTTAGAGGTGACTGGGATGAGATGAGGTGGGATCAAAAGAGGAGAGAGCAAGCTAGCCAGTAATAATTTCCTTATGTGCACTCCACAGTCTGGACTGCTCAGAGGTGTTCACGGAGTTATACAGGGAAGAGGAGAGGGAGGAAGTAGACAGGTGGCCAGGAGGATAAAAGAGGGAAATGAAAAGGGGAGAGACCGATCCAGCCAGTAACCAGTTCCCTAAGTGTTCTCTACCGTCTGGAACACACAGAGCTTCACAGAGTTGGGTAGAGAAGAGAAGGGGGAAGAAAGAGACAGAGGCCAGTTGGTGGCAAAAAAGGAGAGTCCAAAGGAAGAGAGAGTGGTCAAGCCAGTAATCTCACTCTCAGGTAAAATTGGGTACTGAAGTTTGGGTTTTTTAAATGTACAAAATTGACAACAAATACCAAAAAGCAAAGATTAAAAATCTAGAGTAGAGATTGGATTTTCAAAAATACAATATTAAAGAAAAGAAGAAGAAGAAAAAAAGAAAAAAAAGGAAAAAGCCCACAAAAATTATTAAAAAAACAACAACCACAAAAAGACTATATACGGCGTTTGCTTTAAACATAGGGTCTTTTTTTTTTTTTTTTTGAAAAGTAATAGTAGGTTATAAAAATAAAAATTAAAGGAGAAATAGAGGAGTTAAAAATTTTAAAAAGTTAAAAAAAGAAGAAGAAGAAAAAGAAAAGAAGAAAAAACAATCACACAACAACATCAACAACAAAAAAAGTAGGAATGATCATAAAAATAGTAAAAATATATGTGGCCCTTTTTCTGGTGTTATGGGCAGTGTGGGGTCACTTCCAAGGCTGTTCCCTCTGTTTAACTTCTGTTTGCTGTTTGCTGATCTCTTCAGTATCTGATTTCTGCCCTGACACAGGTGGGTGGACATTTTTTTTTTTTTTTTTTTTAGGCTCACTTATTCAGTCGCACTGTGGGGAGGGAGGGAAGCTGAAAAGAAATAACATTGCCATGTGCTCGCAGTGTCTCAGCCCCGCTGGGCCTGCCCCTGCTCGCAGCACACACTGCTCAGGCTCTATGTTGCTCCACCGGGAGACATCTGAGGCCGGCCCTAGGCTGCATGCATCTCCCCGGTCTAAGCCGCTCAGGCTCAGTGCTCAGGTAGCCCTCAGAGGCGCAGATTCCGTTGGACCTCCCTGGTCCAAGTAGCTCAGGTGTTTGGCAAACGCGGTCGCTGCAACTTATCGCCTTTCCCTTCTCTGCTGCTCAGTTTTCTGGGAGTACCGATGGTGTTCCTTCTTAGGCAGATGTTGACTGTCCAGAACCCCCCAAAGTCTTAGTTAGCAAAGAAGCCTGCTTGCATTTTGGTAGGTATTGTCTCTCTTGGGCTGCGATTGCCCCCTTCCAGCCCTTACGGCTCTGGCTGCCTGTCACTGGCAGGGGATGGCCTGCAGCTGGCTATTTCTGTTTCGTCCTTGTTCTGTGCATGGTCCTGGCGGTGTCTTATGTTCAAGCTTTTCGCGTGGTAGCTATCCCACAGTCTGGTTTACTAGCCCAAGTTAGTTTGCTCTGGGTATGCGCAGGATGTTTTGGTCCGCTTCTTAAAAATCACTGCAGCCCGAGCCTCCCGCACCTCCCTGCCCAGCCTCCACTTGCTAGTGGCAGATGCAAGCATCTGCACTGCTTCTCCACTGGGGGAGTTACTGTTGGGCTCGTAATCTGTTGGTTTTAATTATTTATTTTTCCTTCCTGCTATGTTGCCTTCTGTGCTTCCAAGGCTCACCACAGACTCGGCAGTGAGAGTGTTTCCTGGTGTTTGGAAACCTCTCTTCTTAAAATTACCTTCCCGGGACGGGACTTCCTTCCAGGGACGGAGCTCCCTCCCTACCTCCTTTGTCTCTTTTTTTGTCTTTTATATTTTTTCCTACCTGTTTTTGAAGACAATGATCTGCTTTTCTGGGTGCCTGATGTCCTCTGTCAGCATTCAGAAGTTGTTTTGTGGAATTTACTCAGCATTGAAATGTTCTTTTGATGAATTTGTGAGGGAGAAAGTAATCTCCCTGTCCTATTCCTCTGCCATCTTAGGACCGCCCTCTGTTTTTATTCTTACTATATTGCCAACATTAATAATCACCAGGATTATTACCACCCAGGGGGTGGGATGATCACCCACCCCTGAGTGACACTTCTAGGTTTTAGTTGAAAATATCTTTGAGAGAAATTAATGTAAATCAAAGATTGAAATGCTATCAAGGTATTTCCCCCTAAATACTATCAGATGTTGTTTGTCTACCACAATCAGATGATAGTTTTTAATTGAAAGAACTCCAAATTTAATACATTGGATCTTATCAAAATTAAAAATAAACTTTACAAAAGATTCTGTTAAGAGGATTTAAAAACAAGTTACAAATTGAGAGAAAGCTTTTCTGATGGCTCAGATGATAAAGAATCTCCCTGCAATGCAGGAGACCTGGGTTTTGATCCCTGGTCGGGAAGGTATCCTGGAGAAGGGAATGATTATGCACTCCAGTATTCTTGCCTGGAGAATTCCATGAACAAAAAAGCCTGGTGGGCTACAATCCATGCAGTTGCACAGTTGGACACAACTGGGCAAAAGACACTTTATCCTTTTGATCAGACAATGAAATACCATATTATATACATATATATAAACTCTCACACTCAACAGTTAAAAATAAGGCAGTCCAATTAGAAAATGGGCATAAGACATGACATGAAGTGCCATTTCACTAAAGAGGATACATATATGGATGACAAGTTAAGCACATGGAAAAATGTTCAAGGTCATTACCCATCTGAGAAACTTAACAACCAAGGTGTCATATCACTACACTTCTACCAAATGGTGAAAAGTTTTAATGGTGATAGCATCAAATACTTTTAATGTGGAGACATTGGATCATACATCTTTTGCTGATGGAAAAGAAAATTTGTACAGCTATTCTGGAAAATAAAAAAGATAGTTTCTTATAAAAGTAAATACATGCTTAACAAGAGGTCCAAAAATTGCACAATATTTGTGTTGGCATTTGTCCCAGAAAGTGATCTGTACATAAATGCTCACAGCAGCTTTATTCATAATGCTACTGCTAAGTCACTTCAGCCGTGTCTGACTCTGTGTGACCCCATAGATGGCAGCCCACCAGGCTCCCCCATCCCTGGGATTCTCCAGGCAAGAACACTAGAGTGGGTTGCCATTTCCTTCTCCAACACATGAAAGTGAAAAGTGAAAGTGAAGTTGCTCATTCGTGTCCGACCCTCAGTGAGCCCATGGACTGCAGCCCACCAGGCTCCTCTGTCCATGGGATTTTCCAGGCAAGAGTACTGGAGTGGGTTGCCATTAATAGTCCTACCAAACTGGAAACCGCTGAAGTTTTCTCCATTGGGGGAATAATTAAATTGTGGTGCATGAATACAATTCTACTCATTAGTATAAAAAAGCAAACTAGTAATACAAAAACTTAGATGGATCACAAGTGTGTTATGAGTGAAAAATGAACAATCTCAAAAGGTTATATACTGTATAATTTCATATATATAGCATTCTAAAAATGACAAAATCAGAGACATGGAGAAGATATTAGTGGTTGCCAAGGAGTGACGGGTGGAAAACACCCTCCACTAGGTATCTAAGTCTATAAAATGATAGAATGAAGGATCCCTGTGATAGAACTGTTCTGTATCTTAACTGTAGGAGGAGATAAAAGAGACACTACATGGAATAAAATTTATACATATGCTCCCACTTTTCAAGTTTTCTTTATGCTATGTTTCTTTTTCAAAAGACCAAAAATGGGAATAAGTACCCATTTTTGCTAACCAAATACTTCAAAGATGATTTTTGCTTTTATGGTAAAAGGTAAAAACCTAAAATATAGCTCCTTGTCTGTCTTGACAGTGGGGACCCTCAACAGCTGAAAAAGTCACCACCACTGTGAAGAAGGCTGAGTGCTGAAGAATTGATGCTTTTGAACTGTGGTGTTGGAGAAGACTCTTGAGAGTCCCTTGGACTGCAAGGAGATTCAACCAGTCCATTCTGAAGGAGATCAGCCCTGGGATTTCTTTGGAAGGAATGGTGCTAAAGCTGAAACTCCAGTAGTTTGGCCATCTCATGCAAAGAGTTGACTCATTGGAAAAGACTCTGATGCTGGGAGGGATTGGGGGCAGGAGGAGAAGGGGACAACCGAGGATGAGATGGCTGGATGGCATCACAGACTCGATGGACATGAGTCTGAGTGAACTCCAGGAGTTGGTGATGGACAGGGAGGCCTGGCGTGCTGCGATTCATGGGGTCGCAAAGAGTCAGACACAACTGAGCGACTGAACTGAACTGAAGATCCTTCCCAGGGAACGACACTCAACAGCTTAGCATCAAACCATCATAGCACTGAACTTTATCTCAATTTATTCTGTGGATCAGTTAAGCAAGATGTGAGCTGTCCTGATGGCTAATACAGTAAAGAACCTGTCTATAATGTGGGAGACCCAGATCAATCTCTGGGTTGAGAAGATTCCCTGGAGAAAGGAATGGCTCACCCACTCCAGTATTCTTGCCTGAAGAATCCCATGGACAAAGGAGTCTGGCGGGCTACAGAACATGGGGCCTCAGAGTGTTGAACACAACTAAGTTACTAACACTACTACCACTACTATGCAAGATGTGTAATGAGCTAATTGATTCTTCAGTTTATACCATTTCAACTCACAAAAGTTTCATAGGAATGTTCTACTTCCAGATAGCATGGAAAATCTGTTCAACTAGACTATATACTCATAAATGAGTATATATAAAATTAGTCGAATCTGAAAACGTTTGGTGAAAGTGAAATTCACTCAGTCATGTCCAACTCTTTGTGACCCATGGGCTATGCAGTCCATGGAATTCTCTAGGCCAGTATACTGGAGTGGGTAGACTTTCCCTTCTCCAGGGTATCTTTCCAACCCAGGGATTGGACCCAGGTCTTTTGCATTGGAGGCATTCTTTACCAACTGAGTTATCAGGGAAGCCCAGAAAAAGTTTGTTAGATTTTACCAATGTCAATTTCCTGATTTTGATATTGTTGTATAAGATACTACCATTGGGGAAATGGTACAGAGCATATAAGATCTTTTTGTATTATTTATTGCAACTGCATGTGAACCTACAATTATCTCAAAATGTATTTTTAAGTAAATGTAATGAAAATATTACATACCATTAAAATTCATATAAAATGAAACCTTAGTAATCTTTTTATTATTTTCTAAAATTAATACATGTTACCAAATGAAAAACTTCATAAAATTTAAACATCTTTATCTAAACTCCTTTTTCTATTATTTGCTATCAGTTGGGCATCTTTTTTGCTATAAATCTACTTCACTGCTACTAAATGCTAACATTCTATATATGAACATTGTGGTGGTATATTGTCCTGAAAAAGGTTAAACTACAAGCATTAAATAAATCAAACAGATTGAAATGATATCATCAACCACGCTGGAATGGTTTTAATATACCTGAAACAGTCTTTATGTTTTTCTCATTACACTGTGTCATAAACTCTAATACAAAACTTTCTAGATCTATGATACAGTCATGCTCCCCAAAACTCAAGATTCTTTTAAGGCAGAATGAGTCCAAGGTATGGCTCAGAAAATAAAATTCAATTCTGTATTGATTGTACGTGTTTTGATAAAAATGACAAAGTTATTATGTGACAGGTTGTATTAACATTGGGCTATGTGTCTTAAAGGTGATCATAGAGGTAAAAATATGTCTGTGCTTTCAAAAGCAATATGAGTCAGTTTTATCTCTTTTACAGAAATAACTCATTTTAATGCCTAGTTTTATATTCATGCCCAGTTTTAGAATATTCCAGGAAGCACCATTATATACAAATTCAATAAGAATGCTATTCTCTGGTGTTCAAGCTTAAGTTTATGATTTTAAGCAAAAAATATGAGAGGTTATAAGACAAAGAGATGACAAAGTGAAAAGAAAATCAGAAATGGTATAAAATAATATCTGAATAAGATCTATGATGGTGTATTGGGTGAGTGGGGCC
Organism: Cephalophus harveyi; assembly: GCA_006410635.1. Lineage (NCBI taxonomy): Eukaryota > Metazoa > Chordata > Mammalia > Artiodactyla > Bovidae > Cephalophus > Cephalophus harveyi. Next base: position 459,333 of record SJYT01003431.1, read on the forward strand.
AGTTTTTAAATGGAAGTCCAAGCACAACATGTAGAATGGGGACTTCCGAACAAAGATGTTATACTTTCTAGCCTGATAAAGACAAGGAGAACAATCCATGTACCAAGCTGCCCAGATTTCTCTGCTAAGTCATTTCAGTCGTGTCCAACTCTGTGTGACCCCAGAAATGGCAGCCTACCAGGCTCCTCTGTCCCTGGGATTCTCCAGGCAAGAACACTGGAGTGGGTTGCATTTCCTTCTCCAATGCATGAGAGTGAAAAGTGAAAGTGAAGTTGCTCAGTCATGTCTGACTCTTTGCGACCCCATGGACTGCAGCCCACCAGGCTCCTCCGTCCATGGGATTTTCCAGGCAAGTGTACTGGAGTGGGTTGCCATTTCCTTCTCCAACTTCACAACATAGGAAAGTGTTTTTCCTATTCAAAGTTCCTGATTTGTCCATTTTCTATCAAATAGCTCTGTTGAACAAGACGTAGCCAAACAATAAAGACATGTAGCTACATAATTCACTATTCACACTCACATAACAAAACTAAAAGTGATCAACACATGGAAGCTTCTCAGGTCTCAGAGAGGAGCAGACACAAGGTGGACATTTTATAATCATATTTTCATAACACACACGTGGTGGGGGAGTAGGAAAAACACTCAAAATTTCCTCTTCTGTTTTCTTAGTTCTTTTCATTTAGAACACAGAACCTAAGGGGAAAACCTCAAGGATAATATTGTTGAGAGCTATTGTGCAATTTTAGAGAAAAAAGTGAGGGGAATAAGAAAATCAGATTCAAAATATGGGAGAGTTAGGACATATATACAATAGGATATTACTCAGCAATAAAAAGGAACAAAATTGGGTCATTTGGAGAGATATGGATTGACCAAGAGTGTGTCATGCAGAGTGGAAGTGAAAGTTGCTCAGTCCTGTCTGATTCTATGAGATCCCATGGACTACACAGTCCATGGAATTCTCCAGGCCAGAATACTGGAATGGTTAGCCTTTCCTTTCTCCAGGGGATCTTCCCAACCC
>SJYT01003445.1:0-62015 GCA_006410635.1 Cephalophus harveyi
GACTGCAAGGAGATCCAACCAGTCCATTCTGAAGGAGATCAGCCCTGGGATTTCTTTGGAAGGAATGATGCTAAAGCTGAAACTCCAGTACTTTGGCCACCTCATGCGAAGAGTTGACTCATTGGAGAAGACTCTGATGCTGGGAGGGATTGGGGGCAGGAGGAGAAGGGGACGACCGAGGATGAGATGGCTGGCTGGCATCACGGACTCAATGGACGTGAGTCTGAGTGAACTCCGGGAGTTGGTGATGGACAGGGAGGCCTGGCGTGCTGCGATTCATGGGGTCGCAAAGAGTTGGACACGACTGAGCGACTAAACTGAACTGAACTGAACTGATACATATGTTGGGCTTTCCTGGTGGCTCAGTGCTAAAGAATCCGCCTGCCAGTGCAGGAGATGCAGGTTCGTTCCCTGAGTCAGGGAGATCCTCTGGAGAAGGAAATGACACCCTATCCCAGTATTCTCGCCTGGAAAATCCCGTGGACGGAGGAGTCTGGAGGGCTACAGTCCATGGGGTCACAAAAGACTCAGACATGACTTAGTGACTAAATAACAACAATAAATACGTATATTACTTTAATCCTTTCTAGAAGAAAACTTTCTGTGGCATCCTTTTTTGGGAATTGGTTGCCCATTTTTGTTTTCCTTCTCCTTTTTCAGACGATCGATTTCCAGAATATGGCAAAGTTGAATTTGTATTTTCTTATGGACCAGAGAAAATTCAAGGTAAAAGCTGAGTGAGAACGCATTGATTCACTCCCTTCCCTCCATCCAGCCCTGCTCCACCTCAGCTCACCTCCACCGTTTCCCCACTAGTCTGCTCTACAAATATCAAGTCACCTGTGGTTGAGAGGCAGATCTGCAGTAGAGGATCTGGGTATCATAGTGGACCCCCAGCTAAACATGAGCCAGTCACTTAATCTCTGGATAATAAAAATAAAAAAGTAAACAGGCGCTGGGTTGGATAAACTATTTTGGCCCCATTAAGTCATCATCCTATTATATTCAGAGACTGAGGGCCATGGTGGATGGAGTGAGTGGCCAGGGGACACTCACAGGTGCTGGATGGACGATAAGTATTTATGAGAACTGAGGTGGTTCAACCTGAAGATGAGAAGGCAATTTAATAATAGCCGCTAAGCCTTTAGACTGGTTATATGTGGAGACCAGTTGTTCGCCATCTTATTTGGGAACCAAATAGGAAGAGATGAAGTCAGGTTACAGACAGAGGGACTCTGGGTAGATTAAAGAAAGGACTACTGGGTCAGAAGGGTGACTCGCCCCAGAAGGCCTGACTTGTAGCTTTTCTGTCCACATCCTGGGCTTTCTCTGAAAGTGTAGGCGGGATTCTGCCTCTCTCCTCAGATTTCTGCCTGGAGGAGAGAGCCTCTTAAGTGGACGGGCAGGGGGAAGGCTGGGATGACCTGTGTCCTCTCAGTTCAAGGCTGTGACTTGCCTGCTCCTCCCTGGCCCCCGGCAGCCCACCGCAAGTCTCTCGCACCCTCCCCTCTGACTCCAGGGCCAGCCTCTCTGGACTCTTGCCGCTGTCACAGGGGCCCCTGGGGCACAGAAGAGAAAGAGCCCCCCCCCAGCCAGAGAGCTCCCCCCAGCTCTGCGCCGGGGGGTCTTTGTTGCTCAGTGCTGCTGTCCTGATTTACCCTTATGACCTGGGGTGAGCTTTTTCAAGAATGTAAGAAACCAGACTCCTGGGTTCTCCATCCAACTTAAGCCACTGGTTCCACCCCGCATGGTCAAGAAAATGAGAAATCCCTTAGGGAGCGTCCTTGGGGAGCTTGTTGGCTTCCCCTGTTTTTCCAGCTGCTGATCTGTTTTCTTTTTTTTTCCTCTCTCTTTGCTGTCCTCTTCTCCTTTCCCATTTTCTAAGGCATGGAACACCTGGAGAACGGGCCAAGTGTGTCCGTGGACTATAACACCTCTGACCCCCTCATCCGCTGGGATTCTTATGACAACTTCAATGGGCATCGAGATGATGGCATGGAGGGTAGGTGGGACCAGTGACTTCTAGTCCCTCTGCAATTGCATAGCCCTGCTCAGATGGCCTTGGGTCTCTTGGTTTGCTATGACACCATACTGGGTTCAGAGGATCGGGGGGACAGAGGAGAAGTCCAAGACATTTCCGAGAGCTCACGGTTCAGTGGGGGAAGATTAAACATGAATGTGTTAAGCTATGAAGGCAGAGCCAAAGAATGCAGCAAACCAGCCATAGAAGTGTGTATTCTTGGTGCCAAATGAGTCTAATAGGCAGCAAATGCTCTGAGATAGGCAGGGGAGGGATTCTTGAGATCTGGAGTGGTCTGGGAGGCCTCCTTGGAGGAAGTAGCCTTGCATGAAGCTTGAGATACCCTGCTCGCTGCCAGCACTGCATTTGTTAGACTTCTTTTAACCCTGCTGTTGGATTTCTCCAGGCTCGCTGCCTGAGTTCTCTGGGGTCAGAGCACTAGGAATGTAGACTCAGTATTCAGGGCCCACAAGCTTTCATCAACAGCCAACAAAAATGTTTGCGAGCTGGAAACAAACCGGTAGGCTCCAAAATGTGAAAAGAAAGCAGCAGAATTGAAATTAATACATGTTTAATTTAGAGCAAACCCTAGCATTATGTCAAATGGTCATTCACAACTCATATCAGCTCTTGAGAGTTATGTATGAGTTCTGTTGATTTATGTGGCTCATTTGAATATGTGGGGCCTCTGAAGCAAGCTTGTCTGGAGCTCAGGAACTCTTGAGACGCCCTGTCTGGGGTTTGGTCACAGGCTTATTTCCCCATCCCCCATCAGTTTTCAGATGGGGTAACTGAGACCCCCCTTTGATTTATACCCATGACCAGCCTGTGTTCATTCAAGGACACCAGCACCCAGCCTCCGTGCTTCTGTACCCGGTTGAAGCTGGTGCTGGGGAGGGGACCCTGGGCCACGTGGCAGAGCTGGGTTAGGTAGCCCAGGGGCCCTCACCCTGCCTCCATCTCCAAGGTTTTGGATTTGTTGACTCCACCCTGAAAGTCTTTTTGGCGTTTTTCTGCATAAAGTGTCTCTGACCTGTGACACTCCAGAATGAGCAATGGAGTTCAGAGGGAGTGGAATGAGGGTGCTGGTGGGGCTCGGGTTCTGGGTTTGATGGGAGAAGCTCACGTGCAAATGGTCCGAGTTTGTCTCTGTACCTGCTTAGTTCTTGCTCTTCTTTCTCCTGCCCCCAGAGGCCCAGACACTAAGCCCTGCCCACTATGCTGAGGCCGCCCCCAAAGTACTCCTCCCTCCAATCTCGTCCCCTTGAACCCAGTAGCTGGGAGGAGGAAGAGGATGCAATGAATCAGTCCTGAGGTACTGGTGGCTGCCAGCCTAATTGTTCATCGTCCTGGGGATGTTTGCATTTTTAACAAGAACACTTGGCAGTCTGAAGGAATTTTCAGTGTCTCTCCATCTCTCCCTGGTGTGGATTCAATGCGATGATAAATGTAAAAACATTTAGTAAGCTATAAAGTGCCAGGCAAACAGAAGGTAAAATAATTAAGGGGAAAGGAGGGGCTACGGGAAGGATGGGACTTGGGTCAGAGTCAGCCTGAGGGAAGGAAGTGGGCGGAAGGAGCCAGAGGCTGGTACCAGAGGCGAGGAAGAGGGAGGAAGAGGGCGAGGGAGGCCCTGGGCTCCTCTCCCAGCCCCTTACCCGCCCTCCTTTCTCCTCCGATCTGCTCCCCAGGCAGGGGGATGGAACCAGTGGGACCTTCAGGCCAGTTAAAGGTCAGCTTGCCCTGTAGGGACAGAGGGGCTCCTGTCTGGAGGCTGAGATGCTGGCCTTATGCCCGGGGGTGGGAAGGGAAGGCAAAGGGAGTGGCTCTCAGCCCAGCCATCCCCCTCCCTGGCCTGCTGGCCTAGGCGGGGGGCTGGGGGGCTGAGGGGGTCCCCTCCCGTGGTCTGGGCACACCCCATGTTATTCCAGTCCCACTGTGTGCTCCCCACTGTCTCTGGGCTGCGTGCCCCACAGGGACAGGAGAGCCGGCCGAGTGGCCTTGTGGCGGGAGCTGCGATTGTTGCTCCCATCCTGCTTTTCCTGGCTGGAGCATTTCTGGAAGGCTCTAGATTCTGGGGCCTAGTTGTTGATCAATTGCTGAGTCGTGTCCGACTCTTTGCAACCCCATGGACTGCAGCACGCCAAGCTTCCTGTTCTTTACCATGTCCCAGAGCTTGCTCAAACTCATGTCCATTGAGTCGGTCATGCCATCCAGCTTGCATTTCCTTCTGGTTAGTTCTCTGGTCTGGGAGGGAAGCAGGAGTCCTGTGTCTGTTTTCCTGGTTCTGGGCCTGGTTTCCGCACATGCTCGCTAGGATAAGGGTGCCTAACCCCCAGGACTCTGAGGGCGCTCAAGAGATGGCTCACACTGGAGTCTGGGAGGCACTTAGCCATTCCCTGGAGCTGGGGCTTGGCCTCGTGGGGCACGATGTACCAGAGATGGCTCTGCCTGCTCCCCAGGGAGCCCCTGGGCCAGGAGAGGCAGGCCGACCCCGAGGTGCTGGAGTGCAGGGCTCAAGCATGCGTGTCCACCCTGCAGGTGTCCCCTCCACAGCTCTGTGACCTTGGCCAAGTGATTTCACATCTCGTGTTCCTCGTATCCTCATCTACAAACTTGGGGTGGTGGCAGTACCCACGTCCCTGGGCTATTGTGGCAGTTTTCGTGTGAGGCAGTTTGTACAGTGGTTAAGAGTGTGGTCCCTGGAGCCAAACTGTCTGGGTTCAAATCCTCTGCCAAGGTGTCGTCCTCTGGGGCCCTCAGTTTACTCTGTTGTGAAATGGGGGTTTTGTCCACAGTTCGTTTGGAGTACCTTTCGGGAGCAGGAACTGTAGCAAGGCTGCCTGCTGTGTTTCCTTGTGAGTCTCTGCGTGTCAGTAGTGACCGTGACCTCAGGGGTCTGCCCACAGGGCTAAGGGAGGAGGCCCCTTGGCCTTGGGAGTCAGCTCTGGCTTTGCCACATGCCGGTCACGATGCCCAGCGCTTGATAGCCACCGTCGCATCTGATGCCCGCAGCCACCTTGTGAGGTGGGCACTCTTCTTCTGCCTGGATGGGGAACTGCATGCAGAGGGGTTAAGCGAGCTGCCCAGGGTGCCTCACTATAAAGTGCTCCTCCGACCTGGAGCCCCAGCGCTGACGCGGCTGGCGGTGGCCTGCAGCGCTTGTCCTGGGTGTCTGGTCTGTGGCGGCACCTGGGTCCTGCAGAGCCTGGCTGCGTGTCTACTTGCTGTGCCCCCTACAGTCACCACCAGGCAGTCCAGGTCACGCCTGCGCTGCCTCTCAGGACAGGCGGGCTACATGCAGGGCCACACAGAATGTCACCTGTGGCAGGTACTTAGCTGGGCTTTGGGGTCGTGAGTAGCTGAGGCACTCCCTGAGGTCCCCCTGTCCCCCTTACGGGAGAGGCTGCTCACTCAGGACAGCCTCTGCTGAGGGACTGGCCTCTCAAAATACAGAGGGGGTGGTGTATGCAAGGTAGGGTGATGACATTCTGGAGGCTGTCAGCCTTTCCTATGTCAGGCCCACTGCGGGTGGGCGTAGGAGGGGCTGGCCAGTCCCTCTGGAGTCCGCTGGGTGACTCAGAGTGGTGGGCGAGGGCACCGAGCCCAGGTCTTGGTGATAAAGGTCATCTCTGGCCTGGGCCCCACCACGGCATTCCCTGCAGTGAGAGGCAGTCAGCGCTGGGCCAGGGCTCCCACTCCTCCAGGAAGCCCTCCCGGTGACCCCGACTTAGCCTTGCCGGGAGCCTGTTCTGTGTTTAACCCCTCCCTCGCTGCCTGCACGGCCACCCCTGGACCCTCGTGCAGTTTCCAGTTCAGAACGCGTGGCCCCGGGCACTCAGTGTGCTTGGCCCTTCCCTCAGGGAGTCCTCCGTCAATCTTAGCGGCAAAATGAAGGAAGAAATCGCGTGAGGACGTCTGGTCCCTGCAGGCTGGTTCCCCCAGATCAGGCTCTGGAGGGGAAGTGACCTGCCCAAGGTGGAGGGATCCCCATGTGTGGGACTCTCTTAGGACCTCAGCCCACCCTGTGGCCGCCGCATTGCATGATGACCACACTGCACGTGGGGAGGGCCGTGATCTCACCCAGGGTACAAAGATCAGAGATGGGGTGGCATGTGGATCCGGGGATCGGCTCCAAATCCCTCTCTTCCTCTGGAGCTCAGCTTCTTCCCCTCCTCACACCCCTCGCTCTTCACCTTAGATGACAGGGTGCCCCGCAGGGCAGCCCATTTCCCTGGAGGACTGGGCCAGGAAGTGGCAGCAGAAATCAAGGGAGAGTGCGCCTCTGCCTGGTGGGCCGAGGCTGCGGTCACTGTACTGCCTGGGGCCATTTTTGCTCCTCTGCACTTGAGCCAGACGTGGGGTTGGGGGGTGCTAATGATGAAAGGTGGAGAATCCAATGAAGAACCTTCTGGGAAGAGAAGGTTCCAGGCCTTGGGATGGGTGGCTGGCGGGGAGAGGGGGTGCCTGTCATCTCAGGGACTCCCTCCTTTGGGAGCAGAGCCCTCTGGTGGACCCGAGGGCCTGATGTCCTAGTCTGTGCTGGAGGCCGCACCAAAGTACCGCGACTGTTTACCTCAAACAGCAGACATTCATTTTCTCCCAGTTCTGGGCCAGAAGTCTGAGATCAAGGTGTGGGCAGGGCTGGCTTCTCCTGAGGCCCCCCTCGGCTTGTCGACGGCCGACCCCTCGCTTGTGTCTTCACGTGGTCCTCCCTCCATGCGGGTCTGAGTCCTCACCTCCTCTTAAGGTCATTGCTTGTGTGGGGTTGGGGCCCACCCTTATGACCTCATTTAACTTAATCAGCCCCTCTAAGGACTCTGTCTCCAATTACAGTCATATTCTGAGGTCCTGGGGGTTAAGACTTCCCCACAGCGATTTAGTGGAGGGTGGGGGAAGACACAGTTCAGTCCAGCACACCTGGGAAGGGGTTTGCTGGGCTTCCTGTAGTCAGATGCCTAGAATCTTGGTCCCGAGTGAGGAGCAAGCGAAGGTCCGGGGTGGTGGAGGCAAGGAGAGCAGTTTGGTCCCCCATGAGCCGCCTCCTGTCTTTCTCCGGTTTGGTCTGGAGCCTGCCAGTTCAGCACTCCAGCTGACACCACGTTTCGCAGCCTCCAGCAGCCCCATTAGCTCTTTGGCCTGAGTGCTAAAACCCCGTGCCCAGATCTCAGCTCGCCGTGGGTGGGAGCGGGGCTGTGTTTTTTGCCTATGGTGCACAGAGCTATCTCCAGACTCCTCCAGGGTGTTCCAGGGCAGGCCTTCCTGGAAGCAAGTGCCAGGCCAGAGGGGTGTGGGCTGCCTCCCACTGCCGAGAAACTCACAGGTGGACAAGGCTTGCATTGCCTCCTTGCCCACCCAGTCCTTCCCTCCCTTCCCCCACCTCCTTGGACATTTCACTGATTAGAGTTTCTCAAGACTTAAAAGAGGATTGGGGAGGAGGGATGGGCTGGTAAGGCAGCAGGTCACTCAGAGCCAAAAGGAGGAATGAAGGGAGAGAAGACAAGACCGCTGTCCTGGCTGGAGATGGCCAGGGGACTGCTCACCACCCCTCTTCTGGGTTTTTCCTCCTGCAGGATGTCCGGCGGCCCCTCTTGTTTCAGAGCCAGGGGCTGGTGACAGGGGGCTGGTTTTTTCATCCAAGTCTCTTACTCTCAGGCTCCCTGAGGAGCAGAGGCCCCTTCCTTGGGGGAGAGCTTCCGGCTCCCTGGGACCCCCATCTCCTCTGCACAGTCTTTTGTCTGAGCTGGAGAAGAGCCTCTCCAGTGGCAGCCAGGAGTCCCTGGTCTGAAGTGACTTCTCATCAGCAGGGCTTGTCCGAAAATTCCGATTTGTTTTTGAGAGAAAGAAAAGAGGAAGGGAGAGACACACACAAACAGGGAGAGAGTGAAAAGGAAAAGGAAGCAAGTGAGAAACATGGAGGGGCAGACAGACCCAGACAGTTGTTGGCCTGGGAGGCAGGAGGTTTGAGTGTCTTTGGTAACTCCTTTTCTTTAGACCTTTACTATTTCCTGTAAAATGAGGATGGTGGGGTAGCTAGCAATTCGTTCCATTTCTTTGAGCTCATTGTTCCTTTTTGTGACTTGTGAGGAACTAAGATGGATGTGCAGAGGTTTCCTTCCCTTGAACTTGTACTGAGAAGCAGCATTGCTCAGCGGCTGTGTCAGTCAGGAGAGGCTTGGTTATGCTGCATAACAAACAGCCCCCAATTCTCAGTGGCTTAATCAACAGAAGTGTCTTACTTGCTCATGATGCTAGTCCAGTGGGATTGGCAGGGGTCTCTGTTCTTCTTACTTCCTCCAGGCTGGTAGTGGCTTCATGTCATAGGCTGGTAGTGGCTTCATGTCATAGGCTGATAGTGGCTTCATGTCACAGGCGTGTCCACTTCGGCTGCTGAAGTAGGTGGAGGACACTGGGACTTGCATGCTACTTCGGTCTGGACAAGACACGCTTTCCTTCTGCTCACATTACATTGGCCAAAACAAGTCACAGATCAATGCCTAACTTCAAAGGGGGTAGGGAATCTGTGTGTGGAAGAGGACAGAAATATTGTTGAACAGACTGTTGTCTACTCTAGGGATTAAGACTGTGAGATTGAGAATCAGAAGATCTGGTTCCAAGCTCTGTTTATAATTGTGTTCTTTGGTCAAGTCACTTTGCCTCTCTGATGTCTTATCTGTAAAATCAGTACAATAACAGTGCTTTCCTCCTAGGATTATCGTTAAGACTCAGTGAGCTAAGATGTGCGGAAATGTGAGAAGTAGAGTGCCTGGTGTCTACTATGCTGGCAATAATCGTGTCTGTTATTATTATTATTGAAGTACCAGGGGAAAGAAGATAGAGGTATGATTTTGATTGGATACAAGCTCTTTCTTCTTAAGAAAAAACATTCCCCTGGTCCCTCTACTCTCTGGGAGCCATCTGTAGCTGGTTCTGTTCTGGGAGCCCCACTCTTGGAAGTTAGGAGACTTGCCTCTGATACCAACTTGCTGGGTTACCTCGGAAAAGTTACTTTCCCTCTCTGGTTCTCAGTTTTCCTTATCAGTGAATAGAGGCTGGTGGATTCCTAAGAGGACTTCCCCAGTGATGACAGTGATGATGACAAAGGCAATGACTAGATGACAGCTGGCCTTGTGTGCCAACCCTGTGCCTGGCAACATTGCCTACGTATTGTCCTCAAACGCCTACAGGCGGCTACTGTGTGCAACCATTAGGCAGAAAAAGCGGCACTTGTAGGATGTGGTTTTAAAGTTCGCTCTGCCCTCAGATGACATTAGGGAGAGTCCCGTGTGCCTTTTCTACTCACACTTGGGTAATACAAGAGCCTCTGGGCAGTAACCAATATGCCCAGTGCCAGTGAGCTTGCTGTTTCACCCAGAGTTAGTTCTTCCCGCTTGTCCACCCTTGCCGGGCACCAGGTGTGGATGTGAGGGCAGGGGGTGTTTCGGTAGGTTTTTCTCTCTGTTTTCCTGACTGATGAGAAGAGAGGAAGGAGGGAAGGGGTGGGAGCCTCCTTGCCTGGCTGCACCACTGTGAGGTTGCTCTGTGTGGGGACACAGGTCCGGGTGATATGATGCCTGAGCTCTTTGCCAGAGCAAGATTCTGGAGGCATCGAGTGCTGTTTCCTCCTGCAACACTTTTGTGGGCATTTTGGAGGACCTCCCCCGCCGACCTTGAACTCCCGAAGAGTCTCTCCTCATGGTTTCCTTCGGGTGGGTGACTGCAGCTCCATCAGAGGCTCGAGACGCTTCCTCGGCCCTAGCATCCCTTGCTCCCTCCACCTCCTTCTGCAGAGGCGGTTCAGCCCTGCAGGGGGCCCTCTCGGACAGGATCTGAGGCAGCCCGGGGGCTGGCTCTCTCCCGTGGGTCTGCGGGAGCCTTGGGTGCTCTTGGGTTCAGCAAAGCCAGGGACTGAGGTGGCCAGCGCATCCCCTGTCTGTTCCCCGGCCGGCTTCTCACTGTGTGGACTTCCGGGTCTGTGCCAGGCCCGTTTCTCACATTTTCCTGCTCCAGCCAACTCACACTGAGCTGAGCAGACTCCCTGAGATGAGGGGAAAGCCCTGGCAGGTGGCATTTGCAGCAAAACAGCTCTTCTCTCCGAGATGCCTGTTAGAATCCCCCACTTCCTTATCTTTTCATTCACTTGACATGGATGTGTGTGTGTTGAGGGGGTGAGGTGGGGAGAGGGGTACTTTAGAACCACAGTTTTCAGCCACCTCTGTCTTTAAAAAAATTTTAAACAGCTAATATATATTCCCAATATAATATAATCAAATATAATGAAATGACGTTACATTGATGTAATTTAATAACTTCCTCTATTTAAAGAATACTGTTCAGTGGGTTTTAGTATATTTACACTTGTACAACCATCACCATAATCTGATTTCAGGACATTATCACCCTCCTAGAAGAGATTTCACTCATTAATAGTCACTCCCCACATCTTTCCCCACCCCTGCCCTAATCTCCTTTCTATCTCTATAGATTTATCTGTTCTGCTTATTTCATGTAAAAGGAATTATACAGTAGTGATCTTTTGTGGCCTTCTTTCACTGAGCATGACGTTTTCAGAGTCCATCCGTTCTGTGGCATGTGCTGGCTCATTTTGATTTGCTTTGTAGTGCTCCATCGTATGGCCATGCCACATTTTGTTTATATGCACATCAGTGGATGAATATTTGCATCGTTTCCACTTTTGAGCTATTATGTAGAATGCTGCTGTGGGGATTCGTGTGTAATTTTTGCATGTCCTTATGTTTCCATTTCTCTTGGGTAGATATCTATGAGTGGAATTGTTGTGTCAGATAGTAACTCAATGTTTAGTTGTTTGAAGAACTGTCAGACTGTCTTCCAAAGTGACTGCACCATCTTACATTTCTACCAGCCAATGTATGAGGACTATAATTTCTGTACATCCTCACCAACACTTGTAATTTTCTATCTTTGGAACTCTAGCCATCCTGGTGGGTGTAAAGTGGTGTTTTATTGTGGTTTTGATTTGCATTTTCCTAGTAATTAGTGATGTTGAATATCTTTGTTAATTGGCCTTCTTCTTTAAAGGAACATCTATTTACATCTTTTATACATTTTAAAACTCTGATTCTGTGTCTTTTGATATCATTAAAAGTTTTTTTAATATCCTGAGAATATGTCCCTTATTAGATATATGATTTGCGAAAATTTTCTCCTATTCTGTGGGCTGGCTTTTTACTTTCTTGATGTCTTGATGTCAGTCATCCCTTTTTACAAGCCCTGCCTTACTTTTGCAATGTGTTATTCATTTTCCTGGGGCCTTTGTCACAACTGGGACCCAAATACTTCCATATGAACACCTGCTTATGAGTGTTCCCATTTTACAGGAGAGGAAACTGAGACAGTCACAGAGAGGTTAGGGACCTTGTTCAGACAAGGTAGATGTTGAAGGCAGGATTCTGGGGTGGATGGGGGTCTGGAGCCGATGAGGGATACTGTTTCCTGTGATCTTAATCTGAGAGATTATACATCTGTAGTCTGAAATGCTTTAGGCTGCTTCGTCTAATCTCTTTCCAGCCCTGGAACTGGTGCCTGTACTGGTCTGGATCACCTGCCCCATCACACAGAGAGGGAGGCTGGGTTTCAGGTCCTTGGATGGTGGGGCAACACCAAAGCCGTGAGTCCTGCCTCCTGGCTGCCTCAGCCACCTGCATGGCCCATGGCCCTGTATCTCCCAGGGCGAGGCAGGGCGGGGATGGGTGGGTAGCAGAACGTGGCCCCTTTGGGTATGGAGTGAGGCAGTTAATGGGGACAACAGCCCCCATGCCCTCTTGGAAGAATACTCGAGCACTACGGTGAATGTTTGCCCTTGACATACTTTCACAGGGTGTGACATTCTTGCCTTCTGAACTCTGGGGTAAGATGTGGAAGAACCGGTAAAAGAGGGAAGGACAAGATTGCAGGTAGTCCCAAATAATTCAGGAAAAGGGTCCAAGGGTCCCCGAGTGGTACGTCCGCCACTTATCTCTGGGCAGGGGGTTTTAAGGGGTGATTTTCTAAGCACAGGTGCTGAGAGCCTGATTTTATTTTATTTTTTTCTTGTGCAGAGCTGGCTTGTGGGATCTCAGTTCCCTGACCAGAGTTGAACCCTGGCCACAGCCGTGAAAGTGCAGAGTCCTGGCCACTAGACCCCCAGGGAACTGCCCCCAGAGCCTAGCCTTTGTTGGGAAGTTCTCACCTGACTGCTGGAGGGGGCAGCCCTTGTGGTCTGGCCAGGGTCAGGGGTGGGGGAAAGGGCAGGGAGAGAGAAGTTCAAAGCTGTTACGGGAAGCTTCAGCTTCTGTCTCTGTTCTATCACAGGGCTTAGACTGCAGCAGGAGGGATCTGAGTTAGCCACCTGGGAGAACTTCTGGACTGTGAGAGGGTCGATCAGCTGTGGAAGGGAGGTCGGACCCTTGTCCTCCTGGCCTGTTTGGGCAGAGATGTCGAGAAACAAGGGACATGGGCCTCAGTGTGGGGTGGTCGCCATAGAGACAGTGACAGAGGCAGGGGTGGGATGACTTCTTGAGGAGGATTGGGGTCCCTTCTACTCCCCCAAGAGGGAGTTCTCTCCTGACCTGCTGGAACATTAGAGTGCCGAGAATTTAAATGTAGGGGCGGCCTGACCTTGTGGGTAAAGAAGACTACTCCACCGCCCCAGCACCTGCCAGCCACCTGCTCGGCTTTGCCCTGGTCGGGTGGGGCAGGGCCTTGTGCAGATGCCCTCGGACCCTGAGCTGGCCCTGCTCTGCGAGGCAGCTGGCAGGCTTGGAGAACAGTGTCTGCCCACGGAACATTCAGTAAACCAATACCCTCCTGACTGAATGTGCCTTTGGTCTTTGGTAATCTCTACCATCGGGTGGAGGTTGGAAAACCGGAGCCACACTCGGAGCAGACGCAGAGCTCTTGGCCAGTGGCCTGAGTGGCACGTCTGCCCTCTTGCTGCGCTCAAATATCAAGCTCCAGCCCCGGGAACAGGGGAACGTGCAGTCTTCCCCCACCCCCCAACCACTCTCCCTGCTTCCTCTCCTGCCAGACCTGCAGACAGGTGCAAGTTAGCTGGACTCGGCGAGACCCCAAGATCTAACCACGTCCAAGAAAGGAAATTCAAGCTTCCATTGATCAAATGCTTTTGGTACCCAACGAAAGCTGGTTTTCACCCATCATTCCCTTGCTCTCCCGCCTCCTTCTGCTTTCCTTTGCTTCCTTCTCTCTCTCCTTTCTTTCCCAAATACTTAGAGAGTAACTACCAGATGGTGAGCCCTGGGCTAGCCCAGGTGCTGTAGAAAGTCCTTTCTTGGAGTTGCCTGCAGACAAGGGAGGGGAGGGGGTGCGGCCAGATCAGATAGGTATGCCATCCTCCTTGACCCACAGTCAAATGGAGAAGATCTTGGCTAAAAGCCAGGCTTCTCAGGAGAGCAGTTTCTGGGGATGGTGGTGATCAGAGGTGGATGGCTTTGTAGAAGGACTGTATCTGTCTTGGGCCTGAGAGCATAGATAGCATTGAAAACAGAATTGTTTTTCAAATCAGAAGTGGCCTAACAACATTGCTGAAAGGCTAGAAAGTAAAGGGAAAGAAAGCAATCAAATTGCCCTGGCCTCCTTGTCATGCTGCCTGGTCCCGTGGTGGGCTGGGTATTAGGAGATCAATGGGATGCAGGGGGTGGTGAAGATGGGAATGTTGGAGAAGGTGGAGAGAGGGTGAGTGGAGCACTGAGGAACCATATGCATGGAATCCAGGAGGGGAGAACAAACCAGGAGATTAAGAGGAAAGAGCACACAAAATCCCACAGTGGATGGGTCCTTGGGGCCGGGATCTGTTGTCCAGGCTGAGTGACATGGCTGAGTGATGGGCACTAGGAGAGAACAGAGCTGGTGCCAGTTGTCTCTCTGGATTGTTCCTTGTTGTACCTATTCAGGCCCTGGGTGCTTCTCCCTGCTCTTGGAGGCTGGCCTGGCTTCTTTCTCCTCGTTCAGGCCAGTTGGCCTGCGGCTGGCTCGGAGGTGCTATCTGAGGCTGGTTTGCTTCTGGGCAGAGTTTAACTTCTTTGTTAGTGGTGCTGGTCTTCAGGCCTATCTCTCCATCAGCCTGTGAGGTTCAGCACCCTCCCTGGAGCTTTTGTGTGTCTTGCTCACCTCTCCTGCCTGCTAGCTGGTGTGCTTCTCTGCAGGCAACAGAGCCCATCCCTTTTGGCCCACCCTCCCAGGCCCTGCTTCCTGTCCAATGGACAGTTCTGAGGCCATTTGTGGGAAGAAGTTTCTGTGGATCTGGGATCCATAGGGTGATCTGTCCTTTCTTCCTTCATGATTCCCCTTCCACTACTTCCCCAGCTGCTCATGGGTGATTCATCCCCTGTACATCTCTTTCTTCTCTTCGCTTCTCTCCCTGCCAAGTTTAGTTCAGTTCAGTCACTCAGTTGTGTCCGACTCTTTGTGACCCCATGAATCGCAGCACACCAGGTCTCCCTGTCCATCACCAACTCCCGGAGTCTATCCAAACCTGTGTCCATCGAGTTGGTGATGCCATCCAACTATCTCATCCTCTGTCATCCCCTTCTCCTGCCCTCAATCTTTCCCAGCATCAGGGTCTTTTCCAATGAGTCAGCTCTTCGCATCAGGTGGCCAAAGTAGACCTTCTAAGATCCTGGCAAGTTGCTGAGCTCACAAACCTTCCATAATAGGCAGCCTCCATCGAGGTGAAGAAGGACAGTGTCTTAGAGTGGTCTGAGAAGGGGTAAAACCCACATCCTTGGGAGGCAGTGGAGGCGCCATAGTGGTTGACAGTGTGGGCTTGGGACTCGAGCTGCTGGGGTCAAGCTCTGGCTCTGTCTCTTGCCCTCTGTTGACCTCGGCAAATCATTTAGCCTTTCTGAGCCTCAGTGTTCTACCTTGTGAAATGGGGACAGGATCTACTTCTCCTGTAGGCTCTGAGAGTTAACTGAGATAATGGGGTGCTCAGTCCTGTGCCTGTTCAGAAGTCGTCAGTCAGTGTTAGTTGTCACTGATACCAGCACGTGGTCTTGGGTGGTACTGTACACAGTGCTTCTCTGAGTTCACTGATCCTGGAACAGCTGTAAAGATGCTTCTTTCTCTTTCATTCGAGAAAAGATATCAGGATGCAGGAGAGTGAGGATGACGTGATTATAGGCGTAACCTTGAATCCACTGTATTGAAGAAGAAGAAATAAAGAAAAAAACAAATCATTTGTTCTTTGGCACAAAGAACTGTCCGCGGTAAAATTCATTTATTCAACCAACAAATATTTGTGAAGTGCCTACTGTGTGTCACTGTTCTAGATGCTGAGGATACGATAGTGAACACAATAAAGATCCTTGCCCTTGTCGTGATTATATTCTAGTGGGAGAAGACAAAGAATAAATTTTTTAAAAGATATAAACATATTTGATGCTTGGATAACACAGATCTGAACTGTGCAGGTCCCTCATACACAACTTTTTCTCCACAAATATGATATCTGTATTTTCATTTTATGGATTTTTTTGGGGGCCACTCTTGGTGGCATGTGGAATCTTAGTTCCCTGATGAGGGATTGAGCCTGTGTCCCCTGCAGTGGAAGCTTGGACCACCAGGGAAGTCCCCCAATTTATGGATCTTTGTGGCGAAAAGTTTGTGTTCAGTTAGAGATTACAATATGTGGGATCAAAAGAACTAGTCCTGATTATATCCAAACTGTTTGAACTTCTTGCCCTTCGGTGAGTCATTTATCAATTCCTTTGTTTTGAGGGCAGACAAAGCAGTATGTGGACTTTTGACTGTGGGATGTGGATGTTGCGTGGGTCAGTGCCCTTAACCCCTGCATTGTGCAAGGGTCAACTGTAAGTAAGAGCATATTAGAAGGTGATAAACACTCTGCGAAAAAATAGAGCAGAGTAAGGGTGATTGGGAGCTGTTGTTGGTTGAATATTGAAATGTTTTAAAATTTGAAAAATTTTAAAAGCCTATCAGCCTAGGCTTCACTGGGGAGGGGACATATGAACAAAGAATTGAAGGGGGTAAGAGAGTCACCCAGGCAAATATCTGAGGAATAGCATTCCAGGCAGGGGTGAGGCGGGCAGCAAGTGCAAAGGTCCTGAGGCAGAAGCCCACCCGAGATGTTTGAGAAGCAGCACAGGGGCCAGTGTGACTGAAATGATGATTATAGTAGGAGTTGAGGTCAGAGGTAACCGGGACCAGATCATTCAGGGTCTGGTAGACACTGTAAAGATTTGGCTTGTACCTGAGCTGTTTCATCTAATGATACATCGAGGAGATCTTTTCATAATAGCACACAAAGAGCCTTCTCATTGTTTTCAGCTACATAATATTCCACTGTACATGGGTACTGCGTTTGATTTAACTAGTATTTTAGTTAGTTAGTTAAGTCGCTCAGTCGTGTCCGACTCTGCAACCCCCTGGACTGCAGCCCACCAGGCTCCTCTGTCCATGGGATTCTCCAAGCAAGAATACTGGAGTGGGTTGCCATTTCCTTCTCTAGTATTTTATTTAACTGTAAATAGCATGGACAGTTAGGTTGTTTCCAATTTTTTACTGTTTTGAAAAATGCTGCAGTGAGTAACCTTTTTATTTGTGCATAACACCATTTCATTTGTGCAAATCTGTCTGTAGGACAAATTTCTAGAAGTGGAATTGTCTGGATGAATGTGCTGCTGCTAAGTCACTTCAGTCGTGTCCGACTCTGTGCGACCCCATAGATGGCAGCCCACCAGGCTCCATCCCTGGGATTCTCCAGGCAAGAACACTGGAGTGGGTTGCCATTTCCTTCTCCAATGCATGAAAGTGAAAAGTAAAAGTGAAGTCGCTCAGTCATGTCCGACTCTTAGCGACCCCATGAACTGCAGCCTACCAGGCTCCTCCGTCCATGGGATTTTCCAGGCAAGAGTACTGGAGTGGGGTGCCATTGCCTTCTCCGGGATGAATGTATGCATGTATAATTTTGATAGTGTCAAACTGGCTTCCATAAGGGTTGTATTAGTTGCCACTCCCAGTGAGCAATTTGATTAGGGACTAGGAGGAAAATTTCTCTCCCTTCTGCATACCTCCTCCACATGTGAGCTTCTATTTTGTGTGTGCTGTGGCCTGTGACTCTTTGTGACCCCATGAACTGCAGCTGACCAGGCTTCTCTGTGCATGGAATTTTCCAGGCAAGAATACTGTCATGGGTTGCCATTTCCTTCTCCAGGGTATCTTCCTGACCCAGGGATTGAACCCGTGTCTCCTGTGTCTCCTGCATTGCAGGCAAATTCTTTACCACCGAGCCACCAACGTAGCCACAGGGGGTGACTTCTATTAGGTACCTGTTATTTTCTTTACTCCTCATGACCCTCCTGTGACCTGAGTATTCCTGTTCCCCTTTCACAGATGAGCAAACAGGCAAGAAAGGTCAAGTAATTTCCCAGTGCTTACACAGCCAGAAGGATGTAGAACTGGGGTTCTGATGCCTGCCATTCCTCACCATGGCTTCATGAGGATGAGAGTCTGAGCCACCCTGCCTCTTGTTCCTCTGCTCCCCTGCCCTGTGCACGTGGGCATGTGGACCTAGCACTCCTGCGCCTACATCCTGGAGACCCTTGCAGGCCAGCCTTAGGGACCTGTGGTCACACTGGCTGAGGTGGCCTCCTCTTCTGTCCCTCCCAACATCAGCCCCAGTGGTGAGACCTGGGAGGCTGCGATCTAGCTAATTCTGCTCTGGGTGGGGAGCTCCCCGCCGTCGTCTGCTGGGTCAGCTTGTTCCAGGGATTGGGTTTCGGCATTTCTCTGATGAAAATAAATCAGCTTCTTTACTGCTGTGCGTGGCCCTTGGAACCTCTGCAGCCTGGCATGTATTTCCAGACTTCCTGTAAGTCACTGTTTCTGTCCTAGCCCCCAGGGGCTCTGTGTCTGCTGCAGAAATAGCCTGGGACGAGCTTGGAGCCTGGAGCCACCCAGGCAAGACCACACAGGAGGGGAGTATCAGGTTTACAGAGTCCAAGGGCTCTGGGACACAGACAGTGCCAGGTTGAGCATCTTCTCTGTGCTGGGGCATCTAGAATTGGCCAGGATTTCAGGGACCATTAGCTGCTTGTACTCTTCTGTTGCACGGAGGAGTAAACTGAGGCCCATCCTCAATCACTCCTTGGTACTCTAGCCCTTTGACTCCTACTCTACTACTGTTACTGCCAGACAATGCTTTCTCTAGGCCTGTGTATCATGCAGTGACCAGTTTGGATCTGGGGGGCTGAGTTGGTGAGAGTATGTTTTAGCTATAGCCGGCAGGATAGGAGTCTGACATCTAGGAAAGCTGTCTTGCTTTTGAGGGACGTGAGCATGGGGAACTGGGAGCAGGAATGGATTTTCTTGAGATTGAGGAGAATCTTCCGTCTGAATACCTGTCCCGATGGGGTGAGCGACCGTGGTGCATGGACAGGAAAGAGCAGGCAGCTTCTAGAGGGTTCTGATAAAGCCCCAGCAGGTTCTGCATGCAAAGGGGACCTGAGAGTCTTGACAGACTCCCCTTTTACCTGCCCTTCTTTTTTTTCTGTTCAAACATTATATGCCCCCCAGGACCCTCCTGCAGGGACATGGGGCATCCTGCCCCAGATGGCAGGCCCACTGGACTGCCCTCCCACCCTTCAGGGCCAGGGCCTGGTCTAGCCCAAGCTGGGTTGTGCAGGTTGCCAGCAGGGCCCCTTGGTTCTGGGAAGCAGCGCAGAGCAGTCGGTGGATGGGGGCCAGGAGCTACTGGTGGCCTTTCTCATCCTTTTTCCTCCCGGACTGTGTCTTCACATCCTTACAGCTAGTCGATGCTGGTGCTCGTTGGAGACTTTTGCCTGGTGTTGCTTTGATTACTTAAAAAACTGTTAGCAGCAAAGTGTTCTTTGATGTTTGCTCTTCTCCTTCTCCAGGGGCACTGAGATCAGATTTTGTTATGAAAGTGCAAAGCTTCTCAGATCCTTCCTTCTCCCTTTCTGCTTCCCTGTCCCCCTCTGTCTGTGTACTGCTTGACAACCTTGGAGAATCAGGCAGGTGCTCTTTACAAGAATGAAAGAGGCCTGGGGTGGGGCCCTGGCTCCTGTCCAGGCCTGTGCCCCATGGTGCTGTCTCTTCTGTGGGTCAGAAAGGTCACTCCCAGCTTGTTCCTCTTCACCAGGGCCTTCCTGCTTCTGACGCACACCTGCTCATGAGTGTGAGCTATGGCATGAGTACTGGGAGACCCCCACAGAGATGCCTACTGAGCCTTCTTATACTCGTGAGTGCAGAGGGACCCATTTGGGAAAGGAAGCAGAAACCCCACCCAGACCCCCCATCCATCCCCATTCCCACATCCTCTCAAAAATAGAACCACAGAGAGCCCCCTGCACACACCCATCACTCGTGCATAGAACCCCACTGACCTCCCTGTCTCTGCACACCCCCACAGAATGTGGGGAGCTGTCTTTATAAAATATGACCAGTCTGGTAACCAATACTTATGTGAGGTACTTAAATGGGCCTGTTAAGTACAACTGACATGGGATTGACCCTAAGAGAGGGGTGTCCATCAAGGGTCCATCAAGGACCCCCAAGAGATGGGTTCCTTGTGTCAGTTGTGAACCAGCTCTGGGGCAGTTCCCTACGAGCTACCATAAATGCTTTGAACCCTGGCAGCATCGTTCAGATAAATGCCTAAAATTCCCAGGAGCCACTTCGATGAGGACAGCACCCACTTGGATGTCGTGGTTTGGGTTTGGTGGTTCTGAACCAGTGCTGTGATTTGTTTGTCACTCTCCACTCCCTTCATCCCACTGGATCCTCCAAGCTCTCACTCTTTGCCCATCTCTCTCTTTCTTCCTTCCTCCTTCCTCTCTGGGAAGCAAAAAGAACTTGAGTGTCAGAGTCAGACTGGCAATGTAATCTTGAGCAAACCACAGCCTCGAAGCCTCAGTCTCTCTATCAAGGGCAGTTGTCGAAACAAACAGGGAAACATCCATTAACGTGCAGGCACACAGTTAAAACTCGCCCGCCCCATTCTGTTGTGCTGTCTCATCCTCCCTGGCTCCCCAAGCTCCATGTCCCATTCCCCACTCTTCTGCCATCCTTCCCAAGTGAGGACTGCTACTGAGCTGGTGTCGAGGCCTTGGGAGGTGATCCAAGTAGGGGAGGCAGGAGGGAGGTGAGTGGATCTACCCTGCCCAGCTCAGCCGTCTGCCTAGGAGTTGGCGACTCCCTTCCTGAAGGTTCTCGGGCGCTGAGGCTTCTGCGTGACTCTCAGGAAACATGTTTCTGAACCTGGCCCTGTCTGCCGGCTTCCTGGGGGGCTGTGTGGAGACCTTGGAAGGCTGGGGCCGTGCGAGGGGTGCGCTGAGCTCCAGGTCTGCCTGTCTTCCCTCCGCTGTGCTGGGAGGCAGGGAGGAAGTCCTGTGGGGGTGCTGAGACTTGTTCGTGTGCTATACCTCACAGCTGGCCCAGGCAACGGCCTCTCGCCAGGGTACTCCCTCTCCCTAGACTTTCACACCGCAGCCCCTGGAAAGTCCAGGCCCCTCTCCTCCTTGTGTTCTGCTTAGAACCAAAGTCTGAGAGTTCAAAGCTCATCTTGCTCTTATCTCTCATCTTACCCTTTGGAAACTGAGGCCCCAGGAAGTGACTTGGCCAGGGTCTCGTGGTGAGTTAGCGGCCTCCTGGGTTTGGGACCCAGGACTCCTGAGTCAGTCCTGACCTCTGTCTCTCACACCCCAGACTCCCTCTGCCCTCACTCTGGCTCAGCCACTCTTGGCTGTGGCACCACTGACATTGGACATGGGACCGTGCTGTGTGTGTTGGAGGATGTTTAGCAGCATCTCTACCCACTGGATGCAATAGGATTTCTTCTGGATGTGACAACCCCAAGTATTTCCAGCCATTTTCACATGTTCCCTGGGGAGCATACAACCCCAGGGGAGGACCACTGTCTAGGTGTCCCTTTAGCCCCTGTCTCTGACACCTTACATCTTACTAGGGAGGGCGTGAGGTATTCCTTCCCCAGAGATGCTATTTTCTGCTTCCTGCTTCCTTTCGAGGATCAGGCTGCTGGGAAACCAGAGCACTCAGCCATTTTGCTCCTTTACAATTTTTTCTTTTTTGCTATACTGGGTCTTCATTGCTGTGTGAGGGCTTTTCTCTGGTTGCAGTGATCAGGGGCTACTCTCTAGTTGCGGTGCACGGGCTTCTCATTGCAGAGACTTATCTTGTTGTGGAGCCCAGGCTCTAGGCATGCAGACTTCAGCAGCTGCACACAGTCTCAGTAACTGTGGCTCACGGGCTCCAGAGTGCAGGCTCAGTGGGTGTGGCACACAGGCTTAGTTGTCCCAAGGCATGTGGGATCTTCCCGGACCAGGGATAGAACTGATGTCCCTTGGGTTGCAAGGTGGATTCTTAACCACTGGACCACTAGAGAAGCCCCATTTTGTTCCTTAAGAGAAAGAGCAAAAAGCCAGATCTGGACAGATGCCATTCCTCCTTCCTCGTGGTCCTTGGTGGTAAAGCTGTCTTGGGAGGTAGGAGACAGGGTGATTTTCGGGCATCCTGTTGGTAGTAACAGATCCCACGACAGTTCCAGAGTTTGTTGATTGAGCAGCATCACATCCTCAGAGTCTGGGCCGTTTTGTGAGACTCTTCTCTTTGCTGGACAGTCGTTGCCATGGGTTTTGAGCAGAGAAAGGACAGGCCAAATGATATGTCCTGAAGCTTAAGCATCAGGTGTATTTCATCTGGGTCCAGTGAGCTAGGGTCACCAAGGTGCTATTCAGGGTGGGGCTGGGTAGGAAAGGAGGACTGAAAAGCGGATGTCAGAGTGGTGCTTGTATATATACGGTGCCTCATTTCGAGCACCGCTGTGTGCTTTTCTGCTGTGCTGAGCACTTTACACACATTATATCTATCTTTGCAATACTCTCTGAGATACTCATTTTATAAAGAAACTGAAACTCAAAAAATTAAGTAATTGGCCCAGGGCTGCACTAAGCTAGTTAAGTATAGTGTCTGTATTTAAGCCAGTGTCTGCTGCTGCTGCTGCTAAGTCGCTTCAGTCGTGTCCGACTCTGTGCGACCCCACAGACGGCAGCCCACTGGGCTCCAGCCGGTGTCTCCCTGATCCCTAAGCCTGTGTTCTTAGTCACTGTGTTCCTGGAAGATGCTGAAGTGAGACAGATCAGAAGGGCTGGGTTTAATTTTAGGTTGTATTACTAAAGGCATGTGTTCCAGAAGTTGGGAGGTGATAGTGGTGCCTCTCATAGGTCACATGGGTTGTCCCTTGCTTCAGAGTGATAAAAAACCTCTAGTAGCAAGTACTTAGGTGGTGAGGAGAAGCAGAGGGAGGTAGGGCAGACTCAGGGGCTTTGGGGGCAGGGGTGGGGGAGGATTGTCTGTCAAAAGAGACTCACGAGGATGTGCACATCACATTCAGTGTCTGAAGTTCTCGTGTGCAAAGATTTGGCTTGTCTGAGACACCCCATTGGGTACCACAAACTTAGTGGAAAAGTTAAGGAGCTAAAATCTGTCTGTTAGAGCCACCTCATGATGCAATGGGCTTTAGGGGGTAGATAGTAAGATCCTTATAACTGAAAACAGTTTAATATAGCTAGGACCTTTTTTTTTTTCCCAAACCTGCCTGCCTTGCATTCTCAACTGGAGAGTGTCTTATAATTCCAATTCCCAGGCCCTACCCCTGACAACGGGCTTCCCTGGTGGCTCAGATGGTAAAAAATCTACCTGCAATGTGGGAAACCTGAGTTTGATCCCTGGGAAGATCCCCTGGAGAAGGGAATGGCCACCCACTCCAGTATTCTTGCCTGGAGAATTCCATGGACAGAGGAGCCTGGTGGGCTACAGTCCATGGGGTTGCAAAGAGTTGGACACGACTGAGTGACTTTCACTTTCACCTTCACCCCTGACAGTTCGGCCTCTGGAGGTCTGGGGTGGAGCCAGGAAGTCAAGGTTTTCACAAAACTCCCCAGAAGGCTTCTGGTGGAGTTAGTCCCTGGGTGGTAGCAGGGAACCACAGGATCGGATTGCTGCTCACAAGAGATTGTTGTATGATGATGTTTCCAAAGTATGGTATATGGGCCAGACTGGTAATTATGTATGAAATTATTTTAGGTGTATTTATTCTAATGCATATTAGAGGAGGAAGTATATAGCTTTTGCACCAAATCTGTGATATCATGGGTATTGATGCCTTAAACTACTTGAAGTTACATTTATTTTCAAAATTTTTACAAAATCTTGTAAAATGATACTATTGACGGGGTTCAGGAGTGCAGATAAAGGTGAAGGGTGTATGCAAATAAAATCTAGGTTAACACTGTTGTGGAGCAGGGATGAGAGGGTGGACTGGTTGACTATAATCCTTTTAAGAGCCTAGTTTGTCTGTTAGTTCTAGAAGGTTCTATGGAGATAAGCAGGATAATTACAGTAGTTTGTCCAAATTGTCATCTGACAACTGTGCTGAGGAGACTGAAATCCTTCTGCCCCCCAGTCTGGAGCCTGGGGCATGAAACCCGTCTTCTCTCGTCCTCATTCTTGATGATTTCTATGAAGTCTTTGTCACTGGGCTGGGGGCCTCCTCATCTCCTCAGTGAAGATGCTCTTAGGATAGGGCGGGGCCAGAGTATAAGGCACCATTTTTGTTCTCCCACTTATTCTCCTTCTTTACTCTCAGCTCTTGCTGCCAGTGGTTTTTTTATCACTCTGAAGCAAGAGACAACTCATGCGGGCTCTCTGACCTATGAGGGGCACCACAGGCCTGTCACCTCCCGGTTTCCGGAAAGCATGCCTTTAGTAATACAACCAGTGCAGCCAGTGATGCTGACAATGGGGAGGGGACTAGGGATGAGCTGTCTGCCCTGAAAAGGGAGAAGTAAGTGGCCTGCATCTGTTACGGCTCTCCCTCCCGGGCCTGCAGCGCCTGACCTGGCAGTGAAGGGTCTGGGCATCAGCATGGGGAGGCTGTAGAAGCACTTTAGGGTGGCAAACTCACCAGGGCTCTGGCAAGGAGACACCAGGCCCTGCGGCCCCCACTGGCCTCGCTGCAAATCCCTGGCCTGTGGGAGTGGGGTTGGTACATTCAGTTGATGCGCAGATAAAAGGTGGGCTTTGGCATCCTGCTGTCAGGGACTGCTGGTATTTTTAAAGGCACACCAGGACAGTGGTGGGGACTTTGGGGAGCCCCTTTGGCTTCTGAGGGGGCTGTTTTGGATCTGGCTGCCTGGGTGTGAGGGGAGATGTCACTGATTATTCCAGAAAGTTGTCCTTTCTGCCATTCGTGGTGGTCACAGGTGGGAACAAACTGAATATGAATGAACAGTCGCCTGGAGGCCTCTCAGGTGCCCGGGCAGATCAGCATCCTTGACCAGACATCCGCTGGCCTTCCCAAAGTCAGGTTTCGGTGGTCGTGGTTCCTGGGCCAGAAGCCACAGCTTTGCACTGAGAACCTCACTTTGGGGCTCCCTTCCCCCTCCCATCAGTCTGCCTTTGTGATACCCTAGTCCCTCCATTCAGGCTCCACGGTCACCTCTGGGAAATGCAGGAGCTCATGGGTTTTTTCCCCTTTTATAAGCCAAGGAAGTGTCCTGGCTCCTAGACTCTGCCCTGTGGAGGTGGGGGAACGGGTGGGATGGAGGGGGAGAGAGGAAAAAAAGACTTCCACCTTATTGTTCAGCAGCTGGAAAATTGTTGTCATCTGACTGGGAAATGCAGGAGCTCATGGGTTTTTTCCCCTTTTATAAGCCAAGGAAGTGTCCTGGCTCCTAGACTCTGCCCTGTGGAGGTGGGGGAACGGGTGGGATGGAGGGGGAGAGAGGAAAAAAACTCTTCCACCTTATTGTTCAGCAGCTGGAAAATTGTTGTCATCTGTTCTGCCTTTCATTTGCTGAGAATGGGAAAAAAATGTGGAAAAATTTGGGGAAATAAATTTCAATACCCTCATAGGAACTCTCACCCTTCCCTCTACCTCACATCCCAGCCGTTTTGCTTCCACTTCTTCTCTGGGTCCTGGGGCCACAGTGGATTTGGGACTGGGGCTTTGCTGGGGTGGGACTGGGGCCATGCTGGGCTGTGCTGGGCCAGGAGTGGGCTGGGGCCGTTGCTGGACTAGGATGGAGCCAGGGCTGGAGCTGGGCTGGCCCGGCCGCTTCTCACTCAGTATGGAGGGCTTGGGAAGCCACTGTGATGTCATTCGAGAGCTGCATAGCTACAGGATGATAAGTGAAGCCCTGGGGACCCAGCTGGCTGAAATTACAGACGGAGTTTTATCCCACTGGCTTCCTACAAGCCAGAGTGAGGCAGAGCTGAGCAGAGAGGGGGAGAGAGCGAGTGAGAGCTGGAGGGAGTGTGTGTGTGTGTGTGTGTGTGTGTATGGGCAGGCAGGCGGCACTTGCTCCTCCCACCCCTGACAGTCCGAGGGAGCCTGAGTAGGACACAGACCCGCGGCGGTGCTGGGAGCTGCAGTGCTGGGAGCTGCGGCCATGGAGGAATTATTTGAAACTTGAGGGACGAGGGGGCACTTCAGAGCACGGCTTTTCCTTTCCCTCGCTCCCTCTGTCCAGAGGGTAAGTGTCTGCTGGGCAGGTGTTTCTCCTGTGTGGCTCCCTGCTAGACCTGGGCAGAGGGTGGTGGGCAGCTTCTGGGCGCGGGGGCTGGGGCCTGCCGCGGACCTGGGCTGGGGAAGGGCGTGGGGCTCTGCGGGGCTGTGGCCAGCGGTGTGCTGCCCTTGGCAGCAGATGGAGCCAACCTGGCCACCTCCCTCCTGGACTCACTGCCCTGGGGCATGGAGGAGCTGCCACCTCAAATCTCAGGGGGGGCTGCATGCGTAGGAGGAGGGGCAGTGTATCTGAGCCAGCCTCACTCTTTGGGGTAATGGTTCATGGTGGAAGAGGGTGGGGTGGGCAGAGGGCATGTGGTGGAGGCGTTGACTAGCCCCTGAAACATTCCCACTTACTCAGGACAGCACCCCCAACTCCCCAGTTCTGTGACCTGAACTTTGTGGAACCCTCCCACCCCAGGGCTGACCATTCCCCCCACTGGCCTCCCGTGGGCTGCCATTCATGGCTTTCTCCCAACTTTGCCAGGACTCTTGGCGGCTCGACAGTCCCCCTGGCCAGGGATCTGATCTGTGAGCGTCCAGGCGGGCGCCCTGGCCTGGCAGAGAGGGACCTGGGTCGCTGTGGGCTCGGGAGCTATTTTTACCGTCCAGAGTGTGCCTGTGATAGCCGCTGCCTGGACAGGCTGAGGGCGGGGAGTGGGAGTGCCAGGCTCTGCCCCTAGTGCCTGGCGTGGGAGCCAAAGGCCAGGCTGGAGTCAGGAGGCTGGCCCTGCAAGTTCACATTCACCTCGCAGGAGTGGGCGGGCCTGTGACCGGGGCAGGTCACTCACTCTGCAGGCCCGGGTCCCTCGGGTCTGAAATAAAGGCCACCAGGAAGTTTTCTGTCCCTACTCCCTCTCTCCGGAGGAATTCAAGTTAAGATGGTATCTGTGTAAAGATTGTGGGTCCCTCCTGAGGAGGGCCTGGGGACCCATCTGTCATCACCGCTTGACCAAGCCCTGTGTCTTATATGGGCCGCAGTCACAGCCGTAGAGTACCCCCGCCCCCGCCAGGCTCCTCCTGCCATCTTCACCTTGAAGCGCCATGAGGGGAAGAGCACTCAATTTGGAGGCAGGCAGGCAGGCGAGTCTGCATGCCCTCTGCTCTGGGTGACCTTGAGGGTTTCCCAGAGCCTGTGGAACCAATGAGGGGTCGGGCAGTGGATTAACTGAGCCGTCGAGGCCGGTCAGCTCTCCAGATCTCCTGGCTTTTAAAATGCTCTCTTGGCTCAGTCGACTTGCTTGGTCTCTCTCAGACCTCCACTCCGCTGCCTCTGAGCGCTGGCTGAGAGCCGTGGGGCAGTAGCCACGGGTGGGAGGGGGCTCTGGTTTCCATTTCTGCTTGAATGCTGGCTTTCTCCATCTTCTGAAATTCGGATGGGACTGCGTTTGGACGCAGGGCTTAGCGCCTTCCTCGTTCTTTCTTGCCTCAGCAGATTGGTGGGTGGCGGCCAGTGGTGGATCCTCCCTGGGTCCACAGAGGCAGGTTCGGGGTGACCTTGGTGAGGTCCCTTGTGCAGGGGACAGAGCCACCCATGAGAAGAGTGGCAGAAGCCCTGGGAAGAAGCTTGTTCTCCTCTCTCCACTCTCGGAAAGTGCAGTAGGTTCCCTGTGAGTGCTGCTGGATGAGGAGAAAGACAGGCGTCTGCTTGGCCACCCGGTCTCGTCTGTCCTGCCCCCAGCGCTTGCCGCCGTGGCCCCGTGGACTCTTCCCGGGTGAACCTGCGTCCCTTGGCTGCACCTGTCGCCTGCCCTCTGTCTCTCAGAGGCCGTGACTCCTCTCTGTGGTTCCCCTTCAGAGACTTGGGACTTCTCTTCAGCCCCTAATTTTGAAGCTCTCCAGATCCCCCGAGGAAGCCCATTCCCATGTAGGAAAGTTCCAGAACTCTCTGCGAGCTGTTTTGAACAAAGGGTGGCCTCAGGCCCTGGCTGGCTCTGAGGGGTTGTGTGTGTGTCAGGGTGGGGTGGGGTGGGGAGGGGGAGTGGTCAGCATGGGTGGAGGCCAGCGCTGTCACAGAAGGGCCGCCGGAGGCCACACTTGAGCCACGGGGCTGAGGTTTCCCGCAGCCCTCTCCGTCGTCGGCCCTTCCTCACTCACACACCTGCGCTGGGGCGGCTGCAGCTCGGCGTGTTGCTCTGGGCTGGGCTCCTTCTCGGGCTCCTGCCGCCAGAAGGTTTGCCTTTTCTGCGTGTCCTCCCGTTTCTCCTGAATGGAGCCCGGTGTTCCCCACAGAAGTCCAGATGATGGGGAAGGGCCCCCAGAAGCAGCACCCTAACCGTCATGTCTTAGTTTAAGAATCGTGTGTGGACTCTGGGGTGTCCATCACCCCCTGAAATGATGTGCAGAGTTTGTGTGTTTTTCTGGGGGTAATTCATCAGATACCCCCAGGGGTTCTTGATTAAGAAAGTGAATGTCCACTGGACAGGGCTGGAGTGTGACCGAGGAGTCCAGTGAGGGATGCTGTGGGGTGAAGCTCTGGCTCAGCCAATTTGCAGGGACCTCCATGGGCGCAGCCTATAATACCAGTTCTGTAGAACACCTCTCTCATGATATTTTGGCGGCAATGTGTCTCTTCCCATTCAGGGAAGCTTGGGGTCCACCTTGAATCCCCAATTTTCCACTTCTCTGGATAGCAGTGGAAGAAGAGCATCTCAGTGGCTTACAGAAGTATATAAAACTTAATGTCATGCATTGGTTGCTCAGATGGTAAAGAATCTGCCTGCAATGCAGGAGACCGAGGTTCAGTCCCTGGGTCAGAAAGATCCCTTGGAGGAGTGAATGGCTACCCACTCCAGTATTCTTGCCTGGAGAATGCCATGGACAGAGGAGCCTGGCGGGCTATAGTCCGTGGGGTCGCAAAGTGACCGACAGGACTGAGTGTCTGAGCATGAATGTCCTGCAAGAAGCACTGATGGAACCTCTAACGTGTACCAGACCCTGCACTCTGTAGGGCCAGCCTGTATAGCTATGTGAGTTGTACACTGAATTATATGCCCTCTTCACATACACCACGTTATGAATCATACTGTCTGGGAACTAGGTACTGGAGGATTGAGGGAAAGAGGTAAAGGCCTTCCTCAAGGAGTTTAGTGGGGAAAACAAACATGGGCAATAATAGTCACCATCTGGTGTGACCAGTGTTATGGTCATGGGAACAGGGCAATGGGAATTTAAAAAGTTTATCTGGGTCTGGAGGACTGTAGGAAAGGGGGAAGGCCAAGGGAAGCTCCCCAGAGAGGTTCAAACTGAGCCTCCAGGAGGAAGAAGAGGTTTGCCAGGGAGGTTGACAGTTGCGGCAGCAGGGTAGGGAAAGGACTTTTAGGAGAGCGGACAGTATGTTCAAGGCACAAGGTGGGAAAGAGCATATAAATAGTAAGGGTAGAGTGGGGCATGGTCGGAGTATCGAGGACAGTGAAGATGAGGCTTCAAAAGGCAGGCAGGCGCCAGATGATAAAAGGTCTGCATGTATGAGGAGGGAGGGGGATTGGGCCTTACTTTGTGGGCGATGAGAGGTGTGAAATGGAGACAAGAGAGGTTAGTGGGCCTGGAGGTTTCAGGCCCAGCTCAAGGTGTTCAGTTCCTGAATCTTGTCACTCTGCAGACCTACCAGTAAGCATCTGAATCTTCACCTGATGGGCTGGGAGGCCAGGCTCTGCATGGTTTTAGTGGCTGAGTTGGCTGAGTTAGCTATTAAGATGGGAGTCATCCTTCTGGGTGATGGGTGTATTTGGTGCAGGGGTGAGGAGGGAGGGGCTGCTTTTCCTCTGCTTTTTCTACAGAAGCACATCCCTCTGGCCTCCCTGGTACCCTTCTTATGGCATTCACGTGCCACTTCTCAACAGCCCCAGCCCTAGCCCCGACCCACCTTCTCCCATAGATTGGGAAGAGGTTGTAGCTAAAGGGTTAACATGCCCAGAACTGGCTCTCCTGGCTACCTCCTGGCCAAGCTTCAGTGTTTGTCAGAGCTCACCTACCTTCTGACACACATGGTTTTTGATGCCTCATTCCCACTTTTAAAGTGCTGAGAGTCCTCTTGGCTTGCTGGGGCCCCCGCCTGCCTCTAAACTGCCTGTGTCTGGGGTGGGCACCGTGCCCCTTCCTGTTGGCAGTGCATTGATTTTCCTCCACGTTGGTTGGTCATCACTGCTCTGGGTAATGTCTTTTAATGAATTGTTCTTTTGCTGGATGTGGACCCAAAGGACTTCTTATCATGCAGGGCCCCATCCTGAAGACCTTAATAAATCACTCATGGTGCACAGCAGGCCTGCTGTGGGACACAGAGGGGATCTCTCCTCGCTGAATCACTTTCCTGCAGTCCACTAGGCTGGCACCCTTTCTTTTTCCTGGTTGGCCTGTCTGCCCCAACATCTAAACAAATGACCTCTCCCCACTTGACATTAGTGACAGAAGCGAAGGTCCTTAACCTCAGGGCTCAAAACGCTGACCACCTGGGTCAAGGTTACTCAAGAGGTGACCCAGAAGCCGCTGGGAGCTAGTTTAAATGCTGATTCTTGGTCCTGCCCTAGATCGATGAGTGAAAATCTTTGGAGATAAGGTCCTGGAATCTACGTTGTTTTTTTTTTTTTTAAACAATCCTCAGAGATTCTTATGAACATGAAGATCAGACAACTGTCCAACTTTTATCACCTTAGCATCCTGTGTTGATTTCTTTTGCTCCTTTTGAAGCACAACAGATGGTCGCGTCTTTCCTTTCCAGGGGACTAGCCTGTTCTGTGCTTCCAGCCCCGCTCGAACTCCCGCCGTTCACTGGAGGGAGCCTGGGGAGTAGGGAGTAGTCCATGTCCAGATCAGCTGGGGATTTTCCTCAGAGCTTTCCAGAAGCATGACACGCACATCTGAATTACGGCTGCCATGGAATAGGGGCCCCTTGGTGCAGCCGAGCTCAGCGTTGAGGGTGGAGCCCAGGGCTTGGAGCAGCTGCTGGGAAGAGCGAGGTGTGGTCAGACAAAACAAGCAGGGCCTGGAAGAGACTGGACTTCACTTCCCTAGAGAAGTAGGCAGGAAGTCCAGTCTGGTCTGGGCTGGGGACCTGGGAGATCTCCCCGCTCTGGGCTGCCAATACCTTGTGTTTCCCCCTTCTGCTCCATTGTCACCCATCTCAACACCCATGGGCCCATCCGGATCCCCTGTCCCCTCCTGCTGGGGGTCCAACTCCCTCTCTTCTGAGATGCTTTTACCTGAGTCGGCCACGCCCGTGACAGCTGCTGGGACTTGAAGATGCATCTGGGGCTCCTAGCTTGAGAGCCTTGAAGCCGACTTCCCTCACCACTCCAGTTCCCTCTCCTCCTCCCCAACTATTTCACTCCTCCCCAACTATTTCACTCCTCCCCTTTGCTCTGGCCGCCTCTCTCTTTTGCCCTTCCTGCCTTAATAGATTGAAACCGACATGTTCCGGCTCCTTGTGGTCCTGGTAAATAGCTCTTAATGTGGCCGTGGTCGATGGGGAGAAGGGGGTGGGTGAGCGTGTTGTATGGCACGGGGGACGCGGGCGCTTTCCTTAACCTCTGGTGGGAGCAGCAGGTGTTTGTGCCTCGTGGATCATGCTGGTGGTGCGCTAGGGTTTCAGTCGAACCCCCCTGGGGGCTGACAGACCTGGGATGGGCCCGGTGTCCTTTCTTAATTTGAAAAGGAAGATGACCCATTGAAAGTGTAGAACAGCCTGGAGTGTGCTGCCAGCCCTGGGCATCAGGAGCAGCCGGCCCCTTCTTTGAGGACAGAAATAGACATTTCCATTTGTGCTTAGCAAATAGGATTCAGTTAAACAGCTTCTACTTCTTCGATTTTCTTACTAAGCCCCAGTGGCCTGGAAGTTATTATCCTGTTGTTGTTCCTGCAAACAGTAGCCCACATTGGGGTAAATGACATGACAGGGGAAGTTTAATATTGGCATTTTCAAAGTCAATGGAGAGTGGGGTTGGCCCAAATGGGCCAAGATGTCGGGTAGCGGTGATCAGTGTGAATTTTCCTTCTGTCTTGGGAGATGCTTTCTTATGTCTCTTGCCAAAAACTCTTCTTTGGTGGACCCTAGGGAGATGCTGGAGTGGGTGTGCTTTCTCCTGGAAGGAAGGGGCACTCAGGCCTGCGCTGGTTTGCACTCAGGGGGTCACGTTGCCTTCTGAGTGTAAATGGGAGGCCATGGGACACCTCACCTTTCACTCCTCTCCCCACTTCCTGGACTGTGTACGTATGGACCAGGGAAATTAGGGGGTTCGGGGGATGGAAGAGATCCCTAGTCCAGGAGGAATACTCTGTCATCTCACAGTGTGGGCTGCAGAGTGGGGCCAGGGCCCAGGAAGGGCCAGCAGCTTTCCTTTCAGGTGAGAAGGAGGGACAGCTCTTCAGATTCCCAGTAAGTGGTGTGAGGGGCCCATCCTTGAGGGAGCCTTCCCCCCGCCACTTCCCCACCAAGATATGAGTGGGTGAGAACCTTCTGTCTGTAACACTTTTATCCTCTGGAAACAGCCAGTGGAGTCTCTGTTTTGTGAGTGTAGCATGGAGCCTGGTTCTTTGGAAAGACAGGGCATGAGGGGCAGCCTCTCAACTGCATTTCGGCCCGGTTAGGGATGATCCAGGGCTTCCCAGGTGGCTCAGCGGTAAAGAACCTGCCTGCCAATGCAGGAGACGTGAGTTCATTCCCTGGGTCAGGAAGACCCTCTGGAGGAGAAACTGGCAACCTGCTCCAGCGTTCTTGCCTAGAGAATCGCCTGGACAGAGGAGCCTGGCAGGCTGCAGGCCGGGAGGTTGCAAAGAGTTGGACACAACTTAGCGACTGAACAACAACAGGGATGATGCCAGGCGACTTGGGAGAGGTAATGTGTGCACAACTGCGTCTCAGTAGCATTAGGGGCAGGCTGTTGGAGAATTGGACC
Organism: Cephalophus harveyi; assembly: GCA_006410635.1. Taxonomy (NCBI): domain Eukaryota; kingdom Metazoa; phylum Chordata; class Mammalia; order Artiodactyla; family Bovidae; genus Cephalophus; species Cephalophus harveyi. The sequence goes on from SJYT01003445.1 coordinate 32,513, forward strand.
TTTCTCAACTGAAGCCCCATTTTAGTTCAGACCAGTGGCATCCCCGTAAGCCTTTGGCTGTGGCAGCACTCTGGCCCACTGTCACTTGGGGCCTGCTGCTGGCTGAGGTCCCAAAGCCCCAGGAGAACTGGGGGCAGAGAGATGCTTCTGGAGAGTTACGTGAACCGGCAGCGCCACCAGCCCCAGGGGGTGTGTGTGCACGATGGGCCTCATCGAGCATCTCAGTGCTGGTGCTTGGGTGACGTCATTTGGTTGGCCTGTGGTTTGTGTGTGTGTATGTTGATCAGGATGTTCCTGTTTTGTGGTCGTCTGATCACTTGTTTTTGGCCGTGGGCTTCTGTATGAGTGTTTATTTTTAGAGGTTGCCACTTCTGGCCTGAGGGCTAGTCCTTGGGCATGGTAGGAACGTGTATTTTCTTAAATGTTTGTGGCTTTAAATTTAAGTACTTATTTTGGGGTTTTGCTGCTTTTTTGTGTGTTTTTTCCTAAGGGTGTGTTTGTGTGTGTGTGAGATATAACAGCATAGAATAATAAAAAAGTTATATGGTCTTCAAAGTTCTGATTTACTTTTAATTTACTTTTATTTAAAATTTTAAATTAGTTCTGACTTAAAATCCTAGCTTTACCAGGTACTGTGTGCATACATGCTTAGTTTTGTGTCCGACTGTTTGCACCCCCATGGACTGTAGCCACCAGGCTCCTCTGTCCATGGGGATTCTCCAGGTAAGAATACTGGAGTGGGTTGCCATGCCTTCCTCCAGGGGATCTTCCCAACCCAGGGGTCAATCCGGCATCTCTTACACCTCCTGCACTGCCAGGTCGGCTCTTTACCACTAGCACCACCTGAGAAGCCCTACCGGGTACTATGTGTCTGCAAACACATGGTTTCACCTTTCCGAGTCTCAGTTTCTCCATCTTTAAAATAGGCATAACAGCCCCAATGCACAGGATTAGAGATAATGTATGTGTAAATGTAGCAAGGTGTTCCCTGCATGTTAGCTGTTAATATTAGCATTTGTGTGTTTGTATCCACACTTACTCTTTCTGACTGGGAGTTCCTACCTGGTGTACTCCATGAGTGCCTGTGTCTGGGGGTTTGATTTGGGTCATTTCTGGTGGGAGTGTGTGTTTCTGGACGTCTTTGTGTCTGGTTTTCTGTGTGTGACTGTTGGTGTCTGGGCTGGCGTCTCTGCAGTGTTTGGGAGGGGGCTTTCTTTTCTTGCCAGTTGAGGGCCTGTCTTGGAGTGGGGGAAGGGGAGGTGTGTGTGTGTGTGTGTGTGTGTGTGTGTGTGTGTGAAGGCTGGAAGCTGGGCTGCTGACTGTACAGGGTGTGAAATCACCGAGTTCCTCTGGGCGGGGAAGTTCTTCGCTCCTGAGTCAGCCCTTTGGCCTTCCGCCACCCAGCGCTCACTTTTTCCTTTCAGAGAAAGTATTGCTCACGGGGCCCCCAGAGTATCTGCAGACAAAATGACGCAGGGGTCACCTCTCCCTGATGAAGACCTCTGCCTTTGTGTTCTCCATCCCTAAGCTGTTCCCTCTACTCCTGGCCCCTGAAGCTCCTTTCCAGAACCCCCACGGGCCCTGGCATTCAGAGGGAAACTGTTCTCTCTAACACCAGTCCTGCTGGCTTTACTGAGCTCCAGCCTGGCCCAGCCCCTCCGGGTCTTTGGGAAGTGAGTGCAATGCCAGAGCCAGGCTTTGAACTGGGGCATCTTGCCCTCAGGTCTCCTGACCAATCTGGGGCTCCACTGCCTGGCCCTGGCCCTGCTGGGTGCTGGGGAGACTCTGCTCAGAAACCTTGGGAAGGGGTCCTTTTGTCCTTTCTGCCACTTCGGCTCTATCTCTGGGGGTTGAGAGGATTCCCTTTGGAGATGCTGAAGGTGGTTCATGGTGGGGGCTAATCCTACGACTCTGCCAGCCTGGCGGTGCCTGCCCAGGCTGGCTACACAGCCCCCATGTGACCCTCCTACTCTGCACAGGAGGGTTTAGCTGGCTACCAGTGGCGGGGACCACCTCCCACTATGGCCATGACCCCAGTGGTATGTTCTGCTCTCAGCAGATTCCCTTTGGGGATCCAGGGAAGGGAAGCTCTCAGATGCTTTCCTTGGGAGAATGAGGATGTCCCACCTCCCACTGATGTCTGCTGTCTGTCTCTCCTCCGGTCCCTTTCTTGTAGAGGTTGTGGGCCATACCCAGGGACCCCTGGACGGGAGCCTGTATGCCAAGGTGAAGAAGAAGGACTCCTTGCACGGCAGCACCGGGGCTGTCAACGCCACGCGGCCTGTGCTGTCAGCCACCCCCAATCACGTGGAGCACACCCTCTCTGTGAGCAGTGACTCGGGCAACTCCACAGCCTCCACCAAGACAGATAAGACTGATGAGCCTGCCCCCGGCCCCACCAGTGCCCCTGCTGCCCTGAGTCCCGAGGAGAAGCGTGAGCTGGACCGCCTGCTCAGTGGCTTCGGCTTGGAGAGGGAGAAGCAAGGCGCCATGTACCACCCTCAGCATCTCCGGTCCCGCCCAGTGGGAGGCCCTGCTGCGCCTGTCTCTGGCCGCCACATCGTCCCGGCTCAGGTTCACGTCAACGGCGGGGCCTTAGCATCAGAGCGGGAGACGGACATCCTGGACGATGAGCTGCCCAACCAGGATGGGCACAGCGTGGGCAGCATGGGCACCCTGTCCTCCCTGGATGGAGTCACCAACACCAGTGAGGGTGGCTACCCGGAGGCCCTCTCCCCACTGACCAACGGTCTGGACAAGCCCTACCCCATGGAACCTATGGTCAATGGCGGGGGCTACCCCTGTGAGTCTGCCAGCCGGGTGGTGCCTGCCCAGGCTGGCCACACAGCCCCCATGAGACCCTCCTACTCCGCACAGGAGGGTTTAGCTGGCTACCAGCGGGAGGGACCCCCCCACCCCCACCCAGCCTGGCCACAGTCAGCGACCACCTCCCACTATGGCCATGACCCCAACAGTATGTTTCGCTCTCAGTCCTTTCCTGAAACGGAGCCCCAGCTGCCCCCAGCTCCAGCTCGTGGTGGGAGCAGCCGGGAGGCTGTGCAGAGGGGCCTGAATTCTTGGCAGCAGCAGCAGCAGCAGCAGCAACAGCAACAGCAGCAGCAGCAGCCTCGCCCACCTCCTCGCCAACAGGAAAGAGCCCACCTGGAGAGCCTTGGGCTCAGCAGGCCCAGCCCCCAGCCACTAGCAGAGCCCCCCATGTCTGGCCTCCCCGAGTTCCCGCGCGCAGCCTCCCAGCAGGAGATCGAGCAGTCCATCGAAGCCCTCAACATGCTGATGCTTGATTTGGAACCAGCCACGGCGGGAGCCCCCCTACACAAGTCCCAGAGCGTGCCTGGGGCCTGGCCAGGGACTTCTCCGCTCTCTTCCCAGCCCTTCTCTGGCTCCTCCTGCCAGTCCCACCCGCTGACCCAGTCCAGATCTGGCTACATCCCCAGTGGGCATTCCTTGGGAACCCCTGAGCCAGTCCCCCGGGCCTCTCTGGAGTCCGTTCCCACTGGCAGGCCTTACTCACCTTATGATTATCAGCCATGTCCGACTGGGCCCAACCAGAGTTACCATCCAAAGGGCCCGGCCACCTCCTCGTCGTCTGCCTTCCTTCCAACCACCCAGAGCTCTCTGGGGCCTCAGCAGCCCCCAGCCTCTCTCCCTGGCCTCACCACTCAGCCTCAGCTCCCACCAAAGGAGGTGACTTCAGACCCATCCCGAACTCCAGAGGAGGAGCCACTGAACTTGGAGGGGCTGGTGGCCCACCGGGTGGCAGGTAAGAGCCTCAGGGGCTGTGAGTGCTGGGTGTCCCCTTTTCATTCCCTCCACACCTTCCCTCTTTGGTCTTGGTTGGCTTTGCTAGGGGGAGGCACAGCCATCATACAGGCACAGCCATCGTGCCTCAGTGAGTGCCATTTTGGCCTGGGGAAGAGGCTTTTAGGAACCTATGTGCCACCCATCCCTTCCTGCATTCTGTGCCTGTTAGACTCCAAGCCAGGCCTTGTGGTTCAAAGATCAGTGTCTCAGGAGTTTTCAATCTAGTGAGGAAAGAGGTACATAGACAGATTATTCTAACAGAGTGCAGTGTGTGCTACAACAGAGATGGGGACCAAAGCCCCAGAGCCTGGGAAAGTACGGCTTACCACCTAGAACAATCAGGGAAAGCTTCCTGGAGGTGGTGACTCTGGGACTGGAGTACAGATTTTTCTAGGCAGAGATGAGATGCTCTCTGTAGCTACCTGTAGTGGAGAAGGTTGCAGGGAGGCCTCTGTGGACTCCAGTTCCTTTTTTGGCCCTCCCAGAGACATAACAATGTCTGAGAGGGTGCCCCAAAGCCCTTGGACTCTATCTGAGTGTTTAACCCTAGTGGGTCCTCTCAGGATATTTGTGTCTCCAAGGAGGCCAAGATCCCCCTTGTTCAGCTATCCTGCTAGTCCTTGCTTTAGGACCAGTTCTGTATGGGAAGCAGGCCCTGAGAAACAGATCTCTCTTTCCTACCAGAGAATGGACTTATCTCTCTGGAGAGAGGAAAGAGAGTGGAGCAACCAGACAGGTTTACTGGGGAGATAAAGGCAAGAAATGGCAGAGTGTCCAGGCCATGTTGCAAGGAACAGGAAGGACTCCCTACCTTCACTTTGTCCTGAGCTATAACCATTCCATGGGGATAGCTAAACTGGGTGGGAAATCCTATGAGCTGGGTGAAGCCCAGGCAGGGTGGACCAGAGCCTGGGGTGAGGGGGACCTTGTGCTAGGCCCCTCAGATGACAGGGTGGAAGGAGGTCAGAAGAGGAGCCTGGGCAGCTGAGTCTGCCTTCTGTCCCTTTTCCTAAATTTAGGGGAAGCTGAGTCACCATGCCAGCTGCAAGGAGGGAGACGCCCTTCTTGGGGATGGACAGTTGGTTTAGGGAGGGAGCTGGAGCCAGGCCAGTTGGCTTTGAGGCTGAGTCCAGGATCTGGGGTGGGGACATGGATGCCCTGCTTCTGTACTTCAGAGCAGAACACAGCCCCCAGTTCAACTATGGGTAACTTGAAATTGGCCATAATGGCAGTATTCACACTATGGAAATTGGTAATCAAGGGCTTCACCTTCCCTGGAGATCTGGTCTAGCAACACATCATCAGCTTTAACCAAGGGTCAAAGGATAAGATGAGTAGCTCTATAACCTGAGGGGCAAAATGCTCCATGGGGTAGTCTCCAAGGGACCGCCATCTTCTATTTTTGTCCACATCTGGGCCAGTAAGGTAAAGAATACTTGGCTTGTCAGTAGGAACCATTTTATTCCTGGTTTTGTTGAAGGAAAAAGAATGGGTCTCTCAGTAGTTTACAGAGTTGGGGTGGTGGCCTGAGGAACAGTGACACACTAGTCTAATGATGGGCCCCATCCAAAGATTACCCCGATTCTGTGGCTGGACTGGTCTCAGGTGTCTCTAGAGGTAGGGATTTCAATGCATTTTGGAAATCAGATGTGGATCTTATCCTTAAAGAGTCTAGAGTTTAGTAAGGGGAAAAAAGAACTAGAACTTTAAAATTAAGTTACTTATAAGAAGAGAAGAAGAGAAGTATGAGGTATCTAAAGAGAGTAAGATGAATTTCCTTCCCATCCCAGAACCCTTCTGTATAGCTCAAGAGGAAGCCGTACTTTAATGGCCCCAGAAAGATGTCCATCTTACTGTGGCTCTCTGCTCAGCGTTTTCTCTCCTACACGTTTCTGAGGTCTTGCCTCTCAACCTCCATATCCTGTAGCTGCTCAGGTTCTGGCTGCCAAGAAGTCATCGGGATGGAGGGATATTATTGGCACAGTATCTGTGTCCCAACCCTGCTGTCATCTCCTCCACCAACTCTGAGTGACTCCATCAGGAGAAGGGCTAAGATGTATAGAAGGGACAGTTATATTTGGTCCCTAGGGCTTCAGAAGGTCTCTTTGGTCTATGCCCTCTCATGACCAGTATTTCCTATGTCAGCAGATCTTGCTTGTACAACTTCTTCAGTAGCCCTTCGGGATATCTGCAGCGCTTGTTGTAGATAAAGATGCACCAGCAGGATTAATTTGTAAAGCAGTCTTGGAGCCAAAGGGTAGACTTTCAGCACTACCTCTTTCTTCTCATTCTGTATTCTTCTGCAAGGAGCTGGAATATAAGCTTCAGCATGAGTCACCTAGGGAGCTCAGATCTGAGGAGAACCTCTGTATGGTCATGAATATGATCTAGTTTCTTCTGGCCTTTCACCCTGTGGTCTGCCTTTTCCTCCTTGGCTGTCCTCTGTACTTCAATTCTGTGTCCTTGGTTCATGCCACTGTGATCCAACTGCTACTTATGTCTTATTCCAGCTTAGCTCTCAGAGAATGTTGGAGTAGTTTTCTTAACTTGATAAAGAGTAGATACCAGAAACCTGAAGCACATATCACACTTTCTTGTGAAACATTAGAAGCATTCCCATTACACCAGGGATAAAATGATTGTTATCGCCACGATCATTTACCATTGTATTGGCTATCCTAGCCAGTGCAATAAGACACGAAAAAGAAATAAGAGTCAGAGTTGTTGAGTCCAATCAAGTTTTCATATGATCCTGATTCTGTGCCTGGACTGGTCTCAGGTGTCTCTAAAGGTAGAGATTTCAATGCATGTTGGAAATCAAATGTGGATCTTATCCTTAAGGAGTCTAGAGTTTAGTAAGGGGAAAAAGAACTCGACCTTTAAAATGAAGTTCTTTGTAATAAGAGAAATATGAAATGTGGGAGTGAAGAAAAAAGAAAGATCACTATCAGCTAGAGAGACTGGGGTGGCTCTGTGTTGAGTATATATTTTAAACAGAGCCTTGGAAGATAGGAGTTTAAAATGGGTGAGATTATCGGAAAAGGAAGGCTCATAATGAAGCTAGGAAGGCATAGGATGTGTTTGAAGAATGGAGTGGATTGAGAGCAGATAGGCTGTGTAATAGAGAGTGAAGAAAGGAGCCTGGGGGCTTGCGTCTGGTTGGTTTTAAATGCCAGACGGAGAAGCTTGAATCTTAGCTAGTGGAAGTGAAGGAAGCCATTACTGTGTTTTAGGAAAGGATGCCATGATCAGAGCTGTAGTTTAGGAAGATGTATCTGGTGGGTCTGGGGAGGAAGGATACAGAAGGGGAGAGACTTTGAACTGGGAGATGCTAGGAGCTTATTGGCTAACCTGGGTGATGGGGACTGAGTTAGGGTGCTGACCACGGAAATGAAAAAGGAGAGATGGGGGCAGGGATGCTGTAGTGGGATGAGAACCAATGCATTTACAAGTTGATTGGTTGCAGTAAGTGAAGAGGAGGGAGATGTCAAAGATAATTCAGAGGCTCCACAAATAGAAACAGAATGACTGTTCCATTAACAAGCCAGAAGTTAAGAGGAGGAGCAGTTTGGCGTCAGATGAAGAGCTCAGTATTAGTTATGTTGAATTTGAGTGACAGTGGAGGCTCCAGATAGAGGGGTATGAAAGGCAGTCGGACGTCTGGAATTGGACCTGAAAGAGTGGAAAGAGCTATAGATTTGGGAGTCATCCTCGCAAAGATGAAGGTTAAAGCTTTGGGCATGGATGAAATCTCTATATATCAGAAGGCGTGGAGGGAAAAGAACTTAGAATGAAATGGCCGTGAGGGAATGGAAGCCATGTAGGGCTTTGAGAACGAATGTTCCGGGCCGGGAGAAGACCCTGAGACAGTGGGTCATCATAGGAATCAGAAGAGTAGAGGGGTCCCAGGAGGTTAACAACGCCACTGTGGAGCGGTCACGAAGAGGAGGACTCGGCAGAGTTCCCTGGGCTTGCCAGTTAGGTGGCCTCGGGGGTTCTCAGAGGCAGATGTTCAGTAGAGTGGTAGTGACAGAAGCCAGGCCGAGGGACTGAGGAGTGAGATGAGAGTGCAGACAGCGTATCATCTGTTCTTTTGAACGGTTTTGTGATAAAAGGGAAGAGGGTGGTAGCTAAAGAGGGTGGCAAGATACTGAGAACTTCTTTGTGTGCATATAGGAGCCGTGAGAGTTTTTAGAGGTAGAAGAGAGAGAGGTTGAGTATGGGGGGAAGAGTGAGAAGAGAAAGATACAAGAGAGTGAGGAGGAAACTGATAGAATAGGTCTCTTTGGAGAAAAGGAGGGGGTAGGCTTAGGAGTAGATACCTGGTAGATAATTTAGGCTCAACCAGGCGGTAAGGTAGGGGTTTCCCAGATGGCACAATTGGTAAAGAATCCGCCTGCCAGTGCAGGAGATGCAAGAGACGCGGGTTCACTCTCTGGGTCAGGAAGATCCTCTGGAGTAGGAAATGGCAACCCACTCCAGTATTCTTGCCTGGAGAATTCCGTGGACAGAGGAGCCTGATGGGCTACAGCCCATGGGATTGAAAAGAGTCAGATACAATTGAGCACACATCTGAGCTGAGGGGGTAAGGTACCTCTTCATGAAATAAGAATAAAGAATGGATACAGATACAGTGAAATATTGGTGTCAGCTTTTGAGAGCTTGAATTAAGAACTCAGTTTTTATATTTCATCATGGGAAACGGAGACAAGATCAAGGCCCATTCTGTCATTCATTCAACACGTGCTCCTTGTCTGTGCTACATGTTAGGCTAGGTAGGCTCTGGAGAAATGGTGGTAAACAAAAAAGATAAAGATTTTTTTTAAGAGGTAGAAATGGACAATAAACCAGTAAGCAAATACACATATAATTTGTCAGATGGATGATAAGTGCCATAGAGATAAAGCAGTGAAGTGCCAGTGAAGGGTAAAGGGTGGTGGTGGGGTAGTTGGATGGTCAGGAAAAAAACTTTGTTGAGTAGGGAGGGAATGTGCCAGAGGAAATAGCAAGTGCAAAGCTTCCTGAGAGAAGGAAAAGTTAAGGTTTCTCCTTGAGCAACTAAAGGATGGAGTTGCTCTTCTTTTAGATGGAGAAGAATGTGGGAAGAGCAGTCTTAGAGGTGATATCAGAAGTGTGATTTGGGCCATGTTACGTTTGAGATGCCCGTGAAGTGTTTAAGATGTTGGATGTATGAGTCAGGAGTTTATGGGGGAGAGATTGGAGCTTAGGAATGTGGGAGATATCAGTCTGTGATGTCATATGAAGTAAGAAACTGCCTGATCTTACCGAGGGGGTGAGCACAGACAGAGGGGAGGTCCTAGGATTGAGTTCTGGAGCTTTGAGACATGAGGAGGAACCAGTAAAAACAAACAAACAAACTGATGTGGAGCAGCTTTTGAAGCAGAGAAAACTCAAAAGGTGTGGCTCTCTGGAAGCCAGAAAGAAGTGATACTGGCCACTGTGCAGCCCCTGGGGTATGAGATGGATTGGAATCAGCTGGGTTGGAGAAAAAGACATCCCAGGTCCTTACCGTGCATCCAGGCAGGCTCATCTTAAGGACTTTTCAGTGGTCCCAGCAGTCTGGGGCAGGAGTTGAAGTGGCTCCTAACTGAACCCCATGGAAGAGGATTACTAAGGAGGGTGTGATGGAAGAATAAAGGGCCGAGGAATGCCCTGATGCCTGGGGAGATGACCCTTGGGCTGAGACTGGAAGGCTCACTGATTAATCCAGGGGGAGGGAGATGACCATGAGCGGAGAGAGGTCCTGGAACGGGGACGTGCTGACCATGAGGGTGGGTGAGATGTGGAGCCAAAGGACTGAAATCTCCTGGTCCCAGGCTGGCACCTTCCTGCTCCACGCTGGGGTTAGGAGAGAGGTGAGTGGTGTCCTACTGGACCGCAGAACGTCCACCTGTCCTTTGGAGAACTGAGACCCCAGGTCCACCCTCTCTTCTTGTCTGACACCCTGCCCACTTCCCTCAAGTGTGTGGCCGGATTCTAGACTCAGAACACCAACTAATGTTGATTTTTTTCTTTGTTTTTGTTTTGTTTTCGTCTTGTTAAATGCCTCGTCCCTGGCGTTCTTCGTGTGTCCCGTGTCCATCTGTCCCCCGTGCCGTGGGCGTGTTTCCTTCCTTGCCTGGTGTCCTCCTCTTCCCACCTCCCTTGTTCCCTCCCCCCACCCCACGCTGCTTACCTCCCCCCTGCCGGCTCCCCGGGGTGGGGGTGGGCAGCGTACAATGCCAGGCTGCAGGGCACTGGGCGGATAGTCAGCTCCTGGCACCCTCCTCTCCACCGGCTCCGATCTTCCTCTCTCTCTGGTTGGTTCCTCTCCCTCTCCCCTCCTTTTATGACTCAGCCTCGCTCCCCTTTTCTCTCTCTTCCCTTCCAGACTTTGCCCACTTTCTTCCACCTCCTCATTTCCCATCTCCTCCTCATTTTCCCTCCTTTCCCTCTTCTGTTCTCTCATTTCCGTCTCTTTCTTCTCTTTGCCCCCGCTTCTTTTCTCACTGCGTCCCTCCCCTGTCCTTGCTCCCTTCTCCCTCCCTCCTCTCTGCATGAGTGAGTGCTCCCACTTCTGCATGGACATGGGCTGATGCTTCCAGCCTTGGCCTTCCCTGCTGGGAAAAGAGTCTGGGGTGACTGGACCAACTTTTAGGCTCCTTGTGGGCATGCAGGTCTTTGCAACAAAGGCGCTCAGTGAGGGTTTGGACAGCCCAGCTCTCCAGCTGCCTTGGCTCTTAGATCACCCAGGCTGTCCCGGCCAGAGCCTCGGCAGGAGCCAGGCCATGCTCAGTATGGACCAGTGGGCACCAGACACAGAGTGGTGCCCCGGCGCCTGCTGCTCTGTCCATTCTGGAGTACAGCACTCGATGGGGCAGGGCACCCCCTCTGACTCATCCTGAACCTCTGACCCCAGGACCCATGGCCAAGAGTCAGAAGCCCCGGGGGAGGTCCTGGCTCTGCCTGTGGCCACCTCTGTGACACTCCCGGGCAAGTCTCTGAATTGCTCAGAGCTCACCCTCCCAGCGTGGCAAGTGGAGGCTCGTAGCCTGGCCACGTGCTTTCAGCTTGGTGACTTGATGTGCTCCAGTATGGTGGCCCTTCCATCCAGAGTCACGCTGCTCTATTTTAGAGTGATGTGGTCCACTGGCATCCTCTGCCCCAGCTGGACATTTAAGCCCTTAGGCTTTTAGTTCTGGGGAGGGAATCCCCTCATCCCATCCCAGCTCCTTGGAAGCCAGAAGCCCAGGTCAGGGAGAAGACAGTGTGCACAGGTTTACCCCATGCTGTGGCCTTAAGCAGCCCATCCCAGCTCCTTGGAAGCCAGAAGCCCAGGTCAGGGAGAAGACGGTGTGCACGGGTTTACCCCATGCCGTGGCCTTAAGCAGCTCTGGGAAAAGGCTTAGGGGGTGAAGGGGCTGTTGACTCCCAGTGGCAATATCCGGTGCTTTCAGGGCCCTCCTTCTCCCAGTCCATGGACAATAGGGAGGTGGCTCCAGCAGAATGGCTCCCTGTCCGCCTCCTCTTCTGTCCCTCCACCTTCTTCTCGGCCCAGTGGTGGGGAGTGCAGTGTCCAGCTGGGCCTGGGGTTTGGGGGAGTTCTGGGGGTGGGCCTGTCCTGAGGGGAGCTGGCATGGCTTGCCCTGGGGCTGTTAGCTAGTGTGATTGCCGTGTGGCTTTCTGGTGCCCTGGCCCCAGCAGGTGGCCTCCCGGATCCCCTCGCTTCCGGAGCCCCAGGCAAGCAGTCGGACACCCAGCCCTGCCACCTGAAGCTGAGGAATCCAGTCTTTTGGAAAATGGAAGGCTGGAGAGAAGAGCTGGGTCTGTGAGGGTGGAAGTGGCCAGTTTGGGTGTTGTAGAGGAGGCATGTGATGAAGCCTGGCACAGGGACATTTGTCCATGGATGCTGGGGTGGTGGGCAGCCACGCGGTATCTATGAATCAGGTGTGTTGATGTGTGTTAGGGCGACAGCCTCTAGAATTGTGTGTGTGTGTGTGTGTGAGATGAAGGAGATTCTTGGCCTCAGGTCCAGGCCACTTTAGGGGAGCCTTGGAGCCGGCAGTCCCCTGAGCACAGCACCATCCTGGGGGAGCAAGTGAGGGCCCCGGGAGCTGGGGCTGCTCCAGCGCCCTTGCCTTGCTCTTCAGGTCTGGTGGCTGAGGTGGAGGCCTGGGCTGAGGTGACCGCTGTCCCCCAGGGTAGGCGTGATGTCCGGAGTGTGTGAGCAGCCCTTGGAGGACGACACAGGGCTTCTCGTGTGGCGTGTTAGCTATTCTAGAGGCCGCTTCCTGGCCGCTCCTTTGTGCTGTTGGCCTTAGAAGGCTGGGCTCACCGGCTTTGCTGGGAAGACTTTGCAGAGTCCCTGGGCTGCCGGTCTTCCCCTCACTTTCTTCATATACTTCCTCTGGTCCCCGGTCTCCTGCTGAGGAAGGGCTGACTGTGGAGGTTCTGAGGATGACTGTTCCTGCCAGGCTCAGGCTGCGTGTGCCCACGTGTGTGTGTGTGTGTGCGCGCACACATGCCTGTGTGTATGCAGGGAGTGGGGCACTAGACAGGCCCTGAGAGCGGGGGCGGGGCCAGCAGACTGAGAAGGTCCTGGGGTGAGGGTGGGGGGGTGTGCTGGGCGGAGAGGAGGCTGGTGGGAGAGAGTGGGGCTATTTTTATTATCCGTCAGTCTCTGGGACGTGAGGGAGGGGTGTTCTCCCTCTGACACAGGCTGTCAGCTTGTGTCCAGACGTCCCAGCTTGGCTGAGGAACAATGGGGCTCTCTTCTCTCCCCTCTGCCATGGCCCGTCTCCCCTTCTGTAGAGAGGGACAAGAGAGAGAGGGAATATGGCTCTCCTGGCACTCGGGGGGCAGATCTGGGCCTGCCAAGGCGGACAACAGTGTCACACTGTGTTCAGAGAATGCGAGAGGCCCGGGGCTGGTCACTGGGGCTGCGGGGGGCGCTCCGCGGGAGAGGGTCTGTCCCCGTGGGAGTGGAATGCGGGGCTTCCCTCTTCCGCAGAGGGGGGCTGTGCCCTGCAGGACCCTACGCTTTGGATGGCAGCCTGTCCATGCCCCTGCCTCCGGACAGAGCTGGTCCCACTCTGGTGGTGGTGGAGTGGGGGCTTGAAGAAGAGGTGGGATTGCTCTCAAGTGTCTGACTGCCTTGGGCTAGACCTCACACCCTCCACGGCCTGGAAGCTTCCCCTCCCTACAATGGTCTAGCCTCTTCTCTGGGCCACTGCGACACTCTACAGCCCTTGAACGTGGAGCTCATGTTCTCAGTGCGTCCAGGAGAATGTTCTGTGTCCCTCCAGGAGAGTCAGGGCCCTGAGTTAAAGCAGACCCGTTTTTCAAGGGCAGACATCGGATCCCCAAACAAGGACATCAGCCGCCTCTTGCAAAGACACGGGCTCTGGCTGAGGGAGGCAGCGGGGCTGGGTGAGCCGGAACTCGGTGCAGCCCTAATGCATTTCTTTTAACCTTGGGGCTGAGCTTAGTTCCAAACCCCTGGGAGCCTTTTCCAAACGCGCCTCCTTTGTCACAATTATTATTAGAAAATCAATGGCTACGTCTGTTTCTCTCTAATGTTTTTGCCAGGAATGAAACCAGCGGCAGCTCTGGACCAAGCTGCTTGGGGAGGCTTGACGGGGAAGGGGGGCTTGGAGGAAGTGGGGGAAGTGTGATTGAGGGTAGGGGACACCCTCCCCGCCCCCGATTCTCTGAGGGCTGAGAGCCTGGGGTTGCCCTAGGATCCCTGAGTGGGCCCTGCCCAGCCCTTCAGAGGTGTGCCCTGTCCTCCGTCCGGGTTGATCCTCATGGCAGCCCCTGGTTAGGACGGTGCGACCCTACTTTTCCCTTCTGCAAATAAGGGCCCTTCGAGGCAAGGGGCTTAATTGTTTTAAGTAAGGCGGTTTGTGAGTCTGGTTTACGGTCTTTACCCGGGGCTCTTTTTTCTCTTGGTTGAGCTGGTAGGCAGGTTGCCTCTGATGAATGAAGAGCTGGCAGTGGAAACTCAGGATACCACCCCAACCGGGGACCTTCTGCATCTGCAAGTGCTCTCCAGACGAGGCTCCTAGTTATGGGCTGGTCTGAGTGCATGTCTTGGAGTGTGTGTGTGTGTGTGTGTGTGTGTGTGTGTGAGAGTGTGTGCATCCATCCCTAGACTTGGCAGCTGGCAGCCTGCTGTTCTTGACGAGTAGGTAGGCTTCTCAGCCTGCGCTTTTCACAGTGGCCTCAGTGGCGGTGCCAGGCGGGAGCTAGGGATTCTTGGGCCCATGCAGACCCCCCTGTGAAGGGTAGATGACGATTCAGTCTGATCGAGGGCGATTTCTGCTTGGCTGTGCTGGCTCGTTGCTGAGGCAGTCTGGTGTGTGTGTGTGCATGTATGCCACGGGGTGGTGGGTCGGCCCACAAGCGCTAGCCTGAGGCTGATGTAGCCAGGGTCTCACGAGACCTTTGATAAGTCCCAGCGCCTCTCTTCACCTCGCCTGCCCTCTCGGGTGGTGGCGAAGACAGGGCTGGAATTTCCTTCTTCAGGGTAGTGAGGATGAGGGGCCCACCCTCAGGCTGGGTCATGGCCTCTGGGCCCCAAGGGAGTAAGTTTTCTAGGATCCTGGAGCCAGCTCAATGAGGCAATGGGTTTCGTGCCGCAGCCCAGCTGTGGGAAGAGGGAGTGGGAAGGGAAGAGGGTGAGGTTAAGGCCTGGGGAACGGGAGGGAAATACACAAAAGCACGAGGCACTTGTCTGCAGGCTCTTTGCCTGCTGCTCTGGGGCAGCCTGGAAACCTGGGCCGTCTTTGGGGCAAGGAGAATGTGGGCATACAGGGTGTGGGCGGGAGGTTTCAGAGCTTCCCTGGGTGGATGAGGGCTGGGGAACCCCAGAGAAGGCCAGCAGTATTCTAGGGGCCAGCTGGGGCTGGGACATCGTGACAGGTCTTAGTCATTTCTTGGGTTTCTTCTCGGGAGCACCATTTGCAAGCTGATGCGTCATTCAGTTTTTCCAAGTCCTTCCCTGTGGGGCTGGTGTTGCTTGTTGGTTGATGCAGTCGCCTTGGAGACTGTCTTTCCTCCCTCCACCTTCCCTCCTTTGCCTGGAAGCTCTGGCCCTATGCCTCCGGGGCTTGGAAGAAGTTGACATCTGTTTCTTGTATCAGTCCTTTGTGCTCTGGGCCCCAACCCTGTGCAGAGCAGAGATTTCTGCTGAAGGCCAGCTCAACCTAAGCAGATTCCCCCACCCAGCAGAGGAACTGGGGTGTGGGCAGAGGGAGTCTGGGGGGAGGAGGTGTGAGGGGAGGCAAATCCAGCTCCAGCCTGGCCCCCCTGAGCTAAGATGCACTGCCTCCTCTAGGGGAGTTAGGCGGATTGATCCTTTCCCCCCACGTTTTGCTCATTGCCCTCTCTGCCTTGCCATTCCTCCCAGGGGTGCAGGCTCGGGAGAAGCAGCCTGCAGAGCCCCCAGCACCTCTCCGGAAGCGGGCTGCCAGCGATGGGCAGTACGAGAACCAGTCACCGGAACCCACATCCCCCCGTAGCCCCGGGGTTCGCTCGCCTGTCCAATGCGTCTCCCCAGAGCTGGCTCTTACCATCGCTCTCAATCCTGGTGGGCGACCCAAAGAGGTGAGTCCTGGGGCCACAGCTGAACTGTTGAGGGACTTGATTGTCATCTGAATAATGGTGACCTGTCAGTACACTCAGTATTTTTTTCCTCTCTGCATCCTCAGCCTGGGGCTTCTCTTTGGTTTGTGGAATCAGGAGCCAATTTCCCTCTCCAAATAGCTTTTATTCCCCTACTTCTTTCATGAACACTGAGACCGAGGCTCCCTTCTTGAGCCCCAGAGAGCATCCTTTATGAGGGTGGTAAGGACCCCGGTGTGATGTAGGTGACCACAGACTCTAGACTCCAAGCCAGATCCTACAGACTAACTGTGTTTGAACCCTTTCTGGATGTAGGGTTTACTTGGGAGATAGATCTAATTTCAGTGTCAAAGTTTTTGTATTTTTAAGACAGTTCAGCAGTTTGAGGAAGTAGGTCTTAAACGTTAGTGAGCATAACAATCATCAGGGAGTTTGTTAAAAATGTAGGTTCTCAAGTCCCCCTGTAAAAATTCTAGCCTATTAGACTTGGGGTGGGACCCAGGAATCTGATTCTGGAAGATTCTGATGTGAGTGGTCCATATTTGGTAAAATCGCAGGTTAAAGAGTCCTTCTGGACATAAATGGCTTTTGGACGTCTTTTCTCTCCTGCCTTCTGCCCTCTCTCTTTGGCCCTGTTGTGAAATATTTCCAAGGCAGGTACTGCTGGACAATTGCCTTGCAATCAGCCACTGTCTGTTCTCTTGGCTGCAAGTAGTCGTTGGGGCCACAGGAGACGAGGATCTGCCTTTGACCTCCATGTTTACTGGAAAGGATGATTGGTTAGGCTGGAAACTGGAAACTCCTCCCCAGGCTCACAACTATGGCTTTGCTTCCTTGTTCTCCTTATACAGCCCCATCTGCACAGCTACAAGGAAGCCTTCGAGGAGATGGAGGGAACCTCTCCGACCAGCCCACCACCAAGTGGGGGTAAGAACTCCACACTCAGCCTTCCTTCCCTGAGTCCCCTCTGGCCTGCGTAGGCTTCCCAGGTTTGGGAGTGCCGGCAGAGTTGGGTGGGACCAGAATCTGCCGCTTCTCATCCCTGTGGCTCATCTTACTTCTGCTTCCCTTCCTCACCTCTCTTCGCTTCACTTCTTTTCTGCTGTCCATGCTCACAAATCTAAGAAGCAGCAGCTGCATCCTGGGATCCAGGCTGACCTACTCTGGGGTCCCTGGACTCCCATATTATGGTTTGCCAGTTGCTAAGTGGAAACAGTGTCAGACTTTATTTTTGGGGGCTCCAAAATCACTGCAGATGGTGATTGCAGCCATGAAATTAAAAGTCGCTCACTCCTTGGAAGGAAAGTTATGACCAACTAGATAGCATATTCAAAAGCAGAGACATTACTTTGTCTAGTCAAGGCTATAGTTTTTCCAGTGGT
This sequence comes from Cephalophus harveyi, assembly GCA_006410635.1. Lineage (NCBI taxonomy): Eukaryota > Metazoa > Chordata > Mammalia > Artiodactyla > Bovidae > Cephalophus > Cephalophus harveyi. The sequence continues at coordinate 49,342 of SJYT01003445.1, forward strand.
CATGTATGGATGTGAGAGTTGGACTGTGAAGAAAGCTGAACGCGGAAGAATTGATGCTTTTGGACTGTGGTGTTGGAGGAGACTCTTGAGAGTCCCTTGGACTGCAAGGAGATCCAAACAGTCCATTCTAAAGGAGATCAGTCCTGGGTGTTCTTTGGGAGGAATGATGCTAAAGCTGAAACTCCAGTACGTTGGCCACCTCAATGTGAAGAGTTGACTCATTGGAAAAGACTCTGATGCTGGGAAGGATTGGGGGCAGGAGGAGAAGGGGATGACCGAGGATGAGATGGTTGGATGGCATCACCGACTCGATGGATGTGAATTTGAGTGAACTCTGGGAGATGGTGATGGACAAGGAGGCCTGGCGTGCTGCAATTCATGGGGTCGCAAAGAGTCGGACACAACTGAGTGACTAAACTGAGCTGAACTGAACTGAAGAGTCTTTGCATCCTATGTGTAAAACATCCCCCATCCTAAAGAAACATCCTAAAGTAACCCCTGGACCTTCTTGCTTCTGACTCCCATTTCTGTCTGTATCCGGGCACCTCTTCCACTTCCTAGTTTTCACCAAGGAAAGAAAGGCTCAGAACCCTCAGGTTGACATATGCCCAACGTATCCATCTCTTGGCCTCCAGACAGGAGTCTTTAGTCTGCGTCTTTAGAACACTAAAGTCTTTAGTCTTTAGTCTTTAGAACACCTACTTGGTGTTCTCACTGGAGTGGCAGATCCCTAAAGGGCAGAGACATTTCCAAACAATGAGAAAACCTGGATGAGCCCAGGAGAGAGGAAGTATTCCATCTCATGGGAGGAGAGACATGAAGAGGGGCTGGAGCAGACCTGGGAAAGCAGTGATGGATCAATACCAGGCTGGGAAGGACTCAGGGTTCCTGTAAGAGGCCCGAGTTGGCAGAGGTGAAGAGGCTAGTGATGCTCCAGGATTAGACTAGGTGGGGTCCACCCAAGCTATTCATTCGTCTGGGTGAGACTGGTAGAGGGTGAGGACAGGCGAGTTGGAGCTGGCCATGTGTTCTCCGGTGGTTGGCTGTCCTGCCAGGGGGAGGAATGTGGCACCACTGCTTGCCTTCTGTGCCAACAGAATTATGTTGGCCACCATCTTGGACACGTCCCGTGTGCTCAGTCACTTCAATCACGTCCGACTCTTTGCAGCCTCGTGGCCTGTAGCCCGCCAGGCTCCTCTGTCCATGGGATTCTCTAGGCAAGGATACTGCAGTGGATTGCCATGCCCTCCGCCAGGGGATCTTCCTGACCCAGGGATCTAACCCGTGTCTCTTACATCTCCTGCATTGGCAGGCGGGTTCTTTACCACTAGAGCCACCTGGGAAGCCCATCTTGGACATACAGGAAGCTAAATTTGTGAGTGGACTGTCCAGCAGAAAGATAACATGAACTGTTTGCACTAGAAACTTTTCTAACAGCTCCATTAAAGAATATACAGGAAACTGGAGAAATTAATTGTAATGATTTTTTAATTTAACTCAAAATATCCACAGAGTATTATCATTTCTATAGGTAAGTAGAAATAAAATGATGAATGAGAATATTATCCAACAATCTTTTTAAGAAATCTAAAAAGAAGTTGGTGAAATTCATTCTAATAATAGGCATGATTTAGGGAATTTCTTGGTGGTCCAGTGTTTAGGACTCTGTGATTTCACTACCGAGGGCCTGGGTTCAATCTCTGATCCAAGAACTAAGATTCCCACAAGCCTCGCAGTGCGGCCAAAAAAAAAAAAAAAAAAAAAATTCTGTTATTTAACCCTAAGGATCTAAAGTATGATTTCAAGATGTAATCATTGTAAAGACATATTTTTCATTCTTGCTTCATACAAGTCTGAAATCCACTGTGTGTTTTTACACTCATATGACACCTCAGTTCAGACTGGACACACAGCAGGTGCACCGTAGCCCCGTCTGGTTCCTGACTACCATGTTGGACAGTGAAAGCCCAGGGCAGCCGTTCAAGACAGCTCTGTGGCCTTGTAAAAGGCTTCAGACTCCTGGAATCTCTCTCCCTGGTCTTAGCTCCCCAACCTACATGTGCGTGCGTGTGTGCCTGCTCAGTCGTGTCTGACTCTTTGTGACCCCCTGGGCTGTTGCCCACCACGCTCCTGTGTCCATGGGATTCTCTAGGCAAGAATACTGGAGTGGGTTGCCATTTCCTCCTCCAGGGGGTTTTCCTGACCCAGGGATTGAACCTGTGTGTCCTGCATTGGCAGGTGGATTCTTTTACCACTGAGCCATCTGGGAAGCTCCCCTCCCCACCACCTTCACACTTGCTCCAATTTCCTGTGGGTCCAAACAGCCAGGATCCTGGCCATCACCCTGTCTGGGATGAAGCCATCTGGGGCGGGCTAGAGTTGGTTCTACCACATGTTTCTGTTCCCATTCTTCCCTTTCTTCCCTGGGTCAGCCCCGGGTGCCTGGGGAGGAGAGAATAAGTTAGAGGTTTCCTCCATGCGCAGGGTTGGGAGAGAAAACGAGGCGGAGAAATGCAAGGAATTCTTCTCTGGGGAAGCCAAGCCTTGCCTGGCTTCAGGGCCACCCACATGTCTGCCTCAGCAGAAGGGCTGGATGCCTGGGCACTGAGGGCAGGAGTGATGAGCGAGCTGGGGGTGCTGAGGGAAGCCCAGAGGAACCTCCCACCACCTCTGTCCCCTCGTCCCCTTCACCCCGTTCACCTGCACCTCTGCTGCGCCCACTAGGCAGCCTTAGGGGCCCAGAGTCTTCCTGGTCATTCCATGGATAGTGATCTCTGAGGCTGGGCTCATTCTTCCATAATTAAGTACATTCAAAGTCATTTGTCTGACAAACATTACTAAGTGCTGATAAGCGTCTGTTGTAAAGATGTGTATGTGTGTGTAATGAGAGAAAGAGGGACACACAGAAGCATGGAGGCCTAGACCTAGCCCCTGCCTGGATGTGTGTGTTTGTACACACTCGTCCCCTCTGCTGTATCTGTCCACTGGGCATCTCAGGGCAGAGTGAGGGTAGAGTGTAGGGCTGGGCCAACCATCTGGACTCCTGTGATGCCTCTCTGTTCCCATGGACATCTGTGGATACACCAGCATGTGCACAAACGTGTGTGTGTGTGCCCAGTCGCTCAGTCGTGTCCGACTCTTTGTGACTCCATGGCCCACCAGGTTCCTCTGTTTACGGGGACTCTCCAGGCAAGAATACTGGCGTGGGTTGCCATGCCCTCCTCCAGGGGATGGCAAATAAGCTATTTAAATTGCTTTCATTGGAAGATTATATTTTGGGAGTTTAGTTTCCTGTAGGTCTCACTGCCTTTTTGGGAAAGGGAGGAGATGCCAGGGAGGGTCCTGGAGCTGCTGTGTGGGTCCTGGGCACCCGAGGGCCACGGCTCATCTGTTGAGGCCACTGGGGTGGGGCAGGCAGCCTGAGGCTTTTGGTGGCCCTGTGTGACTGCCTGTCCTCCACGGCTGTGGGCTCTGCAGGGTCCTGAGAGCTGCGACAGGAGACACGGAGCTCGTTTCTTTACTTCTCCTCGGAGGTGGGTTTGGAGATGTGGCAGCTGCCACTGAGAAGTCTTGTGACTGGGCAGAGCAACAACCTTGCAGCTCAGCTTGGAGTCCAGCCACGTCCTTGGCTGATGGGAGAAAGCCTGACTGCCCTTTCTGACCTTGTGTGTTATGTGACACTTCCAACCCAGACAGGTGGCTTGGGAGGTGACCTGGGTTTGTGCAGGGTGGTCATGCTCTTGCCCACGTATTTCAGAGATGGGGCTTTTTCCTCTTCTAGAACACTGAGGTTTGGGGGAAGTAAGAGAGCTCCCAGCTGAGAAATTCTCTCTTCCTGGGGCTTGCAAAGGGCCTGCTCGGCTGGAGGTCAAAGACCTGTGGCTGAAGCCTGGCCTGGGGACTCAGGGTTGGTTCTGCTGGTGATCTCTTCTCCTCCTTCTGACCGTTATAGGCTGTACCATCTTGATGCTCCACTTTCTTTAAGTCCTTCTGTGTGTGTGTGTGTGTGTGTGTGTGTGTGTTGGGGGTGGGGTAGGGAATGTGAGAGGAGAAGTTAGAGAGATTGATACAGAGCAAGTCAGAGGGTGCCCAAGAAACCGCGTGTGTGTTATAACTATGCAGTGTGGAGGGACCATAGGGAAGAAACTCAGGGTCTAGGGATAGAAATGACTTTCTGGAGGGTGAGGGGCAAGGCTGTTTCCTGACTCCTTTTACCCTTCATCCCCTGGAGAAACACAGGAGACGGGAGGGGGGAGTGGAGCCGCCCTGGCACCACCGGGCGGGGCTGGTTCCTCTGCTCCACTTCCTGCTGCCCCCCCAACCCTGCTCCCCCACATGCCCTCACTCAGGAGGGGTCCTCTCCCCACACCTCCACCCGCACTCACTCCCAGCTCTCCCCTCTTATTCCTGGTGCAGTGCGTTCCCCTCCAGGTCTGGCCAAGACACCCTTGTCTGCTCTGGGCCTGAAGCCCCACAACCCAGCCGACATCTTGCTGCACCCCACTGGTGGTGAGTGACTCTGGCGGGAAGGGAGGCGGCTGGGGAGGTCAGAGGACGGGATGGGGAGCTGGAGGGTGCCTGTGGTCCTGGGCAGGGCCCAGGCCTGGTGAGTTCTCAGGATTCTTCTGGAAACAAGGTGGCAGCCTGGCTCTGTGTCCATGCTGAGGTCAGGCCTGGGTGGGGCTCTCTGTTCAGGGGTTGAGGGGGATGGAGCCTTCCTGCCCTTGCCTTGTGGGGTCAGCACCACTCCCAGCATCCTCTGACGTCGGGGGGTGGAGGCATGCCCCGTTTCCCTGGAGGTGGTTAACTTTCTGCTGGAAGCCTGGCTCCCATGCCCAAGAATTCAGGTGCTTGTGCGCATGCACACACACACACACACACAGAGACATGCACACACACAGAGACATGCATGCACACACACACACACATGCAGACATGCACACATACACAGATGTAGAGATGCATGCCTACACATACACACACATGCAGACATGCACACACACAGAGACATGCATGCATGCACACACACACATATGCAGACATGCACGCACACACTCCAGGTTCATACCTCGTCACATTCCCCAGCTCCTCTCCTTCTTGTTGGGAAAGGGAAAGCAGAGACCCTAGGCCCTTAGTGACCATTTCCAACAGGCTGAGCCCAGAAACTTGCTCTCTAGACTCTGGTGTGGGCTGGACTGGGGCTCTGGGGAACAACTTTGCTTCTTTTCTTTAGTCCCCAGAAGACTGATCCAGCCAGGTAGGTGGGCAGTGGCATGACAGGTGTGAGCCACGCAGACACACGGCCGGGCACAGCCTCCCACTCAGGACGTGTCTGCATGGCCAGGGACACGAAGTCACCGGGTGGGGGGCTGCCTGTCACCAGGCCAGCACACTCCTGCTGTAACAGGGACACGGCCTCTGCTCCCAAGAGCGAGGCCCTGTCTTATCCGTGCGCCCTGGAGGACCTGCCTCTGCCTCGGCCTCACCCCTTTTCTCAACAAAGTCTCTCTCTCTCAGGAAATAATCCCTGCTAATCCATCTCTCTCTCTCCTTTTCGCTCTTCCTCTCCCCTCCATCCGCTGCCTCTCTTTCCTGCCTCTCCCTCCTCCTCACCTCTCTTCCCATCTTCCCTCAGAGGAGGATGAGAGGAAGGTGCTGACGGCGCTTTCTGAAGGTAAGCGTGGCTTTGCTGTGTGGCTGCTTCCTGCTCTCCGTGTCCAGGAATGGCCGCTCACTCCATTTGTTCTGCCTGGCTTGGGGGGCGGTGAGTGGCGCTCCTCTCTGATCAGGTCTCATGTGACCGGGCGCATAGGCCATGCCCCGCCCCGATCCCCACCCCCTGATGGGTGATCAGGGGGTGATGAGCTGTCACTCTGGTGATGAGCTATCATTCTGGATACTGACTGAGGTGCCCATAGCCCCAGGGCACGGGTCCAGGCGTGGCCAAGGGTCCAGGCACAAGTGAGGTGCCACCTTGCTGACAAAATGCTTCTCCCCAGGAGGCATTCCCGCCCACCTGCCTGGGGTGCAGCAGCCCCTTCAGATGGCGGGGGCTCCCATCCCATTTCCTGGGTGTGCCCCACATGTACAGCTCAGAGCACGATTTCTCAGCCTCAGCACTACCGATGCTTGGGCCGGACAGTTCTTAGTCATGGGGACTGTGCTGAGCCCTGTAGGGTGTTTAGCGCCATCCCTGGTCTCTACCTACTGTTGCACATGTGGGTAGCACTCACCCGTCATGACAATCGAAATGTCTGCAGCATGACAAATGGCCCCGTGGGGATGACTGCTCCCCGTTCAGAGCCACTGTCTTGGAGCCACAAGCTGCATTCTGGAAGCCCTTGCCTGGTTTCCTATCAGCACAGATGGTAGGATGTCTGTCTTTCTAGGATCTTGGATGTTTTGGGGGGATTTTGAAAAAGCTATGGATTCCCCTCCTCTGCCCCTGCCACAGACAGATGCCTCGGGACATCCATGCACAGTTGTGACAGTATCTGGTTAGCACGTCTGTTTCCTGGCTTAACCCCTGATTTAAATGAACTCAATCTTGCACATGGAGAAGCAGAGCGGGGATGTAATCTGGTTGAAGGCCTTTAACTAATTTATTAGGAACAGAATTCAAAGGATGACTCAGAGCAGCAGGTGAAATGAGGGAGATGCTGGCCTGGGTGGCCTGGGTTTCCGTGTCCCCATCTCTACCCTGGTGGAGGTGGGGGAAGGGGGTTGGATGAGGTGGATGTTGAGCACCTTCCAGCTTGGATGTGTTAGATGTTCTGACTTCCCATCTGGGCCCTGGGTCCGTGTGGCCTGGTTTCTTTAAAGACTCCGTCCAGGTGATTTTTTTTTCTGGCCGCATCTTGGCTTGTAGGACCTTAGTTCCCAGACTAGTGATTGAACCCGGGCCCTCAGCAGTGAGAGTGCAGAGTCCTAACCACTGGACCACTAAAGAATTCCTCCTTCCGGATTCTTAAGCTCATTTCCCACTTCCTTTGCACTCACTACCTTGATTTTTCTATCCCCAAAGTGGGCATGGGTTGTATCCCTCTGAATCTGCCATCACCCGTGTAAGATGGCTGGAGTTTTCCATAAAGCTTTGCCCACTGCTAGCCAGCCAGAGTTCTGGCAACAATGCCGGACTGCCTGGGGGTACAGAACAAGGCAGCTCCCCAGGACAGATCCCAGAATGGGATGAACTACAGTGGGCTCTCACCCCTGGCTAGCCTCACACCCAGGGGGAGGACCTTCCCCAGGCTGGGGGTGGGCAGCTGGTTCTTGCCAGGAGTCTAGAATCAGCTGGGGCCCAGAGCCAGTGTTCGTGTGCTGTGCTCCAGGAGCCCACCCACCTAGGAGGCTCTCAGCTCTCCTTGTGGCTGCTGACCTCCGCAGACTGGTGAGACCTATTCAGTCTCCAGTGGGAAGGTTTGAGGGTGACAGGCCCTGGCTGCCTGTTCCTCACGTGGGGATGGCACCTCAACAGAATGGGACTGACACCTGGCCCTTGCTCCTGATGAGTGAATCTCAGCCTACAGGCCCCGAGCCCTCTGACCCTCCTTCATCTCTCCTGGAGGCATGGAGTCTGCAGTGAAGGTTCTTAGGGATCCACTCTACCGCAGCCATCGTTTTCAGGAATGTGGACCTGAGGTCCGTGTTGCGAGGTGGGGGTAGGCATCTGCCTAAGGTCACAGTTAAGAGGCAGCAGGGCTAGACTGGACTTATTGGTCTCCTGTTTCCTAATCAAGTGGCCACTTCAAAACCCTCCTCCCGCCTCCAGGCGTCATGCCCTGGGATTCCAGCGTGGGCATTGGAATTGTTGTCTTGACCTGGAGTGGGGACAGGGGCCAAGGATGTGGGCGGCTGGTTCCATTTTTCCTGACTCGCGCATCACCTTCCGGGTCAGACCAAAGCATATTCTTTGCTGACCCTCTGAAGCGCTGCTTGATTGTCCTGCTGATATGTGTGAATTCAGAAAAAAGATGCCTATAAGGAAACATAACCAGTAGGCCTATTCAGCAAGGGGGAAAAAAGACTTTAGGAAAGTGCTCTGTTCAAGGTGCCATGCTAAATGCTTTACATCTATTTGTTCTGTTCTTCACTGATTCGATAAATATTTTGTGTGCCTACTATGTGCCAGGCACTCTGGGGATATAATGATAAGCAGTACTGTGGTTCCTAATCTCATGGAACAAATGCATGACCAGTGACAGAATTAAATTATCACTGAGAATTCTTGAGATAAGTGCTCCAAAGTGAAGAGATACAGTTTTTATGAGACCCTGGCTGAAGAAGTAAGATGCAAGGGTGAGTGACATTAACTCGGTGACACTGGGATGGGAGAAGAGCTTTCCAGCTAGAAGTAAAGGACACTTTACTTCTGGGGTGGGAGGAATAGCAGTTTTTTCCCCCATGAATTGCAAGGTCAGTGAAGTGAGAGCAGGGAGGAGCTGGATGCTGGAGCAAGGGGCAGTGTGGTACAGAGTGAGGGTCAGCAGGCAGGGATGCGACCTTGTGGGTCATTGTCACAATCATCTTATTTAAATAATCACAGAAGCGCTGAGAGGAAGGTGGTAGGACCCCCAGGTTGCTGATGAGGAGATGTGTAAGGATGTTAAATGACTTGTCCAGGCCCAGACAGCCGATCAGGGGCACAGCTGAGAGTGTAGGCTGCTTTCCATTGATTGCACGGGGTATGACCTCTAAACATGAACAGTGTCTTTACTGGGTGTGGGTACAGGGTACCCTTTTCCATGAAAGAAGCAGAGGAAGAAAGCCCATAGCAGTAAAGGTATGAGGTCAACATCAAGGATCTGCCAGTGGGGAAACAGGGAAAGAAATGGCTGAAGCTTCTTTCCTAGAGGAGTGGGAACAAGGAACATTCGGCTGAGGTTCTGTCTGTTCCGATGATGAGATGGGTGCATTTGGCAAAAGGAAGACTGCAGATTAGAAATGGCCCCTCTGGGGATCCCTCCTGCTCTGAAATCCTCGGTGACAGTTGCACGGTGCCATCTGGGTTTTTAAGGTAGTGCTGTGCAATGCAGATTTATGGAGCACCTACTCTGTGCCAGGTCCTGTGCTAGGCACTGAGGACATAAAGATGGGTGAGATAGCCTGGTCAGGATGATATTTCAGCACAAGGTAGAAATGCTGAGCTGGGGGAGGAACAGGGTATGATGGGAACTCAGAGGAGGGCCATGTGGCCCAGTCTCAGAGTTTGGAATTCCATCTTTAGAGTTCCTGGTTTGGGCCTCGGAAGTTTTACTTCTTTCCTCTTTCCATCTGCGTGTCTTCATTTCACTCGGAGCAGGCAGGCCGTTTCTCTCCAGGAAAAGAACATTTTCTGCAAGGCAGAAAATGCACTTGAGGGTGTGGGTCAGGAGCGGACAGTGCCCCCAGCCTGGTGGGGCCAAGTCACTAAGCCTCCAGTCCAGCTGCTCTCAGCCTCCAACAGCCTCTTGGAATGGGTTTGGGCTCCTGGAATGTTCTGCATGAAGCACCCTCCTGGCCCCACATCTGCCCTTCCCAGTCCCTGCTGCCACTGGGTCTAGCTGCTCCAGGATTGGCGGAGAGGAGAAAACTGCAGGAGAGAGTGTACAAAACAGCAGGAGAAGGGGTAGAGGGAGGCAGACACCAGCAGGCAGCTGTGGGGTCGCTGATAAACTGCCGTTGGAGCTAGCAAGAAGGAATTAGGAGGGACTTTCTCATCTCCTGTCACTTGATCCAGGCTGGGCAGGTGGGTGTTCTCATTCCTATTTTACAGACAAGAGAACAGAGTCCCAGAAAGGCCCTTCCAGTAAGTGAAAGACAGGGAGCTCACACGCTGTATGTTGTACTAAGGTGGGGAGGAGAGGAAAATGGAAAGAGATAGGGAAAGGGGGTATTTTCAATATGGAATCTGAGTCTGAAAACTTGGGGGAAATGGACTGTTTTGTCCCTCAAGTTTGGTTTTGAACAGTTATGAAGTTGGACTCAGAATCAAATATCTTCCCAAAGGGTCCCTCCTGCTCTGGGCTCATGAGGAACAGAGATAGAGTGAGGCTCTACCCTGATTTAGTCCTGGGAGGTCAGGAAAGGGCAGCCAACCAAGAAAGAGGATGGAGAATAAAGTGACGGCAGGGCCAGGAGGGCTGGTTCTGAAATCCACAGGCTGGGAGCCCCTGAGCAAAGCCCCCAGGCTAGCTGGCCACCTAAACTCACAGGGCTGCTGCTACTGCTGCTGCTAAGTCGCTTCAGTCGTGTCCAACTCTGTGCGACCCCAGAGACAGCAGCCCACCAGGCTCTGCCGTCCCTGGGATTCTCCAGGCAAGAACACTGGAGTGGGTTGCCATTTCCTTCTCCAATGCATGAAAGTGAAAAGTGAAAGTGAAGTCACTGAGTAGTGTCCAACTCTCAGCGACCCCATGGACTGCAGCCTACCAGGCTCCTCCGTCCATGGGATTTTCCAAGCAAGAGTACTGGAGTGGGGTGCCATTGCCTTCTCCGAAACTCACAGGGCTGTTAACTGCAAATGTGGTGGGAACCGCTGTGGGTGCTTCTCCCTGGATGAATGATCCTGTCTTCAAGTTCAGAGGCTGAGTCCTCTGAGAGCTCCTTTATAAGCTGCTCTGTAGCTGAGGATCTGATGGGTGTGAGGACGGGTCTCCTGAGGCTGATGCTTTATGAATGTGGCTATCCTAAAGCCATCTCAGGTTTTCTGATATCTCCAACTTTCTAACATACTGACCCTTCGATGTTCTGTGCAAACTACACTCAGGCTACGTTTGGGTCAAAAGCAGTTAGTGGGGACATGGCCTTGACTCATGGTAAACAGGGCAGACGGGAGCCAATTTCTGTGGTCCCAGGTCTGGCTCCGTCCTGACTCTGGGCCTGGGTGGTGTGGGTGGGCTTACTTAGATTTTACTGATGGTAGAAGTGGTATGTGTACTTTTTTTTTTTTAATAGGATGGGGTGCTGATCCAATAATGTGAGCTGCTTACCCATTGTATGGGTCAGGTCTTGGAAGAAAACAGATAGCTCATTCCAATGGGGCAACTGAAGAGGGTTTAATGGACTATTTAGATGGTCTGGGCAAACCAATGAGGGATGGTGAAGCACCTCCCTGGGTGCTCCTGGGCAGGAGGTGGGAGCCATCCGCACTCCAAGCCTGAAGAAACCAGGAGGAGCTGGAGGAGAGGGCCCGCCCCTGGAGTTGGTATCTTGGGTGGAGGATGCGGCCCTGGAAATTTGACCCTCTCTCCCCACCCACCTCCATCCTCTGTTAGTTCTGCCTGCCAGCCAGCTGCCAAAGGCCAGGGACCTCTGGAGCCCTGAGCCCGGGGGTCTGGGGGATGCTGTCAGTAAAAGCTGGCCTGCAGGGACACAGAGCAGGCTAGGGAATGAATCAGGAGGACACAGCGGGTGGAGAGGACCACAGACTTCAGGGCTCGCCCTCGGGCATTTTAGCTTGAACTTTTGGGGGTCAGCAAGAATTCAAGGGAAGGAGAAAAACAAATGTGTGCCTCTTAGCTCTTAGTCACTGTGTACCTCTGTGGTGGGGGTAGATAGGGGGCAGAGGGTAAAGGTCATGCATCTATTAGTCTGTGAGACAGACACTTACTGAGGATTCACTGTGTGCCAGGCGCTATGAGTACAGATTAGCAAGGAGCTTGGGGCAGCCAGGGAGCAGGTGGATCTTCTTGCCATCTCTGGGTGGGAGAGAAGGGTGCTGGGTGTTGCGGGCCCCAGGATGAAGCTGGTAGCCTGGAGGTGTCTAGGTGGAATTTTCACCTCCCGGTGACTCCGGGAGGTGAGGGATGGGCCAGAAGGTAGGCTCTGGCCTTGGGTCTCAACTGCCATTTCTGTGGGTGTGAGTTCCTGTCTGAGGGTCCCTTTCTGTCAGTTCAAGTTACCCCAGGGTGTGGAGCTGGCCCCCCAAGGCTAAAGACACACTGAAATTCTCGATCCCCCTGATTTTCAGCTGGCGGTATGTGCAGGACCCAAGAGCAGGCTCTGGGCCAGACCACTGGGGTTCTTAGGCCATCTCTGTCATCTGCTACTGTGTGGCCCAGACAAGATACTTACATTCTCCAAATTCTACTTTCCTCACGTAGTTATTTGCTATTTCTGCTGCTATTGACAGTCTGTGGAGCTGGCTCTTCTCTGGCTGATGGGCTGGAGTTCTGAGTAGCAGCAGCCAGCTCTGAGTCTCCCATGAGACTTGGTGGCCCCTCTCTCAGCCACCCAGAGCCCGCACTGGGAGTCAGGAGACGGGAGCTATGGCCGCTGTGTGTTCTGGAGCAAATTGCTCCACGTCTCTGGGCTGAGGAGGCACATTACATCAGTAACGAGTAAACTATGGCCAAATCCTGTTTGGGGAAAGTTTCATTGTAACACAGCCATGCTCATTGCTATATGTGCTATCCGTAGCTGCTCTCGTGATAACAGCGGCAGAATTGAGTAGCTGTGAGAGACTGTCTGGCCCCCTCCCTGCACCCCAGGGCTGCACAGACCCTGCCGTTCTTCCACTTCTCAGGCTGGTTTCAGTGGTTGCCCTAATTGTGGTGGGCATAGTGTTGTGTGCTCAGGTCACGTCCCTCCTGGGACGTCCTCGGGAACAGTGCCACGTTCAGAGGTGGCAGGAACACCATCTGTCCCTGGAGAAGCCGAGAGTGTCCTGCTTCTTCTCTCTGTTTGACGGCGAG
>SJYT01003445.1:62186-109828 GCA_006410635.1 Cephalophus harveyi
GCGTGGGGGGGATCCAGAGGCGGGGGGGGGGGGCAGCTGGGGACAGCACGGCAGTGAGGCGGGTGGCACAGGAAACCTGGGTCTGGTTGTGCCTCCAGCCCCTTCACTCGCCTGGCCTCAGCACCTTCCCCTGCCCAGTGACCTCTCTGGCACTTGCCGCCCTCTCCCCCACCCAGCCTTCCTCTCAGGCCGTTCTGAACACCAAGCGGGATAATGATGTCAGTCTCGGGAGGCATGCTAAGTGTGTCAGGCAAGGTGGATGGGTGTGTCTTGGCACGCAGGGCTGGGTGTGACTCACTGGCACAGGCCTGTTGCTAGGCCAGCAAGCCTGTTTCTGCACTCTGGGCATGGGGTGGAGTGAGCATCCCGAGACACAAGGCTGGGCTGGAGCTTGGGGTCCATGGAGAGCCCAGACCCCAGCAGTGCCTGGGGAGCTGAGAAGGGCCTGGGGACCTGGGTAGCAGGGTTGGGGAAGAAAAGCTCAGCTAGAGGGCCCACCAGTGAAGGACAGTGTCCCAGCTCTAGGAAGGAGGACTCTGTGATGGTGGTGTTCTGGGGTCCCTTTCTGGGAAACTTCTCAGAACGAGGCTCTAGTTAAAGGTTCTTGGGGCTCTCACGGCTTCTCCACTGTAAGGCTCAGAGAACCGCACTCTGAAAAGGACACTCAGGGACAGCCTCTAGTGGACTGACAAAGTTTATTATCTAATTGTGTAGTTTTATAATTTTCAGGGAACAGAGCATAAGGCTGACTTGCACGTAGCCATTCCAGATAAACATTAAAGCATTCAAGCATAAAATACAGTTCTCACCGCCCAAGCCATAACATAGCTTTGGCGAAACTCTAAAGGGAGTCTTATCATGAAACAACAGTCCTTGCTCTCAGAAACAGGTGGTCAGAAGGAAGCCTTCGGACGCCTCAAGGCCGGGCGTATTGACCCTTCGTCATCCGTTCCCAGCCTTGGGCACTCAGTGAACGCTCATAACCCTTTGTTATGCTCATCCTAGCTTCCAACCTTCGTCATGAGTGGAGCAAATACATTTTCAGTATTTTCTTAAAGCCTTCCAGCTCCTCCACACTCCATGATGCTGGAAAGAGGATGGACCTGGGCAGGCAGGAGCCCCGGAAATGTGCCCCTTGTCTGCTTGCTGTCCTTTTGGGATTCCCCTCACAGGCTCTGGGGAGGCGGGTTCCCTGGGGTTGGGTGGGGTCCACACTGCACCCCCTGGATCCATGCTCAGTCCCTGTCTCCTCACCCCTTCCAGAACCCCGGAGCTACGTGGAGTCGGTGGTACGAACGGCAGTGTCTGGGCCCCGGACTCAGGAACCTGAGCCCAAGAGCTTTAGCACCCCAGCTACGCAGGCCTATGGCAATGAGACACCCCTGAGGAACGGGACCCTGGGAGGCTCCTTTGTCTCCCCTAGCCCCCTCTCCACCAGCAGCCCTATCCTCAGCGCTGACAGGTAAGTGGGGAGGAGAACCCAGGCCCGGGGCAGCAGAGATGAGGCCTCCTGGATCCGACTAGGGCATGGACGGGGAAAAAGCACATCCAGGGTGCTGCCCTTGGGAAACCAGCTCATTGGGGTGCATGGCAAGAGCACCCCCTGAGTGCCAGCTCCCCGGGGAGAGCATGAAGATGAACCAGGCACAGTTCTTCCCTCATATGTATTGCTTCTGTTTTTATTTATTTATTGGCTGCACCATGCGGTGTGCGGGAGCCTTACTTCCCCAGAGATCAAATCTGTGCCCCCTGCAGTGGAAGCGTGGAGTTGTGACCACTGGACCGCCAGGGAAGCCTCCTTCCCCCAAATTTAAAATCGAACAAGTGTAGTTACTATGTTGTGAGTGCTTCCCTTGTGCCAGGCGTTTTGCTAAGTGCTTTCTGTTTAAACCTCACAGCTATCCTACGAGGTAAGTAGTAGTATTATTCCCACTTCTCAGAAGAGGAAACTGAGGCAGAGAGAGATTAGTTTATTCAAGGTCCTACAGCTAAACAGTAGCAGAAATAGGATTCGGACCAAAGGTGAATGGCTCCAGAGTCCACATCTCTATCGTACCCCCTGTACCACCCCCATCACAGAGCAGCAGTTAGAGGTGCTCAAAGCTGAGGTGTAAGCAAAGAGCTCTGAGCAAGAGGCCATTATTTCTGGCTTAGTCTTCAGAGAGGGTCTCAGGGGGCTGGAAGTCCGGGAAGTATTTGTGCTAAGGCCAGAGGATGAGCAAGGGTTGGGAGGTGAAGGGGAGGGAGAGGGCCTTCATAGCATAGCAAGGACAGGACCGGGGTGTGGAGGTATTGGGCGTGGCGTTTGGGGGTCAGGTCACTGTGGGGTTAGAGGAGGGATGTCTTGGTGGATGGGCAGCTGACATTTAGGGAGTCAGACAGAGGAAAGCCAGAAACTTCCCAGAAAGGGAGGCTCCTGTGTTTGGGGTGCAGTGAGGAGCTGCTCGACTGGCGGGGTGGCCATAGGCTTTATGATGGGGAGACAGGAAGATGACATAGGAGAGGGACTCTGAGATGAGCCCAGGTAGGGCACAGGGTGCCAGGCGGGGGAGGAGGCCTACACCAGCCAGAATTCCACTCCCCAGTAGGGGCGTCTGCCCCAACCATCCCTTCCCACGTCCACTCCCCTTCTCAGACTGGGTCCCCACGAGTCCGGAAACTATCCAGCCGCCTCTTCCCACTTCCACTTCTGCTTGGTTCGGGTGAGCAGAGGCAGTTTTCTTCTGGACTCTAAGAATCTGAAACTTCAAGCACACACCCCCAGTCCACCTGGCCCCCTCCCCAGCCTCTTAACGGCTCCACTTGGGAAAGGTCCACCTCTGGGCAGGAGCTACATTCTTCTTTTAAAGGAAAGGAGATTTTCCTCCCCTCTCGCCCCCCTTGCTGATATCCAAGAAGTCCTGACATTAGGGAGTTTTCACTTTTTCTCACTCAAATTCCTCCTGCAGTAAGATTCAGGAAGCCAGCTCCTCCTCCAGGATTAATCACCCAAAACGCCGTTTCCGTGTCCCCAGCTCCTCCCTCCCCCCGTTTTCTCAGAATCCAGGTTATTCTGTACTAAAGTGGTGTTTCATTCTGGCCTCTTCTGGGATGTGTGGTAGACTTTGTCCTGGCCTGGCCCTGACCTTCTTCCTGCCCTTGGCTCTTGCTTGGCCCTCCCACCTCACATCACCCTGGGGACCTGAGCTTAACTGACCCAACTCAGGGTGGGGCCGGCCAGCCTCCAAACTCCTAGTCTGCGGCCCCAGGCTTTGGTGCATCGGCTTATGTAAGGACCCTTCCACCCCGCTGCCCCACTGCCAGCCCCCACCCAAGGGCTCCTTGTGCGAGCCTGCCTGCTGCCTCCCTGCAGCCGATGCTGTGCATGGTCCCTGGCAACCTCGGTCTCTGCTGCCATGCCACTGAGGAAGTTTGGGCCTGGAAGGAGTCAGAGTCATCTAACCCACCTCCCTCATTTTCTGTGTTGTTGTGTTCAGTCGCTAAGTCGTGTCTGATTCTTTGTGACCCCAGGGACTGGAGCATGCCAGGCTTCCCAGTCCTTCACCATCCCCTGGAGTTAGCTCAAACTCATGCCTATGGAGTCAGTGATGTCATCCAACCATCCTATCCTTTGTCACCCACTTCTCCTCCTGCCCTCAGTCTTTCCCAGCATCGGGGTCTTTTCCAATGAGTTAGCTCTTTGCATCAGGTGGCCAAAGTATTGGTGCTTCAGCTTCATCATCAGTCTTTCCAATGAATATTCAGGGTTGATTTCCTTTAAGATTGACTGGTTTGATCTCCGTGCTGTCCAAGGGACTCTCAAGAGTCTTCTCCAGCACCACAGTTTGAAAACATGAATTGAGAAAACTTTAAAAAGCAGAATCCAGGTTTCCCAAACTTACAGGCCATTTCCTGTACTCCTGTATGGACTTGTACTTAATTTTAGAGGAGAACCTTTGTGGCCATTCTCCCAGGTACAGTGTCCTCTGAACTGAATTTCATCAGTCTTAGAATTGAGAGCGACTTCTGAGCTCATCTAATCTAACCTCCCAGTGGAGGAAATTTCCTCCACAGCATTCAAATCAAGAGGTTGGTCAGCCTCTGCTTAAATGCTCCTAATGATGGGAGTCTCATTACCATGTAATGCAGCCTGCTCCATTAGTGGCCAGATCCAATGGCTAGAAAGCAGATCCTATAATGAGCTGAAATCTCCTGCTATGAGACTTCTTCATCTTTGTGTTTTTTTTTTTTTGAGCTACCCAGGAATGGGTGCTCAGTTACACTCTCAGCGTTTAAATGCCAACTCACCTGGGGAAAGTGAGTCAGGGGAAGATGCTTCCAGGAGGACCAGGGCCCAAGTGGTTTAACTCCCTCTCCAGTGTTCAGTTTCTGTGATGCTGGAGGGGGCAAGAGGACAGCCACCTTCAGTTTTGATAGCAGAGATCTTGCTCTGACTTGTGGTTGGGCAGTCAGGGTGATGCTTGAGGGTATGAGGGCTTTGGAATCCGACACTGCTGAGTTGAGATCCTGGTCCCTTGTGAGCAGTGTGGCTGTGAGCCTATTGCTTAACCTCTCTGAGTCTCAGTTACATCTTCTGACATCTTGAATGTAGGGTAACATTCAAAAGCCTTGACTTTTCTGTTCATGCGAGAGGAACTAAGGACAGCGAAGCCTGGCTTGCTGCAGTCCATGCGGTCACGAAGAGTCAGAGATGACTGAATGACTGGACGACAAAGTGGTTGGAGGGAGGGCTGAAGCTTCACTGAAAGCCTGTCCTTCATTAAATGCCACCTGCTGACTTCCGATCTGCCCATGTCTCTCTCTCTCTCTCTCTCTCTATAGCACTTCAGTGGGGAGTTTCCCATCTGGGGAGAGCAGCGACCAGGGCGCACGAACACCTACCCAGCCTCTGCTGGATTCTGGCTTCCGCTCCGGCAGCCTGGGCCAGCCGAGCCCTTCAGCTCAGAGAAACTACCAGAGCTCTTCTCCTCTCCCAGCTGCGGGCAGCAGCTACAGTAGCCCCGACTACTCACTGCAGCAGTTCAGCTCCCCAGAAGGCCAGGCCCGGGCTCAGTTCAGTGTGGCCGGTGTCCACACGGTGCCTGGGAGCCCCCAGGCACGGCACAGGACAGTGGGCACCAACACGCCCCCCAGCCCTGGCTTTGGCCGTCGGGCTGTGAACCCCAGCCTGGCTGCCCCCAGCAGCCCCAGTATGAGCCACCGCCAGGTGATGGGTCAGCTGGGAACCGGTTTCCATGGTAACACGGGCTCCAGCCCCCAGAGCAGCGCAGCGACCACTCCGGGAAGCCCCAGTCTGGGTCGCCACCCTGGGGCCCACCAGGTTTCCAACCTCCACGGCAATGTGGTCACCGCTCCCGGGAGCCCCAGCCTGGGCCGGCACCCCGGGGCCCACCCAGGCACCCTGGCCTCCAATCTCCATGGCAACGCAGTAGCCAGCCCTGGAAGCCCCAGCCTGGGCCGTCACTTGGGAGGGTCTGGATCTGTGGTTCCCGGCAGCCCCAGCTTGGACCGGCATGTGCCCTACGGTGGCTACTCCACCCCTGAGGACCGGAGACCCACGCTGTCCCGGCAGAGCAGCGCCTCGGGCTACCAGGCTCCTTCCACACCCTCCTTCCCTGTGTCCCCAGCCTACTACCCTGGCCTGAGCAGCCCCGCCACCTCCCCCTCGCCAGATTCAGCGGCTTTCCGACAAGGGAGCCCCACCCCAGCCTTGCCGGAGAAGCGGAGGATGTCCATGGGCGACCGAGCGGGCAGCCTCCCCAACTACGCCACCGTCAACGGGAAAGTGTCCTCCTCGCCAGTTGCCAGTGGCATGTCCAGTCCCAGTGGGGGCAGCACCGTCTCCTTCTCCCACACTCTGCCCGACTTCTCCAAGTACTCCATGCCAGGTGCGCTCCTTCCCCTCCACCTCTCTTGCTGGCAGATGACGTCAGGCGCTCTGTCCCGGTCCCTGTTCTGACATCTCCTTGGCAGGCAGCCTTGGGTGGGTCACTGACTTCGGGTCCTCCGGTGTGTTAGCCGTGTCATAGGAGTTGGAGCTGCTCAGAGCCGATGTGCTGTAGTTGTGGCAGCTGTGGGGGCAGGGATGGGGATGTGGGTGTGACGATGCCTATGATGGCCCTGCTGTTCTGATTATCGTCAGCATCTTCACAGCCACCACCCCTGGCTGAACACATGCTCTGTACCAGGCTCTGAGCCATGGTCTATCTTGTTAGTTCTCATGGCCACCTAGCAAAGTAGGTATGAGTACCTCCATTTTACACAAGAGCAAAGTGAGGCTTGGAGAGGTTCAATCATTTGTCCAGGGTGCCACAGTTAATAAATGGTTTAGCATCCAGACCCTTATGACCCTAAAACACGTGCTCTTAAAACCCGAGTGGAGCTGTCTTCCTGCCTTGTCTTGATAGTTTCTGTAATTTAGTGTATCCTTGAAAATATGGCTTCCAAGCCTGGACCACCCGCCCCCTGCCCCACTTTTTGCCAGCCCATAGCCCTGTTCCCGCCGTTTAATCCCCACTTTGCACACATCACTGATAATAGAACTGGCAGCCAGATGAGATATGGGAAAAGGCCAAGGGTTAAGCATTTTTACTGGAGTCTCATTTCTACCAGCTCAGCTTAACAGAAGCCTGTGCAGGTTTACACACTGAATTCTTCACTTATCACCCAAACTGGGCATCTTTAGCCGCCACTTAGAGGACTTGTTATCTAAACGAAAAGGCCAAGGCTTCAGCTGATTTGCATCTTTTCAGCCAGACCTCCAGTCTGACTTTGTCCAGAGTGACCCCAGGGCCCTGGGGCATTCGAGGAAGATACAGAATGCAGCCGGCAGCCTGGGATGGGCCCCAGCTGCCCAGCGTCTCAGTGTGCCGCTCCCAGGTCCTGCCCTGAGCCTGCCAAGTGACACTGCACGACCTTGCTTCCTGCTGCCCACCAGAGACATCTGGTTCCCAGCCCCAGCTCTTGGAGGATGCAAAACTTCTAGTAGTTGGGACATTTCCTGTTTCCCACCATCTTCCTTGCTTAAAATAGCCATGGGAGTCAACACAGGAAGGCACATGGGGCTGCAGCCGCCTCTGACAGCTCATTAGACAGGCAGCAGCAGCCCTGGGGCCTGGGACTCTGGAGCAGAGAGAGGCAGTTTGCAGAGCTGTGGGGCCCAGCTGCCTAGCCCAGAGGCCCTGCTCTGTGCACAGCTGCCAGGAAAAGGAGCTGACCTTCCCCTGCTGTCCTCCAGAGACAAATCCCAGAAGCCTAACAGAATGTAAATAACGAGGTAAATTGACTGGACACACAGCCCAGCCCGCATCTCTGGTCTGTGCCCTGAACTTTTTATAGCACTGTGAGCACAGGGTCCTCTGCTTCAGCCCCTCCCTAGAGAAAGGAGAGGAAACCTACAGATCTGGAATATTCCTTTTTTTCCCTCTTCCCCCATCCTCCCTTTTGTTTCCTTTGCTGTCAGAAAATGAAGGAAGAGGTTGGTGAGAGTCCCACAGGTCCTATTTCCAGCCAGGAAGATACAATGTAGCTGACCTGAACTGGCTATTGTGTCTTCTTACCTGGAAACATCTAACAAAAGCCTTCTATGAACCATCTGTGTGATTTGGGCAGGTCGCTCCCCTTCCAGAAACCTCACATTCCTCACTTGTAAAGTTAAGCAGTTGGATATGATGCTCTCTCTCCAGAACATCCTACGAAATCATCTGCAGTCTGCAAAGGGTCTGGCGTGGGGAATGTCTACCAGAGAAGCGGGGTGCGTGACACTCGGTAGACAGCTTCTTAGTTCCAGGCCAACCCTTCCCCTATTTATCCCAGGCAGGACAGGAGTGATCATTTTGTTCTGAATGAGATTTTCCATATGGGGAATGAGGAAGGGCTTGGGGAAAGTGGACAGAAATGTTTTTCTGCTCTCATCCTCAAGGTTGTTATGATGAAGTGGAGAAATTGAGCCCGTGGAGAAGATGGGAGAGAAGCTTCAGGAAGGATTTAGTCTGACTCTTTTAGAAAAAGGGCGAGGTGTACTGGAGGAAGACTCTCGCTGGCTGGGGGAAGATGCTGTTCAGGCTTTTCAGCAGGAGGACAGCTGCGTGACCCACAGTGGTTGTTGGGAGATGGGGAGAACGAGAAAGCAGCTCGAGGCCCCTTGCAGCAATGCTCTGATGAGGTCTGAGCAGATCATCTTCCTGTGTTAGTTTCCTAGGTCAGCCATGGCAGAGGACCACAAACGTGGTGACTTAAGACAGCACAAGTTGATTCTGTCAGTGTAGCTGAGCTGGGAAGTGTAAAGTCAAGGTGTTAGCAGGACTGGCTCCATCTGGAGACCCTGAGGGAGACTCTGTTCCAGACTTTTCTCTTTGCTCCTCACGGTGGCTGGCAGTCTTGGGGTCCCTTGGCTTGTAGATATGTCTCCCCAGTCTCTTCCTCCATCTTCCCATGATGCTCTCCCCTTTGTCTTCCTTCCTCTTTTTTTATGAGGACATAAGTCATATTGGATTGGGGTCCACTCTAATCCAGCATGACTGCACCTTAACTTGGTTACATCTGCAAAGACTATTTCCAAATAAAGTTCCATTCACAGGTCCTGGGGGTTAGGATTCTAACATATCTTTTTGAGGGGACAGAGATGGAGACTCATAATACCTCGTGCCCTCTCCTTTAGACAACAGTCCTGAGACGCGAGCTAAAGTGAAGTTTGTCCAAGACACTTCCAAGTATTGGTACAAGCCTGAGATCTCCAGAGAACAGGGTGAGTGTTGGGCAATGCTGAAGGTCCTGGGGTCCATCTGAGGTCACACCGGCTGCTGCCCACCTTGTCTTCCCCGGGCAAGGAATATAAGCAGACTCACTCCTGGGTGGAAGTGGGTGGTGGTCACAGAGAGGAACTGGCCCCAAGGTTAGACAGTAGGAGGCACCTTCCCAAGGCCAAGGGCAGGGAACAGGAGCTGTGGTTGTAGCCGATTCCTTAAAAGTGGCAAAGTCTTGATTTTCCAGGGCAAAGTGAGAAGTCTGGCCAGATCATATGGACCCTTAGCCCTCCATCTGCATGCTGTGGGAGATTTCTGCACATTTTATGGAAAAACATGGTTGGGGCGGTGGAGATGGAGATGAGAGGCATCAGCTCCTATGAAAAGTTCGTGCGGGTGTGGGGCAGGGTGACTTCTAGCCACGGGTTAGATCTGGGCTGCTCCTTGTTTTCATAAACAGTTTTGCGACATCCTATGCTAGGTCGCTCAGTCATGTCAGACTCTGCAACCCTGTGGACTGTAGCCCACTGGGCTCCTTTGTCCATGGATTTTCCAGGCCAGAATCCTGGAATGGGCTGCCATTTCCTCCTCCAGGGGATCTTCCTGACCCAGGGATTGAACCTGCGTCTCCTGTGTTGCAAGTGGATTCTTTGTCTGCTGGGTCATTAGGGAAGCCCCGTCTATGGGTTACTCACTGTCTGGGCTGCTTTTTGCTGTGATGGCAGCCATGAATAGTTGCAGCCAGCACTGCGTGGCCTGCAAAGCCTGAAATATTGACTGTCTGGCTCTTTACAGAAAAATTTTGCTGACTCTAGGAGGACCCTTAGCAGTGTTTACATTTTAACTTAGGGACTCTCATCTGAGAAAGAATGAGCTTCAAGGCCTGATAAGACTTAAGTGAAGTTGTTGTTCAGTCACTTTGCGACCCCATGGACTGCAGCACACTAGGCCTCCCTGTCTCTTACCATCTCCCAGACTTTGCCCAAGTTCATGTCCACTGAATTGGTGAAACCAGTGCATCCGTTTCTCATTTCCTCTTCTCTCCTGATTTAGCTATTGCCCTCCTTAAGGACCAGGAGCCAGGGGCTTTCATCATCCGTGACAGCCACTCCTTCCGAGGAGCCTATGGGCTGGCTATGAAGGTGTCTTCGCCCCCTCCGACCATCATGCAGCAGAATAAAAAAGGTAAAGCTTGTCCAGCAGGGCTCAGGACCAGGGGATCCCTGCAGTCTCTTTAGGTCCTGATCTGTTAGAAGGACCAGGGTTGGGGGTAGGGATGAGGGCGGCAGGGCGGGTAGGATGGGGTGTGCAGGTCTTTTAGTTCTCATGGGAGCTGGTCCCTGCTAGTCGGGTTCTTCAGAAAGATGGGTCTTGAGCTTGGTGATGACCGGGGTCAGAGAACAGGGGAGCAAGATGACCGGAACGCTGTGACTGAGTTTCCTTGAGAGGTGGGCTAGCAGTGGTGATCTCTCCATCCCAGGGCCCTGGCTATGTTATTGCTGTGACCCTTTCTCCATCACAGCCTCACTCCCTGGAGAAGTTGGGAAGTGGTGCTGGGAGGTGGTAGGGGGATGCCATGAGCAGTGACCTATCCGCATTTCTTTCTCTTTGTCCCAGGGGACATGACCCACGAGCTCGTGAGGCATTTCCTGATAGAGACCGGCCCCAGAGGAGTCAAGCTCAAGGGCTGCCCCAACGAGCCAAACTTCGGTGAGCCATCCCTGCCTCCGTCCCCACTGTCTCAGGCCTGTCCCGGCTTCCCTGACGCAGCTTCTGTCTTGTCACCCTTGTCATGGACGCAGCAGGGAAATGCACTGTGACTCCGTTCCTCTATGCTGTGGCATCTTCACTCTGCCAAATTCCTTTCTGTTTTTGTCCTGCTCCATGGGGACCTGTTACTGTGATCAGTGAAATAGCAACTATAACAAAGGCTGCTATGTGAAAGCCATGATGTGTGCTAAATTGCTTCAGTTGTGTCCAACTCTTTGTGACCCCATGGACTGTAGCCTGTCAGGCTTTTCTCTCCATGGGATTCTCCAGGGAAGAATACTGGAGTGGGCTGCCACGCCCTCCTCCAGGGGATCTTCCCAACCCAGGGATCGAACCTGCGTCACTTATGTCCCCTGCATTGGCAGGCGGGTTCTTTACCACTGGTGCCACCTGAGAAGCTGAAAGCCACCTTAGGTACTTTATACCACTTCCAGTCTCCTGACCATCCTGTGCAGTAGGTGTCATGGTCCCATTTTACACACGAGGAAACTGAGGTTCGTCGGAGTTAGACTTACCAGGGACACACCTCTAGTAAGTTCCTCAGTGTGGATTTGATCCCACTGTCCTCTGGCACGTCTGCTACACTCTCCCGAGAAGGGCCCTGGCAGTGGGAGGGACGTAGGAGAGATGCTGGGTGTAACTGTCAATAAAGGAAAGCTGTAGGGTACCCTTCTGATGCCCAGAGTGAGCCTTTAGAATCGTTCCACTTGGATCTTGCTAACCAAGAGAAGTTGTTCAGTCACTTTGCGACCCCATGGACTGCAGCACACTAGGCCTCCCTGTCTCTTACCATCTCCCAGACTTTGCCCAAGTTCATGTCCACTGAATTGGTGAAACCAGTGCATCCGTTTCTCATTTCCTCTTCTCTCCTGATTTAGCTATTGCCCTCCTTAAGGACCAGGAGCCAGGGGCTTTCATCATCCGTGACAGCCACTCCTTCCGAGGAGCCTATGGGCTGGCTATGAAGGTGTCTTCGCCCCCTCCGACCATCATGCAGCAGAATAAAAAAGGTAAAGCTTGTCCAGCAGGGCTCAGGACCAGGGGATCCCTGCAGTCTCTTTAGGTCCTGATCTGTTAGAAGGACCAGGGTTGGGGGTAGGGATGAGGGCGGCAGGGCGGGTAGGATGGGGTGTGCAGGTCTTTTAGTTCTCATGGGAGCTGGTCCCTGCTAGTCGGGTTCTTCAGAAAGATGGGTCTTGAGCTTGGTGATGACCGGGGTCAGAGAACAGGGGAGCAAGATGACCGGAACGCTGTGACTGAGTTTCCTTGAGAGGTGGGCTAGCAGTGGTGATCTCTCCATCCCAGGGCCCTGGCTATGTTATTGCTGTGACCCTTTCTCCATCACAGCCTCACTCCCTGGAGAAGTTGGGAAGTGGTGCTGGGAGGTGGTAGGGGGATGCCATGAGCAGTGACCTATCCGCATTTCTTTCTCTTTGTCCCAGGGGACATGACCCACGAGCTCGTGAGGCATTTCCTGATAGAGACCGGCCCCAGAGGAGTCAAGCTCAAGGGCTGCCCCAACGAGCCAAACTTCGGTGAGCCATCCCTGCCTCCGTCCCCACTGTCTCAGGCCTGTCCCGGCTTCCCTGACGCAGCTTCTGTCTTGTCACCCTTGTCATGGACGCAGCAGGGAAATGCACTGTGACTCCGTTCCTCTATGCTGTGGCATCTTCACTCTGCCAAATTCCTTTCTGTTTTTGTCCTGCTCCATGGGGACCTGTTACTGTGATCAGTGAAATAGCAACTATAACAAAGGCTGCTATGTGAAAGCCATGATGTGTGCTAAATTGCTTCAGTTGTGTCCAACTCTTTGTGACCCCATGGACTGTAGCCTGTCAGGCTTTTCTCTCCATGGGATTCTCCAGGGAA
Organism: Cephalophus harveyi; assembly: GCA_006410635.1. Classification (NCBI taxonomy): domain Eukaryota; kingdom Metazoa; phylum Chordata; class Mammalia; order Artiodactyla; family Bovidae; genus Cephalophus; species Cephalophus harveyi. The sequence goes on from SJYT01003445.1 coordinate 74,570, forward strand.
GAATACTGGAGTGGGCTGCCACGCCCTCCTCCAGGGGATCTTCCCAACCCAGGGATCGAACCTGCGTCACTTATGTCCCCTGCATTGGCAGGCGGGTTCTTTACCACTGGTGCCACCTGAGAAGCTGAAAGCCACCTTAGGTACTTTATACCACTTCCAGTCTCCTGACCATCCTGTGCAGTAGGTGTCATGGTCCCATTTTACACACGAGGAAACTGAGGTTCGTCGGAGTTAGACTTACCAGGGACACACCTCTAGTAAGTTCCTCAGTGTGGATTTGATCCCACTGTCCTCTGGCACGTCTGCTACACTCTCCCGAGAAGGGCCCTGGCAGTGGGAGGGACGTAGGAGAGATGCTGGGTGTAACTGTCAATAAAGGAAAGCTGTAGGGTACCCTTCTGATGCCCAGAGTGAGCCTTTAGAATCGTTCCACTTGGATCTTGCTAACCAAGAGAGAGTGAAGTTTCAGCTTTGTGGGTGGGATGAGGGAGAGGTAGGAAAGAGGTGGGAGATTATGGATGGTGGGGTGGGGTGGGTGGGGTGATCCTCAGTGCCCGCGCGACCTTCTCCCAGTAACACTGCCGCTGCTGGGCTCTCTCTCTTTGCAGGATCTCTGTCTGCCCTGGTCTACCAGCACTCCATCATCCCGCTGGCCCTGCCCTGCAAGCTGGTCATTCCAAACCGAGGTAGGAACCTGAGACTCCTCACCTTCCAAGAGCACGCTTGCGCTGGCCTCCTCTGTGTCTCAGCCCCCAGCCAGCTGCTGCAGAACGTGGGCCAGGCTTGGAGGAAACGGGTCATGCTGCCAATCTGGGGAAACTCAAAACCACTCTCTGCTTTATTTTTTCTAATAAAAAAAGAAGAGAAAGTTCACTTAAAAGCTTAATTCCAGACACATACATAATTGACTTGCCAGATTGTTCTGGAAAATTCTCTGGAGGTTTTAAGAATTCATCCCTGTGTCCTCAGAAGTAAGCCTCTTCTCAGGGGAGGCGCTAGAAGCAGGAAACAGCCTCTGGGGGAGGACCGAGCCGCCGGAGGAGATGGGCGTCAGTGGGCAGGGCTGAGGGAAGGGGGAGGGGAAAGCAGAGGTAGGCCATGGGGCGTCCAGGTGTCTGAGTGGAGACAGAAACGCACACTCGAGGGATCGCTTAGAGGAAGAGGTGGCTACACTGTGTGTGGCTTGGGAAGGAAGCAGGAAGCCTAAGACGTCCCTGAAGTTTCTGGTTTGTGTGGCCAGGAGGGACATGGGGCTGATGGGAGGAGCCAGCTCTCTTGATTGTGGGAAGTAAACATGGAACCCAAGGGCCTCCAGACATACAGGGTGAGAACTTGAGTGGCACTGGGGCCGGCGAAGGAGATTTTTAGTTTCTCTCAGGGAGGTGCCTCATCCTTGGAGGAGGGCCGATGGACACCCCAAACTCTTCAACGACACAGGCTTCCATCATGCAGCCCCAGGTACATGGGGCTCCCACGAGGGGAAAGGAATATGCCTGGTCGCGAACCTGAGCTCCAGGAACCAGGAACTGGGGTGTCTGCTCCCCATGCTCTCTGTCCAATAATGGAATATTCAGAATTGTGTCTGGGACTTGCTTTCAGTCTCTCTTGGAGCTCCTGGGGTTATGTCCACACTTAAAATCTCCAATATTATTTGGTAATTTCTGTGTATCAAATCCAATTCATTGAATTATTAATGATAATTGACTACTGTTATTAACTTAAAAGTTCAAATATTGTTTAAATAGACCCATTAACCACATGATTTAGACACTAATTAAATTGTATTTCTAAGGAATTTACCAAAGTAACTTAACAATTATATAACTGCTATTTATTTACATCATATAAACCAGTGGTTCTCATAATATGGTCCCCAGAGAAGCAGCATCAGCACCCCTGGGAACTTGTTAAAAATGTAGATATTTTTGAGCCCCAGCTAATTAGAAACTCTGGGGTGGGGCCCAGAAGTGCATGTTTTAACAAACCTGTATACCAAAGTCTAGGAAATGCTGGCATAAATTGTGTGCTAAGTTGCTTCAGTTGTGTTGGACTCTTTGCAGCCCTATGGACTGTAGCCCACCAGGCTCCTCTGTGCATGGGATTCTCCAGGCAAGAATACTGGAGTGGGTTGCCATGCCCTCCTCCATGGGGTCTTCGCGACCCAGGGATTGAACTCCCATCTCTTACGCCTCCTGCATTGGCAGGCAGGTTCTTTACCACCAGCACCACTGTACTCAGTTCTTATTACTGTTGAAATTATAGTTGTGCTGCCTTATGGTTTAATGAATTAGAGTGTTTACTAGTCTACGCAGACACATGTTGATGCAAAAAAACCATATCAATGGCCACTTGAAGGCTTGATTTTTGTTAATTAGGGACTAACACCGTTTATGGAGCTTTTCAAAAATCCAATGAGTGGGTATTCTCATCTTCACCTCTGTTTTGTAGATAGCTGATAATTGCCTGAACCTGGTTCTGTGGGACCCCAGAGCTCCCAACCAGGGTACTGAATTCTTAGAGCAATAGCTGCACGTTCAAACTGGACACACGCGCCGACTGGCAGGGCTGGTTATGAGAAGCAGTATCTGTTGCGCGAAGTATTTGCAGAGCTAGCCTGAGGCTTGGCCAACCTTGTGCTTCTTTCCAGCTCTGGGGTTTTAATTACCAGCTGAATTAAATTTTTGTCTCAGACCCCACAGATGAATCGAAAGATAGCTCGGGCCCTGCCAATTCAACCAGTGACCTGCTGAAGCAAGGGGCAGGTGAGTGGGCACCCCAGACGGGATCCCTGCCCAGACCTTTCCTCCCCCTGGTCCTGGACCCTCCTGCAGGTGCAGGCTGGATGTCTCTCCCAGACCCAGAGGTCACCAGGCAGACCACATTTCTGTGTGCGATGCCTTGGTCCAAGGCTGGCCTGAAATTCATCTGCTGCCTTCTTCCTGAAAAGAGGACCTGGGGATGGCCCCCACCCACTCTGGCCCCCATGACTCCTCCTTGGGTGGGTTTTTTCCCAGCCTGCAACGTGCTCTTCGTCAACTCTGTGGACATGGAGTCACTCACTGGGCCACAGGCCATCTCCAAAGCCACTTCTGAGACCCTGGCTGCTGACCCCACACCAGCTGCCACCATCGTTCACTTCAAAGTTTCTGCCCAGGGAATTACACTGACTGACAACCAGAGAAAGTAAGACTCTTCTACTTGCTTCTGTACTGGGCAACCCCACTGCCTTATGACCCATCTATCCATACATGTACCAACCTGCTCACCAGCTGATTCATCCCTTCTGCCTATCTAACCACCCATCCATTCGCTTGCCCATCCATTCATTCACCCATCCATCTACCTGCCCACCCATCCATTCACTTGCTCACCCACTCACTAATTGATCTATCCATTCCTGCATCCATTCATCCTCCATCCATCTTCCCCACCCATTTTTTCCCCTCATTCGTCTCCCTCTATCCATCCATCCGTCTGTTCATCTATTCAACCATCCATTCTTCCTTCTACAAACATGCCTGCATTGGCTATATAGCTGTAAATACAACTGGTAAAAGTCCCTGCTTTCTGGAGCAGAGACCCTTTCTCTCATGTTTTTTCCCCAGGTCCTTTTCTTCCTCCTCCAGGGTCCCCCCATTTCTCATTCCTCAAGGCCAGTTTCTTCCTTCTTTTCCTAGTCTCTAGCATTTGGGACACGTTTCTATGACACATCTCTCTGTCCCTGTGCATTGCTTTATGTCCCCAAGGGGAGTAGCCCAGGCCATCGTGCTCATCAGGGAGAGGTTGTATCGACCTGTGACGGCCACAGGTGGTGGCCTGGCCTGCAGTGGGGGGTGGGGAAGAGCAGTCATTTCAGCACTTACTGTTTATCTGTTGCGTGTGCCACAGGCTCTTCTTCAGGCGACACTACCCCCTCAACACTGTGACCTTCTGTGACCTGGATCCACAGGAGAGGAAGTAAGTCTCTTGTGGACACCGGCCCTCCCAGCCATCTCTCCAACCCTGGGAGTCTATGTGTGTGCATCCATGTGTATGTGTGCATGTGTGAGTGTGTGCACATGTGTGTGTATGCACTCGTGTGTGCTGCAAGTGTAAGGATGTGCATTCTTGTCTCAATTTGGAGATCTGCCCATGTCTGTGGGACCGTGGGTGGCGTGGCTATGTTAGCATCTTTTCGCATTTCCCCCTACAAATTTGAAGGCCCTCCTGGGGACTCAAATACCTGCTTCCACCCCGCTGACTTGGAGCCGCCTCCGTCTCCGTGCTGGGGACAGCTCCCTGGGAGGCGGGCCACAGTGCTCGCTCCATCGCGCCACGTGAACACCCTCCCTGGGTTGTCTTTAGGGACCCTGGTCCCTGGCACTGGGGCTCTGTCTTTCCCAGGGGTCTGGGCGCTGGGGCTGGGCTCTGAGGGGGCTGTGGTGGTTTATGCTGTGTCCTCTTTCTCTCCCTAGGTGGACGAAGACGGAGGGAGGCGTCCCTGCTAAGTAAGTGTCCTCCCCAACCCGGCTGGCTGGTTGTGGTACTCCCTGGCTCAGGGGGCGGTGGGTGTGGGAGCAGGTTAAACTCCAGGACCAGGGGGCAAGCAAAAGGTGGCTCTGGAAAAAAGCTGGCCCAGGCAGCCAGGTCTGTGACCTCCTGCCTGGGGCTGAAGGCCCAGCCTCCCGCCTTGTCCCCGTCCTGCTCCCAGAACCAGACCATCAGGGGCTGAGGAAGGGAATCGAAAACCCAGAGTTTTATTGGGAGGTGATGGCAGTGGGGCAGGGGTTGCTTAAATGATCTTTTCTGCCACAGTCCTGGCTTCCTTGACTCCCATTCCCGCTTTCCTGGTGGACTAGGCCTCCTCGTTGGACCGCATGAGTCCGGGAGGTCTGAATTCCTTCCAGAATTTCAGGGATAGCCTTGTGGCCCTTTGGTTAATTTTCCATCCATTTCAGCGTTTGTAAATGCTTCCAGGGAATTCAGCCCTAGGAAAATTCAGACCAACCAGAAGGCTGGCTCTGCCGTTGGGTGCCTGATGTTGGCGCGGTAGATGAGAGAAGCGTATAAACGGGCTAAGGTGCTGTGGCGATTTTCAAACTGTGTTCCAAGGAACCCTAGGTTCCTTGGGTGTAACTGGGCTGCTTGAGGGGAGGAAAAACCCTGCTGTGATTTATGGTTATTTATCAGCATGAATCAGAGTTTTTGTCAGTAAAACAAAGCATGGGAATAAGCTGGCTACTAAGGCTGACATAAGACTCACTGAGGTCTATAATTCCACCTTGTACTTTGTCAGGCATATCCAGACAGCCCCCTTTTTTCTGATTGATTTTATCATAGGTCCATGTTATGCTGTTGAATTGTTACATTTATTGCCATAAATGCTGTTGTCGCCTTTACATATCCAGACTTCATATAAGATTGGCTTTAGAGAAAGGAAACTGTCACTGTTAAAAAAAGAAAATTACAACCACTGCTGAATGAGGCGTGTCAGGAGGGGACAGCTCACATCTGTGGTATCATGAGGCAGAGTGCTTCCAGGCAGGAGAGATTTGGGGAAAAGTGTTAGTAGCTTGGTCATGTCCGACTCTGTGAGACGCTATGGACTGTACCCTGCCAGGTTCCTCTGTCCATGGGATTCTCCAGCAAAAATACTGGAGTGGGTTGCCATGCCCGCCTCCAGGGGTTCTTCCCAACCCAGGGATTGAACCCATGTCTCTTCTCCTGCATCCTGTATTGGCAGATGGGTTCTTTTACCACCAGCGCCACCTGGGGAAAGAACCTGTATTTAAAAACAGGTCTTACAAGACAGGTAGAAATGGGTGCAGCGGGTAGGAGAGAGCTGATTTCATGGGGATGGGAAAGGGAAGCCACCAGATTGCAAGCTCCTGAGGGCAGGACTGTGTCTGCTGCATAAAGGAAGAAATGAAAAGATGGAGGCAGAGAGACAGAGAGTGAGGAGGAGGCCCAGCGAGGCCACCATGGTCCAAATGAGTAGAACTGACCAGCACTGGCACGGTGAATCTCCCTCTGGGGGAGTCCAGAGGGACCTTGAGGGATGGAGGAGACCTCTCTTGGCCTGTGGTCACATACAGCTGCAAGGAGGCCGCGGTGTCCACTTCCTCTCGAAGCTTGCCACCCTTCTGTCTCAGCCGCCTCTGAGACTCAGCGTTATTAAGGTCTCTAGTCCCTTCTGCCAGTAAGGAGGCCAGAGCTCTCTGTTTGAAAGGTCTTATCCTTACTCACCGCCGGGCCCTGCGAGTGGGAGATGGGTCAGGGACTGAAGCAGGTTGGTCCCAGGTCTGGAAATTCCTTATTTAAAAGCAGGTTTTGTGTGGAGCTTCCTTATGACTCACCCTTGCTGAGGCCCAGGAGAGCTCAGGGCTGGACCAGGGTGAGGCCAGTGAGATGCCCCAGGCCCCACATTTAAGGAGGTGCTTCCTCGGGTACTTGTCATGCTCCTCTCTGCCCTTGGGGCTGAGGTTTCTTGCCTACATCCATTCCTCCAAGCAGAGAAAGAGCTTGGCCTACAGTTGAGCTGGCCCAGAGACCTATGGAGCTTAAATAAACACCAGGGGAGGGCAGGTGGGCAGTGTTCAGGCCTGAGAGGTTGACTGGCTCTCATCTTGGCAGAAGCGAGCTGGGGTTGGCTCGCTGTCATGCAGGCAGCTCGGAGCCCTCTGCTCTCTGCTCCCTCCACTGCACCGAGGACGCCCCCCACCCCCCAACCCCTGCAAGGCTGGGGAAGGGGCTCTGGGTGTGGTCCACAGGCCCAACCTTCCCCGCCTCCTGTGCAGATGATCACCCCAGGCCTCTGAGCTGACTGGGTCGATTCAACCCCTGAAACACACTTGGGAAGAGCAAAGCTGTGGGAAGCCCCGTGTGTGTGTATGTGTGTGTGTACACACGCATGTGTGCACGGGATGGCAAGCCAGACCCAGTCTGGCTAATTTTAGCTGCTGTGTCCAGTCCTGGGCTAGGGGTTTCCATTGGAATCCCCAGCTGTCCTGATTTCCCCATCCAGCTCTAATTAGCTACGTGCCGACTGGGAGGGGACTTGAGCTCACATTCTGTTCTCTGTGCTCATATTTTTAACTCTGTCTTGCAAAGAGGGAATGCTCGGTCACTCCAGTCCTGGTGTGGGGAGTCGGGGTGGGGGAACAGGTGTGGGGTCCTGCCCCCTTCCCATTCTCTAGAGCACAGAAGAAATGTGTGCGTGTGCACGTGTGTGTGTATGTGGTGGGGGACGCTGGCCTCTCGTCCTTTGGTCTCCCTGACCCTCTGTGGTGTCTGAGGATGAGCCCTTTGACAGGCAGATGGCGTTTTGTTTATGTGTTGTGTGTAAGAACAGTCGGCCAGGGGTGTGGCAGGGCCGGGCCGAGAGAAGCCGGTTGAGGAATGTTCCGTTTTATTTTTGGCGTCATCCCCACCTCTTGCTGTCTGGTCTTGTCGCTCGTTCGCCTCCAGCGCCTCCTCCTTCTCCTCGCCTACCCCCCGCCAGGGGGAATTTCTGCTGGAACAAGTGACATGCCATCTCCAGTGCTGGTTCCTTGCTGGTGAAGGGAAGAGAGGGTTTCTTGTGTGCATCACGCTCAGTGCCCAGTGCTCGGGGAGGTGGGGAAAGACGGGGAAGGGAGCCAAGAGGAGCCTGCTCCCCTGGGTGCCTCGCCCAGGCCCGGGGCTCCTCCTGGTCCCCACTCACGCCTGTCACCTGTCTTCTGCCCCTGCAGGCTCTTCGGTTTCGTGGCCCGGAAACAGGGCAGCGCCACGGACAACGCCTGCCACCTCTTTGCCGAGCTTGACCCCAGCCAGCCGGCCTCCGCCATCGTCAGCTTTGTCTCCAAGGTCATGCTGAGTGCGGGCCAGAGGAGATGAGCCCCCGCTGGCCTTGCCAGGGGCCAGGGCCGCTGGGATGGGGCGTGTGGGGAGGGGACCCATAAATCCCGACCATCCTTGAATCCAGGAGGACTTGGGGCCATTTTGGAGAAGGAGAGAAGAAAGTGTCATGTGGGGAGAGGGAAGTGAATTGAGTGGGGAGGGGGAGAGAGAGAGGAAGAAAGAAAGAGATGGAGGAGAATAACTCAGATTCCCCTGGGGAGATGGATACTGCGAAACCCCCAGAGCCTCCAAAACTCACCAGGTCCACCAGAGTCCCCCTCCACCCTCTGATGGAGCTCCTCGGGGGCGCAGGACTGATCTCCTTGGAGACCCACGTTTTGAATGAAAATGGAAAAGCTCTTCCTCCCTAACCCAACTGCTTTACAAGGAGAAATCCCATGGAGAATCTTCTCTGGCCACCTCTGGGGTAGATCACCAAACCAAAAAGAGCCCGCATGGGACGTCCAGCGGCAGAACTTTTGCTTCTGAAAGTATCTCAGACCCCAGGCACCTAAGGTCTCTTTGCTCTGCCTTCGATGTACAGTTTGTGGGTGTGCTTATGGGGTGTATATATGGCCACGCCCACATCCTCACTCACTGATTTCTGTTTGCCTCTCAGCTAGAATTATAAACAGGTGTACTTGTCCCCTGTGTTTGCACACACATGTGCACACCGTCCAAAGAAAGAAAGAGTTGGGGGTGGGGTAACAGGGCAGCAAGGGGGGGGCGTAAGTCCCCTTCCCCGGGGGCACCCGGCATTGCAGATAATGGACTTTCCTGGTCCCTGCACCTGCTTTAACAGCCTTCAGGGCCGCCAGCCCCTCCTCCTCAGCAGAGACCCCCACGGAGCGGGGCTGGCCGTGCTGCAGCATTCCTCCTGACCTGCTGGCTCCTGGAGGCTGGGGCGATGGTTTGAGAAGATGAAGACAGATGTGTCCAGGGCTTTGGGGAAGAGACCCCTCAGGAAGGGTGGCTGCCCAGCTTGGGGAGCCTTTCCTGAGGCGTGTGGCCCAGCCTCGGGGCAGATAGGGGGCTCCCATCGCTCCCAGTCCTCAGCCCCTTCTTGGCTTTCGTGTCCCAGATCAGCCATTCTCAGATGTGCCCCGTGTTCAGGATGCCTTTAGGGTGCTGGGGATCGAGCCTTCCTGCTCTGCCCTGCCCTGTCTGTCCTGCGGGATCCCTGTGTTGGGGCTCATCCCAGGACCTGCTTCTAGAAGCCCTGCTTGGCGAGACCCAGGGGAGACCCCTGTAGTTCCTGTGCCCCCTCTGTAAGGGTTTGGGGGTCTAATTTTGCTGGGCTGTCCAGGGGGGCTGGCCGGAGCTCCGGGGGCTGCTCGCTGCATACCACATGGCCTGCTCTGATACCAAAGCCTTGCTCCCCACCCTTCTCCCTTGTTTCTCCTCCAAAGCCCAGCTGCCATGGACCAGAAGGCACACATTTAGGTCAAAGGGCTGAGAGTCCAGCTGGGCAACTGGGAACCCCCTGACCACCACCCAGGCAGAGATTCGGCATACCTTTTTAGGTGGTCCTGAGGTAGGAACTCATCGAAGAATTCGGAGACCCAAGGGATCTCTCTCCGTGACATGACTATATATTTATATATATTATATATACACTCTGTATGACTGTCTTAGACATTCGATTATTTTATATTCTTTTCCAATTTTTTTTCTTATCCGTTTAACTGTTCTTCATAAATAATAAAAGGGTATGACGAAACAACGGAGGGGTCGTATTAGGTTAGGGGTAGGGAGAGACATGAGATTCGCTTCGGACTTTCCAGTCCCGGAAGTAGGAACCTCGTTAGTCCCCAGAGGAACTGGTCCGGAACCGGAAGGGATCTGAGACTATCCCCCAGTCGTCTCTCCCCCACGTGTGCAAAGTGGGGGAAGTAGGGAAGAGTAAAAACCGTTCGGGTCCGGGCCGACAGTCTGGGGTCTCTACGGCCCCCTCGGCGGGCGGAGGAACGTCCGGGACGTTCCCGTCCACGCACTCGAACGTCCCTGTGCCCACGCGCACCACCCACACCCACTGTACGCGCAGAACATCAAAAAGAAAAGGTTCTTCAACATAGACACACCGGCAAGACAAAGTCCCTCAACCTTTCCTCTCGCAGACTTCTACCACCCCTCGTGGGGGGGTGAAAGGTTTCTACCTTTGGAACAAGAACCACTGGCTCCAAGTAGGGTCCCCGAGGAGGGGGACACCGGAAGTTCGGTCTGTGGGGCTAAAGGGGAGAAAGTAAGGGATGGATTGGGGTTGAGAAGGGTCTGTCTTCTCCTATAAAGGTGGATGAAGGAAACATTTAGAGGGTGACCTGACGGGCCCCTGAGAAAGGAGGACCAGACCTACCGGCCCGCCTCGCAGTCTGGGGAGTGTACGCGAAAAGGTGGCGGGTGGTCGTCGGGTGGTGGTCCGTGCTGGTCGGTCTGGGGTGGGGTGAGTCCGGAGTTGGCACACGCTGAGATCCTTCCGGGGTCCTCTACGACCTTTCGGCTAGGTGGGGGACGGGGTGTACGAAGACCTTCCTCGGTCAAAGGATCGTACACCGGACAGGTCTTCTTGCTACCCCTTCCCAATGGGGTCAGAGGTGGCGTCGGAGTAGACACCCAGTCTGTCGAGAACCCTTCTGTGGCATTGGGAGGCTGTCTCACAGGTTAGGCCCGTGCGCCCTGTACACGTGCACACAACACGCACGCACACACACACACACACACACACACACACCCCCCACAGCATTGCAGTATGTTCTTGCCAAAGATTTACTTTAAAAGAAAGCACTTTTAATGAGTATTGTTATTATTGTGTAAATGTTTATCCTTTTTTCTCCCCACTCCTCCCCCTTAATCTTCCTTGCTGTTGTTTATTGTTGAATCTGTTTGTCAGTCAGGAGAGTGCCCCTTCTGGTCTTGAAAGTGGGCTGGGGAGTGGGGGATGGGAAAGGGGCTGGGAGGCATAGGCAGGAGGCTCTGGTCAGCTTGGAAGGCAGGGACGGAGACCCCAGGCTGGCTCGGGCTGCAGCCCCAGGCCCAACCTGCATCTTGCTGTGCAGCCAGGCCTCTGAGGCAGTCGGGGCCTCGCCGTAGCTGCCCTGTATGGTATCTGGTAGGGGAGGGGGTGGGGCAGGGAAGTGACAGCCTTCCGGTTCAGCAGGGACAGAGGCCTAGCCAGGTTCAGGCGGCCCTTCCCAGATGGAGCCAGAGGGGAGGACTGGGCATGGGAACAGGGGAGAGGTGACCTCAGAGGGGAAGTGGGGAGGAAGGGGGCTGCTGGATGGAGCTCCAGGGGTGAGCGATGCTCCTGCCCTGCGATCATGGTGTTCTGGCTGCTCCCCGTCCAGCCAGGTGTTCCAGGGCCAAAGACTTTGTGTCCTAGATTTGGGAAAGGCCCTTTGACCCAGGGCCTCATTGGCAGTTCTCCCACAGCAGTTCCAGATGCTTGTGGACTGCCAGGATTCCTTGTCCCCTGGCAGGGTTTGGAGGGATCCCTGGGTGTGTCAGAGACAGATAGGATAGGGGTGGGGGCCCCGTGGTTGCATGACTATAAGGGGGAGCTGGTGGAACAGATGGGATTCTCTGAAAGGGGGTCCCCGAAGGGAGATGAGCTGGGCATTCATCTGCCCACTCAGATGGGCCGAGCAGAGGTTGGGCAGACCCCCTACACCACCAGGGGTCTGTGGACGAGTCTGTACCTAGACCGCCGTCTCTGCTCCCTTTTCCTGCGTTGGCACCAGCTCTGTCTCCTGGGCCCTCTTCCCCTGCTTTGGTTTTTTCCAGCTTCAGAGTCTGGGGGAATCAAGGGGGCCAATGTCTTTTCTAAGGGTGTCCTGCTGCCTCTGTCTACATCTCCCCACACTTGGGGTCCTGGGAGAGGCTGGGGGGGCAGCATCCCGGGGCCACTCTTCACCCGGGTCCAGGCCCCGGCATCTTGAGACTGGAGTGCCCTGGCCAGTGGTAACACAGAAAGTGTGTGCGCGTGTGTGCAAGTGTGGGTGTGTGTGTGCGCGCGTATTTTGCTTGTCTCTTTAGGGAACTTAGGAGTTGGGTTGGAGGTGGTGGGCAATGGGATGTCAAGTTCACTATCACCCAGTGGCGAGAGGAATCGGGAGGCGAGGCTTGTAGGGTCCCCCGACCGGGGGAATCTCAGTGTCAGTGGCGATGGGGATCAACCACACAGCGGTGCTCCTCTGTCCTCAGATGGCCGAAATGTTGGAGGGCCTCTGTCTACTTCCCACACCTGGGCGCTTCCCAGCGGCAAGGTTAACTGTAGAAGGACAGCCCACTTTTGTTTCTAGTCAGTCCAGCAGCCGGAGACTCTCCCGTGTGCCCACGTGTGGTTCGTGTCTGTGTGAGAGAGAGCACGTGTGTACAGGCATGCTGCTTCCCCACCTCTCTCCTCTCTGACATGCCATTCAAAACAGATGTAAGGAATTCCTTACCCCCACTCCTGCCCCTGCCTCCCAGGCCCTCTGTGGGAAAAACCCAGCATCCTCCTATTCCCCTGGCTGTGTATTTATATAGATGGAAATATACTTTCTATTTTGTATCTTTGTGCGTGTAACCTCTGTCACCTTGTATAAACCCTGATGTACGCTACTTATCCTGGATATGAATGTATTGTACACTGAAGCTGTTTCACTCCTGTACAGCTGCTCTGTTTCTTTGCAATCCATTGTATGGCTTTATAAATGATAAAGTGAAAGAAAAATCTGTGTGTTGTTAACTAGCTCTGTTGTTGGGAAAGGGGCTCAGTTGCGCTTCCAGTGGGCAAAAGAGTGTCCCACCCAGGCTCCGGGCCTGTGGTGGGCTTCAGGGATGCTGCTGGGGGACGACTCTCCCCAAGTTCTCCCGAAACTTCCCCACCAGCCAGGTCTTGGGTCTGATTACAATGAGTTTTTCAGACTCTTAGCTAGAAGAGAAACTCAACTCAAACTGATTTAAGCGAAAAAAGGTGTTAGCCGGCACACATGACCAAGAAGTCCAAGCACAGCTGAATCCAGGTGCTCAAATGGTAGGAGCAGGAATTTGTTTCCAAATTTGGCTTAATCCTCAGGCAACCTCTGTCTCAGGGGTGGTACCATCAGATGCTCTAGAATATGGCCCCTCGAGGCCCCAGGCTTTCATCCTACCGGTGAAAAGAGAGCTCTTTTCTCCTAGTGTTTTCAACGACAACTTGGGACAAATGCTCACTGGCTGATAGACCCTGATTGGGTCACGAAGCTAGTTCTGAACCAACCTCTCCGGCTGGGTCTGGGTCACGTGACTGTCTCGAGCCTTCTGAACCACTGGGGCTGAGAACGGGGCAGTGCTGGTCCCTGAAGGGGCGAGGTTTATCAGAGGATGGGGGAACAGAGGCTGCAGGTGTGTATCTCACTTGGACACCCAGCCTTGTGGTCCTGGGTAAATTCTCCGCAATTCGTAAGGTTTGCAGTGCGGCATGCTAGCACGGTGCAGCGCTCCTTGGGAGATCTCAGAGACTCTTACAGAACATCAGCTGCAGGTCCCTGTTGAGTTGATTTGAGCTTGGATGAGCTGATTTGGGCGAGTGTGTGCTGAGACCCCCATGTGGCCAGCACAGTGAGGACCATGACACATGGCAGCCTTCTCAAACTCTTTGGTCTAAGGACTCCTTTACATTAAAAAAAATTACTGAGGAGGACTTCCCTGGTGGCTCACTGGTCAAGAATCCACCTGCCAGCGCAGGAGACAGAGGTTCAATTCCTGGTCCAGGAGATTCCACACGCTATGGGGCAACTCAGCCCACACGCCCCAACTACTGAGCCCACGTGCCTTAGAGCCTGTGTTCTGCCACGAGAGAAGCCACTGCAATGAGAATCTCTCTCACTGCAACCAGAGTCGCTCCCGCTTGCTGCAGCTAGAGAAAGCCCGTGTGCAGCAGTGAAGACCCAGTGCGGCCATAAATGAATGAACAAACAAACAAAAAATCACTGAGGACCTCAGAGAACTTTTGTTCACATGGATTATCTCTTTCTATAGTTGCCATATTATGAGTTAAAACTGAAAACATTTAAAAACGTTTATTCACTTCCACAGCAATATTAAACTCACCACATGTTCACATAAACAACATTTTTATGAAAAATGATATTCTCTAAAACTAAAAGGAGTGGGTGAGACAGAAGACACTGTATAGCGTTTCTGAAAAGCCTCTTCATGCCTGGCTTAGCAGAAGCCAGCTGGACTCTCCTGTCTACTCCTGCGCTCCCTGTGTGGTGATATTACACATTCACTCCACTGGAAAACTCCACCATACGCTCCTGGGAAAAGGAGAGTGAAAAAGACAAGTAACAACTTAGTATTATTAAGAAATTACTTTCGAGAGTTTTGACTTTACAATACCTCTGAAAGGGCCTCAGGGGATCCCTGAGGTCCCGGACTAGATTTCGAGAACTGCTGGTCTCAGGGACGAGGACATGGGGGCACACAGATTCCCCACCCGTGACGGGATTAGCACGCACTGCACCCTACCCTGTGCTGGGCTTCGTCCCGTCTCATCTTCACAAAGGACCCACGTGGCAGGAGTTGTCACACACGCGCCAAACAAGGAAACAGGCTGTGAGAGGTCACGTAGCTTTTAACTGGGCAGACCTGATGCTTGTCACTACTGGGGACGGCCAGTATTTAGCACACCTGTGAAGTGCTGAGCACTGTGTGTATTTTCTCACGGGCACACACCCAGTGAGATAAGGGCCGTGTCCTTGTCTTCACTTTACAGAGAAAGAAATAGGTTCATGGGGGTTTCAGAGAATGCTCAAAACCATAACGTTGCCAAGTGGAAGAGCCAGGTTAAGAACCTAGGGAGCTGACTTCCTAGCTCACACCTCTTCCTCTGCTCACGGTTCTCATCAGAAGGAAAAGATGGAGAAGACGGACTGATGAGCAATGGGCAGGCAGGAGAGCACACTGTTGGCATTGCTCCGGCAGGAGGAGGTCAAGGGCTGGGCAGTTGTGGCGGCTGCCCCGGGAGTGGCCCAGGGCTCCTGGTGTGTGATGGAGGGCACCCTCTGAGGCTACCCAGCTGTGGAGCCATGTGGGTGCCTGAGGCTGGGCCTGGTACAGGGGACGAGAACCAGGCTTGTGCGCCTGGCTGAGCTAGCCTGGCTCTGAGGGACCTAAACCGTGAAGCAGGGTGGGGCCAGCTGCGCGCCTGGCTCCCTGAGGAGGGCAAAGGGCTGCAGCTGAGGAAGGGGTGGGGAGGTGGCTGCTTATGACCCACCTTAGTACATGGAAAACCTAAAGGACTTTCTCACTTCTTTTTTTTTTTTAATTAAAAAATTTTTTTGAACTTTTAATTTTGTATTGAGATAGCTGATTCACAATGTTGTGATAGTTTCAAGTGAACAGCCAAGGGCCTCAGCCATACAAATACATGTATCCATTCTCCCCCCAACCCCCTCCCATCCAGGCTGCCATGCAACATGGAGCAGAATTCTAAAAATCTTCTCATTTCTTGTAAAAAGTGTAGCCCCCGCTCTGTCAGCCTATGCATCGGCCAGGAGCTTATTAGAAGGGTGGGAGCTCTTAGTCCCACCTCAGACCTGCGGACCAGAATCTTCACGTTAAGAAGACTCCCGGGAAGCCTGCACGGCCACTGAAGGCCGAGCATCACACAGCTGGGACTGTGTGATCAGTCAGCTGGTATCACACGGCTGGGACTCGCCCCCAGGGCCTGAGATAAGAGCCCAGGCCTTGTCTTGGCGCCTCCTGAAACGTCAGGACCGCAGTGCCCCTGCTTGGGTCTCCACAGCGCTGAGTCGCCCTAGGCCTCACCCTGGGGCCTGCCCTGCTGATGGGATTCTGGAGTCCCTGCAGAGACGGGGCCCTCTTAGGGGTGAGGCCCGGCCCTGGCAAGCAGGAACTCCTGATGCAGCAGATGGTGCAGGGAGTGAGCAGAGTATGACCCGGAAGGGCCAGGAATATCTGCTGAGGGGAGGGCAGGAGGGGCAGGGAGTGGGGCTGCGGACTGGTGGTGAGGAGTCTCGCACTCAGGGTCAGACTGGGCTGAAAAGGAGCAAAGCCTGGGTCCCACCCAGAGGGTGAGTCAATTGGTCTGAGGTTCAGCTGGGGCGCTGGGGTCTTCCATCTCTCCCCAGGGATTCTACAGGCAGCACTCCTTAGGTGGTGTGGATTCCACGGCAGGTGTGTGCACTGGAGATGGGAGCGGGGAGAGCAGACTGGAGAGAGGTCCCCCTGGATGGATGTGGGCTTCCCGTGGTCAGCCCTTCCCCACGTCCCTCCTCCTTGGGGCAGAATGCCATCTAAGTGTCCCTCCCCTGCACCCAGGCTGGGCTGTTCCCAACCCTCCTAAGGGCCAGTCTCTGGAGGGAATGTGCCCTCTAGGGCCCACAGACAGACAATGATGGGGAGAGAAGGGCCTGGAGAATCGAACTCCAGCAGCTCTGGAGTTCCGCCTCGCTGGTCCCCCGCCAGGTTCCTCTGTCCATGGGATTCTTCAGGCAAGAATATTGGAGTGGGTTGTCATGCCCTCCTCCAGGGGATCTTCCCGACCCAGGGATCCAACCTGGTCTCCCACGGCTTCTGCACTATAGCCAGATTCTCTGCCACTGAGCCACCCGGCAAGGCCAGATCAAAGTCGGCCTTCTTTTCAGGAACTAGATTTCCCTCATTAATTGGTGAAAACGACTATTAGTATCAACAGTTTCTAGCAGTTCAAAATGTGGAAAGGATACACTGCTTCTAAAAACACCGACAGTAAGTGTAGGAACACACACACACACACACACACACACACACACACACTCCTTCCTTCTTTCCAACTCTCTAGTGAGCGTTCAGGCCCAGGGGTACCAGGCCCGCGATGGGCCCGGGCCGCCCCCACCGTGAGCCCACCCCTTGCTGCGTTGATTAGCAGAGCCGGCACAATCAGAGAGAGGAGAGAGCACCCCGGGTGAGTTCTGTGGATCAGACCCACCGGAGGGCCGGGTGCGCACCGCACATGGCACCCGAGCGAGCTGCAGCTGGGGGAGAAGAGCTTGGCTTGGAGAAGAGACGGCGTGAGGAGGATGGGGTGCTGGCTGTCCAGTGTGCGATGGGCTCTCTTGGAGGAGACGGTCAGCCCTCGCTGGGCGTCGCGGTGTCATAGGTGAGGGCCGCAGGGAGGTCAGGGGAGAGAGGGCTGCTGCTAAGGGAAAGGATGCTTTGGGAGGGCTGAGGTCCGGGCTCCTGCGAGGGCGAGGGGGCCCCCTCCCAGTCTCCATCCCCGGCCAGGCTGCGGGCTTAGCCTGGGAGCGCCCCCTCTTCCGGCCGGAGCCGGTAGTGCAGGTGTGGCGGGACCCTGCAGCCACGGAGAACCGCCGAGGTGTCCTGCCTCGGCGCCTGCTGGCCTCAGGGCCAGGCTCGGCTGGGTTTGGTTCTGGCTTTGCTGGGATCTCAGGGAGGTTTTCTTTCCTCCTCTGGGCCCGAGTTTCCTCATCTGTAAAATGGGCTAGCACCTTCCCCGGAGGTGTGAGGACTGAGACTGTGTGTGGCGTGGAGCATGTCCCTTGGTCTGCTACAGGCTGTTGGCCCTTCAGGAATATGCACTTTCCCTGCCTTTTCTTGTGCCTCTTGCCTCCTCCACACATTTCCTCAGGCCTCTGGGGAGACTTGGCAGCAGAGAGGACTTGTAGCTGAAAGCCACCTGAACGATATCGATCTCACTGGCTCCTGACTCCAGACCGCAGCGCTTAGGGGATGGTGGTCAGCCGCCTCCATGGCTCCAGCTTTTATGGGGTTTTAGAGATCATCTCTGGTCATCTAGACAGGATGTCCGGGTTCTGGGTCCCTCCTCTCAGCCCCCGCTCCATCCCCTGACTCCTGCTTGGTCCTGGGAAACCTCACATTCCAGGGTAAGGTCCTGGGAAAGGGTGAGGTGTCTGTAAGGTCACCAGGCTCCCTCCGCCACCCTCCTCCAGCACCAGATCCTGCCTGAGCACGGTCTGATGGTAGCACCACCGGCCCTCCCTTGGGGACTTGGGTGTTTGGAGATTTCAGGAGCGGGGGCACGTGGTGGGGAGCCCTTGATGAGGGCAGGAGACCACCAGGAGCGATGAAGAAAGCCTCACAGCCATGGAAACCGCAGGGCCACCTTGGGTAAGCCAGTCACTCCAGTTCCTTAATTCACCAAATATTTACCAAGCGTCTATATGTGAGGCACTGAGCAATCCTGGGGTGTTTTTTCATATTGTAGCATCCCAGCCTAAGGGCAGTGGGGAAGGGAGAGCAGGGACCACCTATAAAGCGTCAGCAAACGCAGTGTCACAGTGTGATAAGTGTCCTGGAGGGAAGGCACATCATGCGGCCAGAGTTTGTGAATAGCTGTGGATGGTCCGGGAAAGCCAAGATGGTGTCCCTTAGGAATTGACAGCCTCTGAATGTTAAGGTCCAAAGAGTGAATAGGAGTGGACTTGGGCAATGAGGGGAGTAAGGTGTTGCAGGCGAGGGAAGAGCACGTGGCAAGAGCCCATCCAGGGGCGGAAGGGGGCGTGTGGGTCTGAACCCTTGTACCCTCCCTGGGGAATACCTTTGACAGTGTCACTTGCCACGCCTTTGGAGGCCAGGGAGAAAAGTAGTTATGTGCACAGGCTGTGGGGTCAGACTGCCTGGGTTCAAATGTTAGCTCTGGCTGTACCAGTTGTGTGACCTCTGGCTGGCTCCTTGACCTTGCAGTTCCCACATTTGTAGATGTGGGATAGTAATAGTGGGAGGTTGTTGTAAGAATCAGGAGTCTATACTTGTAAAAACAGCTCGAAACAGCAGCTGGCCACCAGCAAATGGTCATCCGTGTTAGCCAGGTTTATTATTTATGTATATAATATTTTCCCACTCCCTCACTGGACTATTAAGTCCCTAAGAGCAAGAATCCAGGTCTGTTTCTAAAGGCCCAGCACAGTGTCTGGTATGCGAGAAGCATATCAGTGTTTGTGGAAGGAGTGAGGTAACGACAAGGTCAGTGTAACCCTTGGAGCCGGGTGAGGGGGAGGTTGGACCAGGAAGGGTGGACGGGTGAGGCGGGGCTTACTGGGTCATGTGAAGCGTTTGGTGTTTGTCATAAAAGCAGTAGAAGTATTTTGAAGGTTTTTAACCAACAAGGTGTTAGGATCAGGTTGGCATTTTGCAAAGATGACTGGGCTGTCTATTTCAACATCTGTTGAACCCCAACTATAGGTTAGGTGTTGTATGAGGTATTGTATTATATCATTTATTTGTTGATAAAATGACCCTGGGGAATAGGTATACGGCTAGGGAAATGAAAGCTTAGAAAGATTAAGTGGTTTGCTCAAGATCTCATAACTGGGAAATTCTACATAAATGGACTTAAGATCTCTTTAGTTCTGTATCATTTAACATATTGGTTCAGCTTCTATAATAGATTTCAAATGAGCAAACACTTACATGAGATAAAAATTTATTTCTCTCTCAAGTAAAGGCTCTGGCTTGCATTACAGCTCTCCCCATGGAGTTGTCTAGGGATCCCAGGTCCTTCAGTTTTGTTGCTCTGCCATCCTCAATACATGGTCCATTATGGTCGCTCCAGCTCCTGCCATTGCAACTGCATTCCAGCAGTGGAAAGCAGGAAAAGAGGAAGGAAAGGGCATGCCCTTCTCCTTACGGACATAATACATTGTTTCCACTGTACACATTGTTTCTGCTCAGTTGCCATGGCCAACACTGTCACATGGATTCAACTAGCTGCTGGGAAATGTCACTTTTAAGCTGTGCAGGCATGAGCCCAACCCAGGGACTTGTTACTAAAGGAAGAAGAGGAGAGTGGGTCTGGGGAGCAGCTCTTCTGATTCACATTCTGATGCCAGAGGGAAGCAGAGCTCCTCTGTTGTTTAAGCGGCAGGAGGTGAGGGGTGACTCCATGCTTCTTTCTAGGACCACACTCGGGGGAGGCTGAGCAGGTAGAAATGGAAAAGTTCAACCAGTGATCAAGTGTAGGGGTGATGGAAGGAGAAGGGTTGAGAACAGCTGCTTGCACCTTGATGGCACACCGAGCAGAGTGTCAGAAGTTGGTCATGTTGAGAAGAGCAGCTCTGAGAATTCCAGGGGGGAATCTTTACTGGGCAATGGACCTGAAGAGCAGGAGGTAAAGATTCAAAGTTAGAGCAGATTCCAGGTGGGGTGGCTGCACAGTCCAACGGGCCCCCTCTGTCACAAGAAGAGCCTGGCGCACAGGGCTGGCCCCCAGCGGCCGTGTCTGTGCACTCGGACGCCGTGACCGCTTCCTCCCAGGATGCAGCAGGTTGCGCTGCAGTGAGTGCCTGATATAAGTTGCGGACCATCCAAGTTCTTGCCTGGACTGGAGAAAGGAAGAAAGAAAGGGCCTGGGGAAGGGGATTTGCTACATGGGCTTTTCAACATTGTCCTTACAGAAGGGACAAGACATGAAGCGTTAGGACTGGGACAACAACACGGAGGTCCCTGTGCTCCACGCGTGGTCCCAGAACTACTGCAGAGAGAGCAGCCTGACTCCCAGGCCCCCCCGACCAGATGATGCACGTCTCTGGCTGAGCCCCTGGACCGGGGACTTGAGGTCCAGGTGGACCTGTCTCAATGCCTGGGTGCTCTCGAAGCCCCAGGTATCGGAGAGTTTCTCATCCTTTCAGTGGAGAGGGTTCTAGGAAGAGGGTGCCATGAAGAAGATGAGTTCTCAGAAGGAAGGCGGTGAGCCTGGATGGACTGCTGTCTCAGTAGGTGAAAGGAGTGAGAGCTTCTAGAAGGAGGGAATGGCTGGTCAACAGTCCAGGTCTCCCTTGGAATCAAGTCGCAAGAGCCACAGAGAAGGTTATTGATTGAGGATGAGAAAGTCCCCTTTTCCCTTGGCAAAAGGGTGACAGTAGGGTAGTGGGGCTGTGGGCTGAGGAGGAGGCTTAGCGTGGCACCTGCCTCAAAAAGGCTCGCAACAGGCGGAGAACTGGTGGCTTGATTAGTGATTGTTGTTGTTCAGTTGCTCAGTTGTGTCCGACTCTCTGCGACCCTGTGGACTGCAGCACGCCAAGCTTCCTTGCCTTTCACCGTCTCCCGGAGCTTGCTCAAACTCATGTCCATTGAGTCAGTGATGCCATCTAACCATCTCATCCTCTGTTGCCCCCTTCTCCTCCTGCCTTCACTCTTTCCCAGCATCAGGGTCTTTTCTAATGAGTCGGCTCTTCTCATCAGGTGGCCAGGAAGAGGAGAAAAACAGCAGGTGTGGACGGCTTTGCAAAAACCTTGACTTCGACCCACTGCTAACTTCTTTTCCTGAGTGCTTCTCTCTGCTTCCAGCTGGTTGCATTGGCCTGGCTTTCACCTGTATCAGAAGTCGAGGCGAGGCGGGTAGAGACGAGAAGGAAGGCCTGGAAATCTGAAGCCCCCTGGGGGTAGCCTTTCAGGAGAGGCTTCCTGATACCTAAGCAGTGGTATCAGCAGGGTCAGTGGGGGAAGGAGAAGCCTGTACTCAATGACACGCCTCCAGTGACTAAAGCCCGCGAACTCTATCCCACGTGGAGATAAGAGAGGTGAGAACCAGGTGAGCAGCGGTGTTAGCCTTTGTGTGGGTTCGGGTGGCATTACAGCCGTCTCACCCACTTCCTCTTGGCTTCCTGCTCCAGGAGCTCGCTGGTCCAGCCTCTACTAACCCCAAGTCCTGGACTGCTGTTAAGGAGACTGGCTGGACCAGGTGAACAGGCAGGGAGGGAGGGGACACAGACACCAGAGGAGGGTGGCGGGCCCTCATCTGGATTCGCCCTGCCTGTCTAGCCCCTTCACCTATCTCTTCCTATCTGCATATTCTCCTCCTCCCGTTTCCCATCCGGTCTCCTGTTTACCGGCGATCCCTCCCAGTCCTGACCCAAGGAGACAGACAGGGCTTTGGCTGTTACCGCTGCCTGTGTTCCCTCTTGGGGCATGGAGACCAGGGGAACCTCTCTTCCCAGGGACCTTGGAGGGGGGGCAGGAGGGGCTTAGGCTTGGGGCAGGAAGGGCTGAAGGCGGAGTTTGGAAAGTCCAGCCAGGGCTGGGATTCTTGGCGATAGTCCACACTGGGCAATGGCTTCTTGGTGCGGTCGCGGACCTAGCGCTCCCTCCAGTGGCCAATGGGGGGCACTGCAGGCACTCGGAGCACCTTCTGGAAGAGGTCGCAGTGGGCTGCCAGCGGAGCCAGCTTCCAAGGCTTAAGGGACACGGTGGGTTGAAAGCTGGAAGCTGAGCGTAATCGCTGTTTATTGAAAGCTCCAGGAGGTGGTGGGGATGGATAGCTGGTGGCCTCTGTTTTCAGCATCAGTCATCCCCCACTCCTTCTCCACCCTGCAGATTGGAGCTGGTCGCCAGCTTCATAACTTACCGGTGGCGGGACTGGAGACCATGGAGGTGGCCAGTGGTGGCAGGAGCTGGTGAAGTGTGGCCCCAGAGTGTGGCTCAGTGGAAAGGGCACTGGAAAAGCAGCCAGGAGATTTGGTTAGACTAGTGGCTGGCCAAGAGAAGTCCCTTCTCAGATCCTCCGTGTCCTCTTCTTTAACTGGGCCCCGGGGCAGATGACATCTCTGGGTGCCTTCACACAATCCTTCATGACCCATCCCTGTGTTCTTACTCCCTGGGTCTGCAAGGCCAATCAGTCCATCCCCCTGCAGCCAGCCTGAAGTTTACCCTCTCCATCAAGTTGTCAAGCAGATGAGTGTCTCTTCCAGGCCAACAATGCAATATTCTGTTCCCTTGGTCCTTCAGAAGGATCTGACACTCTTGAAATTTTCTTCTGCTCTCCCTCATGCCTCCTCCTTCCGTGCGAGCATTTTTCTGGAGAGTCCAGCCCTCACGAGACAGAAAACAGCTGCTTCCAGTCCTCGGGGGTCTGGATCTGAGAACCAGGAACAGGCATCGACATCCCCTGGGACTTGGTTAGTTTACTTCCCTCTTCTTCACAGTCAGTGACCCCCATGAAGAGAGTGAGAATAAACATGTGCATTTCTCTCCAGCACTCTCAGGCCTCTGATCTCACCAAAGTGCCCCAGGTCTTCATGAAAGAGAAGCTGAATCTGATGGAAAACAAAAAATAAATAAGTGAATAAACTTCTTTTCCTTAAAAAGGAGGGGTGATGGGTGCCTCTACACAGGCAGGATCAAAGTTCTGATGAACTAAATACGAAGCAAAGATGAGAAAACTCTTCTTTCACTGGGGTGTGAAATGTGGAGGCAGAGTGAAGGGTTGAGGAGGACAAGCCTTCAGGCCCTTGCAATTAGGAGCTGAGTTTCAGCTCATGGTCCCTGGGCCAGGTCGCCCTCTCTGTGCCTCAGTTTCCTTGTCTATAAAATGCATAGTAATGACTCCCTGACAAAGGTGCATGAATATTAGTGATTCTGCATGGAGTGTCTAGCGCTGTGCTCAGGTGGAATATTGGGAATGAAGTGACATTTACTGGCTGCCTATGCTATGCCAAGTCCTGTGGGAGATGCACAGGATGCCATGTACAAAACCCTCAACTAGGTGGGCACTCTCACCCCCATTTCACAGATAAGCAAACCAAGGCTCAAAGAAGGTGACAACTGAATTAATAAAAACTCACCTCTATCTGCTTCTAAAGACTATGGGCATATCTAGAAAGGTGTAGATAGGGTAGAGGCAGGATTCCTTTGAAGGTAGGGTCCTGAGAAGGCAGAAGCCCTTGTGAAATCAGAGAAGAGTCAGAGGGAGGGAAGGAGGAAGGGAGAGAGAGCAAGGATAGACCTTAGAGAGAAGACTCAGGGCTCATGTGACCTGGTGGCCATCTCATCTCACCGTGCCCTTTGCAAGCAAGACAGCCAAGCTCAGGGAGGGGAAGGGACTTTCTACAGGTCACCTGAACTCTTTGAGCATGGCTGGTCCAAAGAGCCAGTGATCGAGACCCTACAACAGCATCAAGAGGCCGGCAAGGCTTGACATGATCTCCAGGATGCATCTGGGAAGAATCCAGGCTTGGCTATGCATGGCACAGGGAAGCAGGCTTCCAGAGGGAGTGGGGTCATTCTCAAAGAGGGGGTGCCAGAAGGTCAGTATGGGATCATCCTACCCAGCCCAAGACAGGAGGGCCCTGAGACAGGGCTGAGAGGTGGGGTCACCTCTCCTGACTCCAGAAGGGCTGGGGATGCTCCTGGACTCGATAGGAGAGAACTGCCCTCATGGGAAGCAGGGAAGGTGAAGCCACAGGCAGGCAGCTCACGCCCGAGGACGTCACAGTTTAGTGTCTGAATTAGCCCAGCGTGCTGTTGGGGGCAGTGAGGCCAGCTGTCTTGTCCAAAATCCTCTCTCTCTCTCTCTCTCTTTTTTTTTTTTCTAGAAGATGGAAGTGGACATTTGGCCTCCCTGCTGACTCTGCCCTGGTCCTGGGAAGACATTGGTTTTAAGAATGGAGGATGTAGAACACCATATTCAAAAATAAACTCAAAATGGATTAAAGAAAGATGGTTCTGATGATCCTATTTGCAGGGCAGCAAAGGAGACACAGACATGAAAACAGGCTTTTGGTTTCAGACGGGGAGGGAGAGGGTGGGATGGCTTGAGAGAATAGTGTTGAAACATACATTGTTCTGTTTCTCGGTTGTGTCAAACTCTTTGTGACCCCATGGACTGCATCACACCAGGCTTCCCTGTCCTTCACCATCTCTCGGAGTTTGCTCAAACTCATGTCCATGGAGTCAGTGATGGCATCCAACTATTTCACCCTCCATTGCCCCGTTTTCCTCCTGCCCTCAGTCTTTCCCTGCATCAGAGTCTTTTCCAGTGAGTCAGCTCTTCGCATCAGGTTGCCAAATTATTGGAGCTTCAGCTTCAGCATCAGTCCTTCCAATGAATATTCAGTGTTGACCACATGTAGAATAGATAGCCAGTGGGAATTTGCTGTATGATGCAGGGAATCCAAAGCTGGTGCTCTGTGATGACCTAGAGGGGTGGAGTGGGGAGGGAGGTTTAAGAGGAAGGGGACATGTGTGTGCCTGTGGCTGAATCATGTTGCAGTATGGCAGAAGCCATCACGATGTTATAAAATAAGTAGCCTCCAATTAAAAAAAGGAGGGATGTAGAGGCATTTGAAAGGGGATGTCGCCCCCTGGTGGCCCATGGTGGTGGCACTGCGAGCAGAGGCCGGAAGGCCAGAGGAAGTGCCCAGTGCAGCGAGAGACATTATCGTAGTTGAAAAACGTTTGAGGTCTTCCCAGGGTCAGGCTCCCTTTGTGAGAGACGCCCAGGAACAGGGTGCATGGGGGAATAGAGGGTGGCTTTCAAGAGTCAATGCAGTGAGTCTAGTTTTCTCTGGTGATACTTAGGGGCTATGAGCATCCCAGGCACACTGTAACAGTGGAACCGTGTGGACGAGACACAGAAGGATGTGCACTGAGCTCCTAGAGAGGCAGGAAGGGGACAGGGTACACCCTTTAAGGGAACGACAGAGCCCGCGGACGCGTCATAAATTGACTAGGACCAACTAGGTCCAAGATGCGGAGAAGGCGATGGCACCCCACTCCAGTACTCTTGCCTGGAGAATCCCATGGACGGAGGAGCCTGGTGGGCTGCAGTCCATGGGGTCACAAAGAGTCGGACACGACTGAGCGACTTCACTTTCACTTTTCACTTTCATGCATTGGAGAAGGAAATGGCAACCCACTCCAGTGTTCTTGCCTGGAGAATCCCAGGGACGGGGCAGCCTGGTGGGCTGCCGTCTATGGGATCGCACAGAGTCGGACACGACTGAAGCGACTTAGCAGCAGCAGCAGCAGCAGCAGGTCCAAGATGGCGGAGAGTCAACTTCCATTAGACCTTGAACCTCACCATATGATCTTTATTTCTGAATGACACACCCACAGGCACCATGATAGTTACAAGGTCGACCACAAAAGCAGTGGGAAAAGGAGGTAATATTTGGTTTGGGTTTTGAAGTAGAAGTTGAAGGTTTCCAGGCAGATGAAGAGTATTCAGTGGGACCCGTGGCAGAATATCCAGGCAGCTGGAAGAGTGTGCAAAGGCATGAGGGTCAAAGGCCATGGTGTCTGTGGATAAGCGTGTCTGGGGCAAGGGTTGTAGACAGGGAACCTAGGCTGTGGGGGTGGGTGGGGCCAAGCTTGAAGGGCCTTGCAAACTTTGCTACAGAGTGTGTTTTTTATATAGAAGAGCATAAAATACATTCAGTAAAGAATACAAACTCAAGTGCATAATAAATGTAGAGCTCAATGAATTAGTGAGTATATGGTATTGTTTCCAGTTTGGGACTAACATGAATAAAACTCTATACACATCTTTGTACTGTTGATGTTCACTCTTAGGATGTGAACCTAGAAATGGAATGGCTGGGTCAAGGGGTATTAATCTAGAAGTGGAATGGCAGGCTCAAGGGGGTATTAATATGTTCACCTTTATTGATACTGTCAAATGATTTTCCAAAGCCCTTGTAGGAATTTACACTCTTACCAATAGTGTAAGAGGGTCCCCGTTGCTCTCCATCTCCATCAGCACTTAACGTTGACAGTTTCTTAAATTCTAGCACTTCTGGGGTATGTGTAATGGCAGGCATTTCGATGTATTTTTTAAAAAGTCAGGTTTATTGACACATAATTTGTAGAACAGTCAAATTTAGCTGTACAGGTCTATGAATTTTTACTAACCTATGTGCTCTTGTAATGAAAATATATAATATTTCCTCACTCCCAAAGTTCCCTTGCTTTTCTTTGTAGTCAGTTCTCTGCTGTCACTCCCAGACCCTAGAAAGCACTGATCTGTTTTCTGTCTTTATAGTTGTGCCTTTTCTGGAATGCTATGTAAATGGGATCACAAACGATGTGATCTTTCATTTAGCAATATGTTTTTGAGGTTCATCTGACATAAGCAAGGTGGAAACTATGGAAAAATCAAATGAAAATGGTAGCAATAGAAAATATAGTAACAGAAATGAAGAATGCCTTTCATCACTAATTATCAGAGAAATGAAAGTGAAAATGGCAAAGAGGTATCATCACCTCACACCAGTCAAAATGACCATCTTTTAAAAGTTCACAAACAAATGCTGGAGAGGGTGTGGAAAAAAAGGAACCTCCTCTACTGTTGGTGAGACTGTACACTGGTACAGTCACTATGGAGAACAGTATAGACTTTCCTTAAAACACTAAAAATAAGTTAACATATGATTCAACAATTCCACTCCTGGGCATGTATCTGGAGAAAACGCCAGTTCAAAAGGATACATATAGCCCATCTTCACAGCAGTGCTATTTACAATAACCAAGACACGGATGCAACCTAAATACCCATTGACAGTTGGCTGGATAAAGAGAATGTGATAAAAATATGAACAATGGAGTACTGTTCAGTCATAAAAAAGAATGAAATGATGCTATTTGCAGCAGTGCGGGTGGGCCTAGAGATTATTATGCTAAGTGAAGTTAAGTCAAACAGGAAACACAAATATCATATGATATCACTTATATATGGAAGATAATTTATGAGGCAAATGAACTTATTTTTTTTTTTATAAAACAGAAACAAATTCACAAGCAGAAAACAGACTTTTAGTTACCAAAGGGGGAACGTGAAGGAGGGATAAATTAGAAGTTTGGAATTAACAAGTGCATCCTACCATATGTAAAATAGATGAAGAAAAAGGCCCTACTGTATCACACAGGGAACTATATATTCAATATCTTGTCATAACCTATAATGGAAAATAATATGAAAAAGAATGTAAATATTTCACTTTGTTGCACACCAGAAATGAACACAACATTGTTAACTATCCTTCAGTTTAAAAAATGTAAAAAAAAATCTTCAAAAGATGAAGAATGCCTTTGATGGGCTCCTCTCTCATCTTTTTTTTCCTTCTTTGTTGTCATTTTCAGCATAAATAGTGAAAGGAGACATAAATAGGAAAAGCTTGTGATTGGTGCCTTGGTTGTTTGGTTTCCTAGAATACCACTGCTTTTTTCTGAGTTCAAAGCAAATTCTCATTCAGTCGAAGGTGTGGCCCCTCCTGGCTGTCAGTGCCCTGATTGTCCAGTCACTGGCAGGATATGCCGACCTCATACTCACTTTCAGTCTTGCTGGATTCCCGCGCATAGTGCATCCACCGGATTCTGTGCTCGTGTGGCACTGCCAACAGCTGTATGTGTGTGGGCGGGGGGGAATCGGGGACAGTCTTGTTGCTGAGTCTTCTCTGCTCACAGGCCTGCTCCGTGGGCCCATTGCACTAGACTTATGAAGCACAGGTTCACTGGTACACTCACTGCGAATGGCATTACATTGACAGAGGACACTGAAACAAGCACGGGGCTCTTCTGAATGCAGGGCTCTTTGCATGTACGGATCGCATGCTCGTGAAGCTGACCCTAGAGCCCTGCTCCATTCTTCCTTATCCCGGCCCTTCATCCACATGGAGCTTTAACTTGCTGATTTTTTCTTTTATTAAATTGAAGTATAGTTGATTTGGGCTTCCCTGGTGACTCAGCTGGCAAAGAATTGCTTGCTATGCAAGAGAGGCAAGAGATGTGGGTTTGATCCCTGGGTTGGGAAGATCCTTTGGAGAAGAAAATGGCAACCCACTCCAGTATTCCTGCCTGAAAAATTCCATGGACAGGGGAGCCTGGCGGACTCCAGGCCATGGGGTCATAAAAGAGTAAGTCATGACTGAGCACACACTCATGCGCATAGTTGGTTTACGACATTGTGTTAGTGTTGGGTCTATAGCATAGTGATTCAATAGACATAAATTTGAGCAAAGTCTGGGAGATAGTGGAGGACAGAGGAGACTGGCATGCTGCTGTCTGTATTAAGTCACTTCAGTTGTGTCGGATTCTTCTGACCCCACGGACTGGAGCCCGCCAAGCTCCTCTGTCCATTTGATTCTCCAGGCAAGAACACTGGAGTGGGTTGCCATTTCCTTCTCCAGGGGATCTTTCTGACACAGGGATTGAACCCAGGTCTCCACATTGCAGGCAGGTTCTCTACCAGCTCAGCCACCAGGGAAGCCAGGGGGTGCTGAGCCCACGCAGTCACAAGCAGTCAGATACGACTGAACAGCAACATATTCTTTAACTTTCTGTTTTGGAGTTTTGTTTGTGATTTCCTCTCCCATGCTATATTCCTGTTTCTCAGTGATCAGCTTCAGAGATTATCCTGTCTTCTTCTGCTATGAGAGATGACTGCTAATTCATATAATCCCACTTCTTACCACATCATTCCTTTCAGCTCTTCTTTTGTTTATTTTGAGACTTTATAGAAATAAAATGCATCTTTTTCTCTTGGTACCTAAGTTATAAAAGTGTATCTTGAATCCACAATTTTGTAAATTGAAGGTGCCAAGTCACTTCAATCGTGTCCGACTCTGTGTGACCCCATAGACGGCAGCCCACCAGGCTCCCCCGTCCCTGGGATTCTCCAGGCACGAACACTGGAGTCGGTTGCCATTTCCTTCTCCAATGCATGAAAGTGAAAAGTGAAAGTGAAGTAGCTCAGTCGTGTCCGACCCTCAGCGACCCCATAGACTGCAGCCTTCCAGGCTCCTCCATCCATTGGATTTTCCAAGCAAAAGTACTGGAGTGGGGTGCCATTACCTTCTCCAAATTGAAAATATTCAGGCCCATTTCCTTCATCTATTTTCTCCCTATTTACATTTAACGTTTTGCATGTGTGCTTTTACTTACTATACTTGTTAGGGTGATATTAGAAGCAAACAGGAAGGAAACAACTATGTCTCAAGAACAAATAAAAACTTACTTACTGCTCATGTAACAGCACTGGGAGATGAATAGGTTGGCAGTTCATTTATTGATTCAGTCTGATGGAAGCCATATAAATTCAAAGACAAATCAATGTGGTTTCCATGGTAATAATCAGCTTTTCAGCCATCTGGAAAGGATAAGGAAGGGGACCATTGGTATGTGGGGGATGTTTATGGACCAGGCATGGAAGTGGCACACGATACTTCATGCACATTCCATTGGCTGGAATTCTGTCATATGGACACACCTTATTGTAAGGGAATTTGGTAAAGATATTCCACTTAGGTGCTCAGGAAGAAGAGGAAAACAGAATGGTTCATTTTAATTAATAACTAGCAGTCTTTGTTATTTATATATGGTCAAAGTTCATAGTCTTCATTTTCTCTTCAGTAACTTATTTCTAGATTGAATCTAAAAGCTGAAAATCACTATCCTGTGTTTACATGAGCACCACTGTATGGTCAGGATTCTAGTGCAGGACAAATTCCACTCTAGATCGCTTAACTGGGAAAGAATTTATTAAATATGTTTCAACACTATCAGGAGGGTTGAACAAAACATATGCTAGCCTAAGATTTCAGGAACTGCTTCAGAAAGAGTCCCCAAGAGATCTGTGACTCTTCTGGAATGAGGGAGCTGGATCTCCAGAGCCACACGTGCCAGTTCTGTGACCAGGATGCTGTCTTAATGAAGGAGTCGTCACTGGTGGCTCTAGATCCATGTAGACGTGCTTGGACTTGACTAGCAGGATGGCCACTCTGAGCTCTGCCTCAACACTCTCGAAGCTGGTGGCTGGACACTTAGACTTCTGTTAATGCTGCCGCAGAAACACCAGCACCTCCCTGGCTGTGTGTGCCAGCAGGCAACAAGCAGAAAGACCCCACCGCTGCTTTCAGACACCTTGAGTGCCTCTGACTGGTGGAGCATGGACCACGTCTAAAACCTGAGCTGCAAGGGAGCCTGG
The DNA here is from genome assembly GCA_006410635.1 of Cephalophus harveyi. Classification (NCBI taxonomy): domain Eukaryota; kingdom Metazoa; phylum Chordata; class Mammalia; order Artiodactyla; family Bovidae; genus Cephalophus; species Cephalophus harveyi. Next base: position 105,126 of record SJYT01003445.1, read on the forward strand.
GAAATGTATTGCTCAGTCATCCAGCCTCTGCCAAACAGAAAAACACCACAGAGGGTGGGGCGAGAGAGTTGGAGGCAGAGCACCGACCCACTCCATCCATCAGACTCCATCTTTCACCCAGACTTAACCCCATAAACAACCTCTACAGGAGCAACATTCCCTCTCTGAATACAATACAATTATCTCGTATAAACCAAATCACATTCGCAATCTCTTCTGAAACTGATGAGACAACTAAAGTTGCGTTAGTTATTTCAGTCATCACTGGGTAATGGGCCTTCTTCCTCTTATTTAGTTACAATGCCATCTTGATATTTTGTAGCCCATGGACTAAGTGATGTAATTAACCACCCAGACATATGTTATAAAGAGTGGTAGGGAAAAGCAAAAGGGAGAAATAAGAAATTGTTATTATTATTTCTAAATAACAAAGAAAGTACAAGAATACAGGTTGCTGTCACGGCCCTCGTTTTTGCAGTTGACTATGAGGTTGTAGTGTTGTTTGGGTATTTCCCTGGTGAAGTGACCCAAAACTATTCCTGAGGGCTCTGAGTCTTTGACAATCTTGTTTCTGTTGGGTTGTTCAATTCAGGTGCTCAGTTGTGTCCAACTCTCTGCAACCCTGTGGAACACAGCATGCCAGGCTTCCCTGTCCATCACCAACTCCCAGAGCTTGCTTAAACTCATGTCCATCGAGTCGGTAATGCCATGCAACCATCGCATCCTCTGTCGTCCCCTTCTCCTCCTGCCCTCAATCTTTCTCAGCATCAGGGTCTTTTCAAATGAGTAAGTTCTTTGCATCAGGTGGCCAAAGTATTGGTGGTTCAGCTTCAATATTAGTCCTTCCAATGAATACTCAGGACTGATCTCCTTTAGGATGGACTGGTTGGATCTAAGGAGGCCAAGGGACTCTCAAGAGTCTTCCCAACACCACAGTTCAAAAGCATCAATTCTTCTCCACTCAGCTTTCTTTATAGTCCAACTCTCACATCCATACAAGACTCCTAGAAAAACCATAGTTTTGACTAGATGGATATTTGTTGACAACGTAATGTCTCTGCTTTTTAATATGCTGTCTAGGTTGGTCATAACTTTTCTTCCAAGGAGCAAGTGTCTTTTAATTTCATAGCTGCAGTCACTATCTGAAGTGATTTTGGAGCCCCCCAAAATAAAGTCTCTCACTGTTTCCACTGTATTGACTAGATGAATGTTTGTTGGCAAAGTAATGTCTCTGCTTTTTAATATGCTGTCTAGGTTGGTCATAACTTTTCTTCCAAGGAGCAAGTGTCTTTTAATTTCATAGCTGCAGTCACTATCTGAAGTGATTTTGGAGCCCCCCAAAATAAAGTCTCTCACTGTTTCCACTGTTTCCCCATCTATTTGCCATGAGGTGATGGGACTGGATGCCACGATCTTATTTTTCTGAATGTTGAGTTTTAAGCCAACTTTTTCACTCTCCTCTTTCACTTTCATCAAGAGGCTTTTTAGTTCTTCTTCACTTTCTGCCATAAGGGTGGTGTCATCTGCATATCTCATGTTATTGATATTTCTCCTGGCAATCTTGATTCCAGCTTGTGCTTCATCCAGCCCAGCATTTCTCATGATGTACTCTGCATAAAAGTTAAATAAGTAGGGTGACAATATACAGCCTTGACATACTCCTTTTCCTGTTTGGAACCAGTTTGTTGTTCCATATACAACTCTAACTGTTGCTTCTTGACCTGCACACAGATTTCTCAGGAAGCAGGTAAGGTGGTCTGGTATTCCCATCTCTTGAAGAATTTTCTGCAGTTTGTTGTGATTGATATGGTCAAAGGCTTGAAGCAGATGTTTTTCTGGAACTCTCTTGCTTTTTTGATGATCCAGTGGATGTTGGCAATTTGATCTTTGGTTGTTCTGCCTTTTCTAAATCCAGCTTGAACATCTGAAAGTTCACAATTCACGTACTGTTGAAGCCTCACTTGGAGAATTTTGAGCATTACTTTGCTGGCATGTGAGATGGGTTAGACCTATCAGGTTGTTAGGGTGTTCCATTTATTTGCCACTGAACATGACCATCTGAGATGCTTCAGAAGATTCCTTGGTTTCTTAACATATTTCCCCTGCTGCCACACACAGAACTTTATTCCTATGAAGAAGTTGCTCAGTTGTGTCCAACTCTTTGTGACCCCATGGACTGTAGACCTCCAGGATCCTCTGTCCGTGGAATTCTCCAGGCAAGAATATTGGAGTGGATTGCCATTTCCTTCTCCAGGGGATCTTCCAATCCAGGGATTGAACTCAAGTTTCCTGTGTCTCCTGCACTACAGGCAGATTTTTTTACTGTCTGAGCCACCAGATGCAACTTTATTCTCCCTTTGTCTTATTCTTATGCCTTTGGTTTAATGGCTTAAAAAAGAGCCACATAGCTAGGAAACAAGTTCCTATTCCTATGTTTAGTGGATCCATTTTCGTTAAAACTAGGGGACAATTTTCTACCTTGTGTACTTAGACCTCTATGTCAGCTTAGCCCAAGGAATGAAAAAAAACAAACAAAAAAAAGTCTGCAAGGGACCCTTAGGGTTACTAGAGAAGGGGTATCTCGACTTCTACTCCTTAGTCCTGCACGTGTGTATTTCTGGCTATAAGCACAATAGCACCCTGTTTTAGCCCCAGTTCTGAGCACATCTGCAAATGACATCCCACACTCACAAGGTGTTGACTCCAAGCTAAGGTTGTCATGAAACCATCAACACATTAGTCCACTGTTCTGTTACTCCAGCTACTGTGTTACTCCATGAGACCCATGATAATTCAAGGGTACCCTGTGGAAATAAGCCTTTTATCAATTGCTCTAAAATGATTTTCATGCACAGTAGCAGTGTTGGAAGGAGAAACAATGTTCCTGGCAGAGGAACCATAGGCAGAGAAGCCAAATTCATATTCCAGGAAGTGTCTACTCCGGTGAGGACAAATCACTCCCCCTTTCATGATGGAAGGCGTCTGACTGGGTGGTGAGCTATGGCACTGGGTGCTCAATATTGATCTCTGCTATTGCATGCTCAGACTAACTCAGAGAAGGGAAATGTGAGCTCTTGTATGAGGTCCACCCCTGCTATCAAGGCCGCTTTGTTCATGAACCCATTGAGTAAGCACTGGGCTGTCTGGCTAGAGAGACCAGCTGATATCCATTGAGTAGGTCGTCTTGTTCACTCAATCACCAGAAGTCATGTCTGCAGAGAATGCATTTGGTAATTTTGGTAGGCAGAATAACTTCCTGATGTTTTACCCTATATTTTGGTGATATGACTTTGCAAAGTAATATCAAAAGGGACTTTGCTGATATAATTAAGTTAAAGGTAAAAGCTAGATTATCCTGGATTATCTGGTGGGTCTGATAAGAAGGGGTGGGAGGATGAGGGTCAGAGAGAAATGTGAGCATGAAGCAGAGATCAGAGTGATGTAATTATATGAGCCAAGGAGCACAGCTGGCCACAGGAAGCTGGAGAAAGGAAGAATCCACTCCCTCATAGAGCCTCTAGAAGCAACAGAGGCCCACCAGCACCTTGATTTTAGTCAGTGTGACTCATTCCAGAATTGTAAGATAATACCTTTGTGTTGATTTAAGCCATGAAGTTTGTGGTGATTTGTCAGAGAAGCCATAGGAAGCAAATATAGTAATTCTTACCTTATTGCTGACTTAATCATGAATGTCTTTTCTGACTCTCTGTTAAAGGTATTTTAACATGTAAAGGAAATATCCATACATTTCTATTTACTTAGTTTAAAATTTTGTATCATGAGCAGATCCAGGGTTTAGTCAAATGTTTTCCAGTATTTATGGAAATAATTCCATCTGTTAAATCATCTCAACATTGTCTATCATATTAATGGCTTTTCTAACAATGAGTTATCATGGTATTCCTAGAATGGTCCCATATGATCATGTTTTAAATTTTTTTATGCTGAAATTGCAAAAGGCAACTTCAAGGTATAAGTAATATCCTATAGATTGAATCCCACGTTGAAGGTCAGGAACGGTGGCGGTAAGGAGATACCCCTCGTCCAAGGTAAGGAGCAGTGGCTGTGCTTTGCTGAAACAGCCGTGAAGAGATACCCCACGCCCAAGGTAAGAGAAACCCAAGTAAGATGATAGGTGGTGTAAGAGGGCATCAGAGGGCAGATATATTGAAACCATACTCACAGAAAACTAGTCAATCTAATCACACTAGGACCACAGCCTTGTCCAACTCAATGAAACCAAGCCATGCCTGCAGGGCAACCCAAGACAGGCGGGTCTTGGTGGAGAGGGCTGACAGAACATGGTCCACTGGAGAAGGGAATGGCAAGCCACTTCAGTATTCTTACCTTGAGAACCCCATGAACAGTATGAACAGGCAAAATGATAGGATACCAAAAGAGGAACTCCCCAGGTCATTAGGTGCCCAATATGCTACTGGAGATCAGTGGAGCAATAAGTCCAGAAAGAATGAAGGGATGGAGCCAAAGTGAAAACAATACCCAAAAGGCAAAAGGCAACTTTTGTTGGTGATAGAAGCAAGATCTGATGCTGTAAAGAGCAATACTGCATAGGAACCTGGAATGTCAGGTCCATGAATCAAGGCAAATTGGAAGTGGTCAAACAAGAGATGACAAGGGTGAACGTCGACATTCTAGGAATCAGCGAACTAAAATGGACTGGAATGGGTGAATTTAACTCAGAT
>SJYT01003455.1:0-17812 GCA_006410635.1 Cephalophus harveyi
AAAAAATAAATAAATAAAATTTTGTGTGTAACATGATACTTTGTGTTACACACAAAATTTTAATCACTCAGAATGTTTAACCATTAAAAAGCTTTTCTTTATCCATTCCCATCCCCCTTCAATTCCGCTTCACTGTAATCAGCTTAAATTATTTTGTGATTATATACTTTCAGATATTTTATTCAGTGGCTTTCTTTTTATTCTCTTCAGCCTTTTCTTCTGGAAATCATACTAAATAGATGTTGGCCTCTTGGGAATTTTCCTTTTTGCATTTTAATTCTTTTTTTCTATTTTTAAATTTTATGAACTTTTGAGTTGTTCTGGGAAAATTCTTTCATCTTCTACTGGGTTTCTTTTCAGCTATGGCTATTAAGGCTATATATCAAGTGGTTTTTTTTTATTTCAATAAATATATATTGTTTCTTTTTCATAATCACCTGTCCATACATCCTAGATGAAATACCTGCATCATATTATGGATAATTAAATTTTATTTTCAATATCTTTTCTGATTGCATAAATAATTGTTTTTACTCCACATCAATTCCTTTTGTGTTTTATTTTTTTCTTTCTCTCATGGTGTTGGTTTTCATCAAAACTCATCTGTATGGTCGAGAATTCCAGCTAACTCATCAGTATCCAGCCTGGAATGAAGGGTAAAATCATATGCCAAAGGTCTATATTTCACTTGCTTTCAGCTAAAGTGAGGCGATGAGAATAATGTCCTAGAAACTGTTTCTCTGGCTCTAACATCTCCTAGTTCTCTATGGTGTCATCAGTTAATTGGGTTACTACCCTGTCTCTTTATCTACACACTGTTCATTACAAGCCTTACCATAACTGCAGAGGCATGATGCCTGGCAATAGAGGGTTGCGTAATCATCCAGTCTCAATGCTCTCCTTGCTGTAACCCAGCAATCATGTCAATGGGACCATGCTCTATGTAGTAGTTGGAAGATTGCTTTTAGCATTTAACAGGATATTCATGGTGTATTTCCAGGTTATCCACCTGATTCTTTTTAATGACTGCATATTATTACATTGTGGAGACATATTATGATTTAATTACAAACAAACAAGATTGTTAAATTGTGGATTGTTTAGTTGCTTCCAGTGTTTCCCTATTGTAAACAAATTTTTAACAGTATATTCTTGCTATTAGTTTTAAAGAACAGATTCTTAGAACTATGATTGCTGAGTTAAAGAGTATGAACATTTTTAACAGTTTATGCTTCCATAAACAATATAATAGAGTGTCTGTTTCTCCACTTGTAAATCAACCTTAAACCTTTTTAATTTTGTAAAACCAATAGATGAGAGTGGTATCTGACTTATTTTGACTCATATTGCTTCTGTTATAAAAATTCTCCTATATTTTTTCTAGTATGGTTATAATTCTGTTGTTTTCACATTCACATCTTAAATGATCTGTCATTTATTATGGTACAAGTGTGATATAATAATTCAACTATTCTTTTTCACATGACAATTGTTACTTTAATACTATTAATTGAATAAAACATCCTTTCTCCACTGATGTGAAATGCAAAATGTATCATATGTAGGTTCCAATATAAACTTGCATTATTTCTGAACTCTATTCTAGTCCACTGAACTACTTGTCAACTCTTGTGTGCCTATGAGACTTTATATTTACAACAGTAAGAAGATACATTTTAATATCTGGCAGGACACATCCTTTCTCATTTTCTCATTATCTTTTTCAAAATTTTCTTAGTTTTTTGTATCTACTTGTCAGATTGAAAGAAGAAAAAAATATCAAAATTCTGTTTGCAATACTATTAAATTTATCTAATGATATTCCCATCTAGCAAAGTGATATGTTTGTTCCTGTATCTTCTTTAGTTAGACTTTATAGGTTTCTTCTTATAATTTTTATTATTTCCTTGTTAAATCCACGTTTCAGTTCAGTTCACTCAGTCGTGTCCGACTCTTTGCAACCCCATGAATTGCAGCATGCCAGGCCTCCCTGCCCATCACCAACTCCCGGAGTTCACTCAAACTCACGTCCTTCGAGTCAGTGATGCCATCCAGCCATCTCATCCTCTGTTGTCCCCTTCTCCTCTTGTCCCCAATCCCTCCCAGCATCAGAGTCTTTTCCAATGAGTCAGCTCTTTGCATGAGGTGGCCAAAGTACTGGAGTTTCAGCTTTAGCATCCGTCCTTCTAAAGAACACTCAGGATTGATCTCGTTTAGAATGAACTGGTTGGATCTCCTTGCAGTCCAAGGGACTCTCAAGAGTCTTCTCCAACACCACAGTTCAAAAGCATCAATTCTTTGGCGCTCAGCTTTCTTCATAGTCCAACTCTCACATCCATACGTGACAACAGGAAAAACCATAGCCTTGACTAGACGGACCTTTATTGGCAAAGTAATGTCTCTGCTTTTGAATATGCTGTCTAGGTTTGTCATAACTTTCCTTCCAAGGAGTAGCTGTCTTTTAATTTCATGGCTGCAATCACCATCTGCAGTGATTTTGGAGCCCCAAAAAATAAAGTCTGACACTCATTATCCAATTTTGTTGCTAATATTTATTCTTTTCTCTGATATTATTTTCCAACTTAATTTTTATTCATAAAGGAAAACTATTAATTTTTGTGTTTTTCCCCATATAGAGCCACTTTATAGAACTTAATTTTTAGTTTTAAAATTATTTTAGAACAGCAAGGGATAACATATTTACAAATCATATTTCTGAGAAGGGGTTAATACTCAAAATATATTTAAAAACTCACACAATAGAAGGAAACAAACAAACACCCAAACAAATAATCTAATGAATAAATGGACAGAGGATCTGAATAAACATTTTTCCAAAGAAGACATAGACTAACAGGTATATGAAAATGTGTTTACCATCATGAATCATCAGGGAAATGCAAATCAAAATCACTGTAAAATATTCTCATACCTGTTAGAATAGCTATTATCAAAAAGACAAGAAATAAGTCTTGGTAAGAATGTGGAGAAAAGGGAACCTTGTGTACTACTGGTAGAAATGTAAACTTGTACAGCCACTATGGAAAATAGTATGGAGGATCCTTAAAAAATTAAAAATTGAGCTACCAAATGATTCAGCAATTCTGTTTCTGGATATTTATCTGAAGAAAATGAAAACACTAGCTTGAAAAGAGATGTGTACTTCCATGTTCATTGCAATTGTATTTATAATAAACAAGACACAGAAGCCCTTCCCTGGTGGCTCAGACAATAGAGAACCCGCCTGCAGTGCAGGAGACCTGGGTTCTATCACTGGGTCGAGAAGATCCCCTGGAGAAGGGAATGGCAACCTACTCCAGAATTCTTGACTGGAGAATTCCATGGATAAAGAGTCTGGTGGGTTACAGTCTTTGAGGTTGCAAAGAGTCAGATGTGCCTGAGTGACTGAATGCACTTTCAAGACATGGAAGCTACCCAAGTGTCCATTAATAGATGAATGGATAAAGAAAAAGTGATAAATGTGTGTGTGTGGTGTAAGTATATACATACATTTCTGTTTATAAATGTGTGTATATATATATATATATACATGTACATACACATATATAACGTGTGTGTGTGTGTGTGTGTGTGTGTGTGTGTGTGTTTATGTATCAGCTCAGTCACTCAGTCATGTCCGACTCTTTGCGACCCCATGGACTGCAACACACCAGACCTCCCTGTCCATCACCAACTCCTGAAGTCTGCTCAAACTTATGTCCATTGAGTTGGTGATGCCATCTAACCATCTCATCCTCTGCTGCCCCCTTCTCCTCCTGCTTTCAGTCTTTCCCTGCATCAAGGTCTTTTCTAATGAGTCAGCTCTTTCCACCAGGCGACCAAAGTATTGGAGCTTCAGCTTCAGCATCAGTCCTTCCAATGAATATTCAGGACTGATTTCCTTTAGCATTGACTGGTTTGATCTCCTTGCAGTTCAAGGGACTCTAAAGAGTCTTTTCCAAAACCACACAGTTCAAAAACATCAATATATATCACATTTTAAAAATCCAATTATATATATATATATGTTATATATATCATACAATTGGCCACCTCATGCCAAGAGTTGACTCATTGGAAAAGACTGATGCTGGGAGGGATTGGGGGCAGGAGGAGAAGGGGACGACAGAGGATGAGATGGCTGGATGGCATCACTGACTCAATGGAGGTGAGTCTGGGTGAACTCTGGGAGTCGGTGATGGACAGGGAGGCCTGGCGTGCTGCGATTCATGGGGTCGCAAAGAGTCGGACACGACTGAGCGGCTGAACTGAACTGATATCATACAATGAAATACTTTCTGCTATAAAACAAGAATGAAATCTTGCCATCTACAACAACATGAACGGTTCTTGGGGATATTATGCTAAGTGAAATATTTCCGATAGAGAAAGACAGATACCTTTTGATACATTTATATATGGAATTAAAGAAAATACAAAACTGAACTCGTAGATACAGAGAACAGATTGGTAGTTGCCAGAGGTGGGAGGGTGGGAGTGAGCAAAATGTATGAAGATTGTCAAAATTTACAAACTTTGAGTTATAAAATAATTAGGTCCTAACGTATGGGCTTTCCAATTGGACCTAGCAGGAAGGAACCCATCTGCCTATGCAGGAGACATAAGAGACTCAGGTTCAATCCCTGGGTTGGAAAGACCCCCTATAGGAGGGCATGCAATGCACTCCAGTATTTCTTGCCTGGAGAATCACATGGACAAAGGAGCCTGGTGGGCTACAGTCCATAGGGTCGTACAGAGTCAGACACCACTGAAGTGACTTAGCATGCACGTACAAGATATAATGTACAGCACGGTGACTATCATTAACAATACTGTGTCGTGTATTTGAAAGTTGCTTAGAAAGTAGATTTTAAAAGTTCTCACCATAAGAAAAAAAATGTAACCATGTGTGGTGATGGAAGTTAACTAGATAGACTCTGTGGTGATCATTTCATAATATGTACAAATATATTGTTATATTGTACCCCTGAAACTAGTATAATATTTTATGTCCATTGTGTCTCAATTAAAAAAAAATCAATCCAACAACTGTGAGTATAATTGATTAGAAGAGAAAGAATGGAGTTGTGGCAGTAACCCAGAGAGAACCAGGCTCATGATCCAGGTTAAAACTTTAGACTTTGATAGCTTTTCCTCCCTTGCTGCTGCTGCTGCTAAGTCACTACAGTCGTGTCTGACTCTGTGTGACCCCATAGAAGGCAGCCCACCAGGCTCCCCCGTCCCTGGGATTCTCCAGGCAAGAACACTGGAGTCAGTCGCCATTTCCTTCTCCAATGCATGAAAGTGAAAAGTGAAGGTGAAGTCGCTCGGTCGTGTTCGACTCTTTGTGACCCCAGGAACTGCAGCCCACCAGGCTTCTCCATCCATGGGATTTTCCAGGCAAAAGTACTGGAGTGGGGTGCCATTGCCTTCTCCTTCTCCCTTGCTACCAACATGCAATCAATCATGAAATCTAATAGGTTTTAACCTTTATACTTTCTGATACATGACATCCTATTTATAAAAACAAAAACATATTAAAAAAAGCAAAAATATTTTAGTTATTTATTTTGGATTCCCTAGACATAAATTTTATCATTTGCAAATAATAATAGTTTTATCTTTTTTCCCAAAATTTAATTAACAAATTATTTTCTGAAATTTGTTACATAAGCTAAACTCTCCAAACTATTGGTGTCCCTCAATTATCTTTCTCCTGGCTTTATTAGGGATGGTTTTAGTATGTGATCTTTTAATATTTTCTGTTAGTTACTAATAAATGATATAATAAATGGTTAATGATTTTAGGAAATTATCTTTTTTTTCATGTTAGAATAAATTTTTTTTTAATGAGAATAACTGCCACATTTTATTAAGATTTCTCTGTGAGGAACTGGGGATGATTTTACATTACCTGTGAAATACTTCTAGCTTGGCATGGATTCTTTTTCTGTGTGCCTGGTTTTTCTCTTGTCCCAGGTGATCTTCACTGGAATATTTGCTACTTGAATTATTATTATTATCTTTTATTATATGCATATGTATTTAGTCAGAGTACACAATATACTGAATCATTCTCAACTGATTTTCAGAATACTTGCTTTTGTCCAAAAATCTCACCAAACCCTCTCTGAGGCCGTGTGATAAACTGTCACTGTCTCGTGCCTCAGTCTTCAATTTGGATCTATGCTCTCTTTGGCAATTCTGTTCTCTCAGTGGTAGTAGCAACCTCAGTGGCAACAGAGAGGGGAGATTTTACATCGTCTTTGGCAAGAGTAAACACTTCCTGCCTTGAGTCCAAAATGAGAATAAATTACCCACTGTGCAGAAACATGGAAGTCATGATATTCCCAATGAAACATGTTTAAATAGTCTCTGGGCAGTCATGTTTTGGGTGTTACTGTTTACAATACCATAGGGGTTACATTTCCATGAGATTTTGAATAATTTAGGAATAAAATACAAATTGTTCATTCTGTGATGTCTATCTTTATTTTGCACTGTTTGCACTTTAGCATTTTAATAGCTTTGAGGTGTCCAGGTAATTTGCATCTTTATTTCTGTCTTTCATGGAAGGAAAGAAAGCATGGAAGTGACTTGGGCAAATCAAGCAAGTTGGCATTGTGGATGATTACAGTTATGATCCTCAAGATAATTCTTAAAAATGGAACCTTTTCACACTCAAATGAAACTGGATAATTGGTATGTTACTGTGTATTTTCTTTTGTTACTATAGGTTCTACCAGCAAGAGCTTTAATGCATCGTATTTTATCCTTTGCTTGCTGTGTAAAATGGTTCTAAATTTTGCTATCTTCCCTTGACCTTTTACTGTGCTAGTTGTTTTGCTTTTCTCATAACTAAGATTTCCCCATCCTCCCAACCCTTCTTTATTTACTAAACTTTTTAATTTGGTAGCTATTCTCTGAATTTCTTCCAATTTCTTGGCGTATTAATACTTTAACAAAGAAAACCCAGAACTCTGAATGGTGAGGGCTTTTAAATGCCAAGTAGGGCAGAAAAAATTGCCTCATTTGTTTTCACATGTGATACTCTTATTAAAAACTGTTCAATTCAGTGTTTATTTTTCTGGCAAGAATATTCATTATTGACTCATCCACTCTATTCCTCTCCTTATAACCTTGAGGGCAAAACACAATGAATAGAAAATAAAACTTAAAGCATGAAGCAGAGATTGGGGGTCATGGGAATGTGGATTATACTTTCTTAAAATTAGTTTAGCTTTTGTGATATTTGCTAGGCAAATAAACTTTGGGTATTAAATCAACAATATATTGACAATCATACAAAATTCAAATGCCAATCTGCACCTACCTGACTTCAGCAGTGATGTAAGTAGGATCCTATTAAACATTATACCATTGCTAATGTTATAATGTTGATTTAGTTCCCACAGGTAGTTTTCTAACTTTTATTTTTACACTTTCAGCTAGTCATCTCCTATTGTCCCTTTACTTTTATTCCAGATAGAAGTCTATACTTCCTCACCATAAATATGAATTAAAGGATATTTTATAGCACTTCACCGTTTGCTAAAAAGAAAAAAAAAAGCTTTCATGTATATGATCTCACTTGATCTTGTAGCTTTTTAAGATGGACAGAAAGTAAATTTCTTATTCCATTTTACAGATGGAAAATCAAAGTTCAGAATACCAAGAAGCTCTCTGATGCATTAGCACATGTGGCTAATTGCATGGATACTCATTAGAACTTTGGCTAGTGCACAAGTCTTTTGACTCCTGGTCCATCATTTGTTCAAGTCAGAACTCTACCAGAAAAGTTTAGCTATGATTTTAACTCTGCTTTATCACTGAGCTTAGACTATGCCCACACCATATCAATGGCAGTACTCAAAGGCAGATGGAATGAATATGGATCACAGAAGTTAAGAAGGAAGAAATAAAGAATGTGAGTCAAGAGAGGAGGTAGAGGGACTTCAGTCTAGTGGTGAAAACTCTTCACTTCCACTACAGATGGAATGGGTCAATCCCTGGTCAGGGAACTAAATTCCTACATGCCCCAGTGCACAAGAAAAAAAAACAAAAACAGGAGAGATGAGGTAGAGAGAGTAGTGTCATGAAAATTGTCTCTGGACATTTCATGGTACTGTTGTTGTAGATCATCAATCCAAATTTTGTTTTTAAACAAAATTTTAGACAAAACAAAACATCTACCTGAGCCATTTAATATTGATTAGGGCTTCCCAGGTGGCTCAGTGGTAAAGAATCTGCCTGCAATGCAGGAGACACAGGAGATGTGGGTTCAATCCCTGGGTCAGGAAAATCCCCTAGAGAAAGAAATGGCAACCCACTCCAGTATTCTTGCCATGGATAATCCCAAGAGGAGCTTGGTGGGCTTCAGTCCATAGGGTCACAAAGAGTCAGACACTACTAAGCACACACACATACTATTCACACATGCTATAAATTATGCTAACAAGGGCATATGTGGATATCTGTTACTCATGTAACTAGTCTTTCCAGTGTTTGCGTATGTGTGTGATTTGTGCTTGTATTTGGAATAATAACAAAAATAACCATTGCTACAACAAATCCTTCCCTCTGAACTCTAGACCTCAGAGATCCCGTCTCTTCCTTTCTCAAAGGCCTCACACTCACCTTGCTGCCTCAATGAGAGTGTTCCTCCCCCTGGGACAGATGCCGGCAAAGTTCGGCAACAAAGCTCTTGCCATGGGACTTCATTGCTATATGATAGACTGCCCAGCCTCACCCCACATAACCTTTCAGCTCACCTTATCAGTACAGACGTTGCAAACTTGGAATCAAAAGGGAAGTCATGATCCACATCAGGCAGTGCTCTTATTTTTAAAAGTGCTTAGAAATCTGAATCCAGAAAGTCAAGTGCTGAGATTTCCTGGAAGTAAATTGTAAAATGCAATAACAGAAATTTCAGGTTTTTAACTTTTCTCTCATTGCTTTTTGACTTCTGATCCTATGATAATTCCCTCAGAATATTCTAGAATTGTCAATGCATCTAATACATTTCTCTAGTACTAGCATTTTAGCATGGAGTAAGTTATAATTATGGGATACTGTGGTATTAGGCAGAGACTCACCCTCCCTCTACCATTCTGGCTTCCATTTCTGGCTCACTGTCACTCTCTCCTATGGCAAAGACCCAGAAGCCTGGGAACGGAAGAAATACACTATCAGTTCTCATCACACCTACCTGGCTTTTTGCCACACTCAGCTGAGAGCACCTGAAAAATAACAACTAGGTTAGCTGCCATTTTATTGACTTGTGGAAAAGGAGGAAGCCAAATGGCTTAGTATTCCTGATTTAAACTGAATTCAGTTCAATGCTTCACATATTTTTGAGAGCACCCTCTGTGACTGGCACAAAACACACAGAAGTGAATAGGAGTTTGTTTCAGATGAGGCAGATGCTTAAAATATATTGTGATAAGGGGACTATTATTTGTAGGTATGAATAAGCAATAGCGCTGAGTGGGAGGGCATTTGTCACCCCAATGACAGGCTTACTCGTCCATTTGCATTAGACCCCTCAGCCCCTAGCCTATCTCTGAAGGTGGCAGTGGACTCCAAGTGTTCGCTGCAACTCCCTAGGAGGCACTAGGACCACCCATGGGAAGTACTGGACTGTTGTAACCATCTTGCCCCCTTGGAATAGCTGACAGCCAATGGCATTAAAGGCATTAAAGGTCTAACCCTTTTAAACTGTGACTTGGCAGGGGACCATTTTAGAAGAATGAGCAACTAGCACAAAAACTTTTTTTTGATTATCAGCAGCAAACTAATGTTAAAACCTGTCATGGCAGTAAGACATCCTTGCAGACCAGGGAACACAGTAAGTAGACTGAAACATATTGAGATAATATTGTAGTATGGAATTACACCAGAGATAATAGCATTGATTCATCCCAGAAGGATATTGTAAATAATGAACAATTAATTGTTGCAGAAACTTTGAAAATAAATCAATGAAAATCAAGAAGACAGATCTGGGTGACTCAAGGAATCTTTTTTTTTTTTTTAGAAAGCTCTGCTGAGTCCTCTGTGGTCAGGGTTAATGATGTATTTGCAGTTCTGTCTGCTAGGAGCTTTGAGAAAAATTGTGGTACTGTTGTGACCTGGGTGTGGACTCTTCTGAAGTCCCTATGCTTTCTCCTTTGCTCATTGTTGTTCAGTTGCTAAGTCATGCCCAACTCTTTGCAGCACCATGAACTGCAGCACACCAAGCTTCTCTGTCCTCAATTAGCTCCCAGAATTTGCTCAAACACATGTCCATTGAGTCAGTGATGTCATCAATCATCTCACCCTCTGTCGCCCCTTTCTCCTCCTGCCTTCAATCTTTCTCAGCATCAGGGTCTTTTCCAATGAGTTGGCTCTTCATGTCACATGGCCAAAATATTGAAGCTTTAGCTTCAGCATCAGTCCTTCCATTGAATGTTCAGGACTGATTTCCTACTGAAACCTTAAAAACAATAAGGCTGACAGAAAGACACATGTAAAAACCTCAAGGGAAAAAATATCCTTTAATATTTATTTTGATTGAGGAAACAACCAGAGGTCTCTGGTGATGAGGTGGGGAGCCGGGGTCTATCGGTTTAGAAAAGTGACCAGGAGAGATCTGTTTTTCTGTCTCCGGCATACCACTTCTGTAATTTGCATTTTCTTTTTCTCAAAATGCAAATCGCATTCATTGCCTTCTCTGACCCTCCATCTCTGTTGTCACTCCTGTGGTCATGTTGAGAAAATGACATCTTTATAAAAGGTCAAGTATTTGTCATGTAAGAAAACTGCATTCCTCTTTCCCAGAATTATGAATTCAAGAACCAAAGGCAAGAAGTTAGGCTACCACAATCCTCAGTCAAGTTTATTTGTTTGAGTCATAAGGAATGTACCCACTTTATGGAAACTTTAATTACTTATGTGGAAGTGAACCTTTACTGAAAGTTTTCATCCTTCTTTGCTCTGTCATCTCTTTGATCCCCTAGTGTGCATTCAGAAACCTAAGCAGTTTTCCTCCTGCTTGAGATTGTTTTCAAGATACAGTGAAGTTATGAGGCAGTTATTCCAAACAAGTGAAAAATAACTGTCTTCAAAGACATGTGGATGTAAGGGAAGGTGATGGTTCAAAATTAACAAATTACTACCCCTCCATTTTTTTTTTTTTTTAAACTCCCAACCAGTATAAAGATCTTCACCTTCTGGTCAATTTAAGAAAAAGAAAGTGAAGTTTCTCAATTGTGTCCGACTCTTTGCGACCCCATGGACTGTAGCCTGCCAGGCTCCTCCATCCATGGGATTTTCCAAGCAAGAATACTGCAGTGGGTTGCCAGTTCCCTCCTCCAGGGGGGATCTTCCCAACCAGGGACTGAACCCAGATCTCCTGCAATGCATGCAGATTCCTTACTGTCTGAGCCACCTGGGCAATTTAGAATGACTGCAAACCATTTTGAAATGCTTATTCTTTTTTTTTTAATTTTACTTTATTTTACTTTACAATACTGTATTGGTTTTGCCATACATCAGCATGAATCCACCACGGGTGTACATGTGTTCCCAATCCTGAACTCCCCTCCCACCTCCCTCCCCATACCATCACTCTGGGTCATCCCACTACACCAGCCCCAAGCATCCTGTATCCTGCATTGAACATAGACTGGCGATTCGTTTCTTATATTCGTTTCTCCCTTATACATGTTTCAACAACACAAGAGAAGACTCTACACCTGGACATCACCAGATGGTCAACACCGAAATCAGATTGATTATATTCTATGCAGCCAAAGATGGAGAAGCTCTATACAGTCAACAAAAACAAGACCAGGAGCTGACTGTTGCTCAGATCATGAACTCCTTATTACCAAATTCAGACTCAAATTGAAGAAAGTAGGGAAAACTGCTAGACCATTCAGGTATGACCTAAATCAAATCCCTTATGATTATACAGTGGAAGTGAGGAATAGATTTAAGGGCCTAGATCTGATAGATAGAGTGCCTGATGAACTATTGAATGAGGTTCGTGACATTGTAAGGGAGACAGGGATCAAGACCATCCCCATGGAAAAGAAATGCAGAAAAGCAAAATGGCTGTCTGGGGAGGCCTTACAAATAGCTGTGAAAAGAAGAGAGGTGAAAAGCAAAGGAGAAAAGGAAAGATATAAGCACTTGAATGCAGAGTTCCAAAGAATAGCAAGAAGAGATAAGAAAGCCTTCTTCAGTGATCAATGCAAAGAAATAGAGGAAAAGAACAGAATGGGAAAGACTAGAGATCTCTTCAAGAAAATTAGAGATACCAAGGGAACATTTCTTGCAAGGATGGGCTCGATGAAGGACAGAAATGGTATGGATATAACAGAAGCAGAAGATATTAAGAAGAGGTGGC
This sequence comes from Cephalophus harveyi, assembly GCA_006410635.1. NCBI lineage: Eukaryota > Metazoa > Chordata > Mammalia > Artiodactyla > Bovidae > Cephalophus > Cephalophus harveyi. Next base: position 12,392 of record SJYT01003455.1, read on the forward strand.
AAGAATACACAGAAGAACTGTACAAAAAAGATCTTCACGACCCAGATAATCATGATGATGTGATCACTAATCTAGAGCCAGACATCTTGGAATGTGAAGTCAAGTAGCAATCTTGATTCCAGCTTGTGTTTCTTCCAGTCCAGCGTTTCTCATGATGTACTCTGCATATAAGTTAAATAAGCAGGGTGACAATATACAGCCTTGACGCACTCCTTTTCCTATTTGGAACCAGTCTGTTGTTCCATGTCCAGTCCTAACTGTTGCTTCCTGACCTGCATACAGATTTCTCAAGAGGCAGGTTAGGTGGTCTGGTATTCCCATCTCTTTCAGAATTTTCCACAGTTTATTGTGATCCACACAGTCAAAGGCTTTGGCATAGTCAATAAAGCAGAAGTAGATGTTTTTCTGGAACTCTCTTGCTTTTTCCATGATCCAGCAGATGTTGGCAATTTGATCTCTGGTTCCTCTGCCTTTTCTAAAACCAGCTTGAACATCAGGAAGTTCACGGTTCACATATTGCTGAAGCCTGGCTTGGAGAATTTTGAGCATTACTTTACTAGCATGTGAGATGAGTGCAATTGTGTGGTAGTTTGAGCAATCTTTGGCATTGCCTTTCTTTGGGATTGGAATGAAAACTGACCTTTTCCAGTCCTGTGGCCACTGCTGAGTTTTCCAAATTTGCTGGCAGATTGAGTGCAGCACTTTCACAGCATCATCTTTCAGGATTTGAAATAGCTCAACTGGAATTCCATCACCTCCACTAGCTTTGTTCGTAGTGATGCTTTCTAAGGCCCACTTGACTTCACATTCCAGAATGTCTGGCTCTAGATGGGTGATCACACCATCGTGATTATCCGGGTCGTGAAGATCCTTTTTGTACAGTTCTTCTGTGTATTCTTGCCATCTCTTCTTAATATCTTCTGCTTCTGTTAGGTCCATGCCATTTCTGTCCTTTATCGAGAACATCCTTGCATGAAATGTTCCCTTGGTATCTCTTATTTTCTTGAAGAGATCTCTAGTCTTTCCCATTCTGTTGTTTTCCTCTATTTCTTTCCATTGATCACTGAAGAAGGCTTTCTTATCTCTTCTTGTTCAGGTTCTCAGGTCTCCACAAAAGCATAGATTGGTTGGGCCTGCGTTTTGTGCTCTTCCCAGGTCTGAGCAGCTCAAGCGAGCAGGTGCTTGGCGAATACACTGTCCCAGGTGGGTGGTGCATCTTATCTCCTCCCTGATCCCGGGCATTTGGTTTCCTGGGTGTGCAGCTAGAGCACCATCTCAGGTGTGCCATGTGTCTCCTCTAGGGAGCTGATTTCAGGTTGTGACCCTCCTGGCAGAAGTCAACTGTCCAAATTCCCAGGCAGACTTGGTTAGCAACTGAGAGCCTGCTCATAATTTGGTGGGGGATGCCTCTTTGGGGCCAAAATTGCCCCTTGCCTTCCATTTCTGGCTGTCACCTGCCTGCCTCTCTGTCTCCAGCAAAGGAGGGGCCAGTACCCACCCAGTTAGCTCTCCTCTGGTATTCTCTCAGTCCTTTGTTCTGTGAGCAGGCCAGGCTCTGCTTTCAGCTCAGTCAGTTCAGTTGCTCAGTCATGTCAGACTCTTTGAGACCCCATGGATTTCAGCACACCAGGTCTCCCTGTCAATCACCAAATCCTGGAGTTTACTCAAACTCATATCCATTGAGTCAGTGATACCATCCCAACCATCTCATCCTTTGTCTTCCCCTTCTTATCTCGCCTTCAATCTTTCCCAGCACCAAAGTGAAAGTGAAAGTCACTCAGTTTTGTCCAATTCTTTGCAACCCCATAGACTGTATCCATGGAATTCTCCAGGGCAGAATACTGGAATGGGTAACCTTTCTCTTCTCCAGTGGGTCTTCCAAACCCAGGAATCAAACCAGGGTCTCCTTCACTGCAGGTGGATTTTTTACCAACTGAGCTACGAGGTAAGCCCAGCAACAGGGTCTTTTCAAATGAGTCAGCTCTTTGCATCAGGTGGCCAAACTATTGGGGTTTCAGCTTCAACATCAGTACTTCCAAGGTACATTCAGGACTGATTTCCTTTACGAAGGACTGATTAAATCTCCTTTAAGTCCAAGGAACTTTCAAAAGTCTTCTCCAACACCATAGTTCAGAAGCATTAATTCTTTGGCACTCAGTTTTTTTTACAGTCCAACTCTCACACCCATACATGACTATTGGAAAAAATCATGGCCTTGACTAGACAGACCTTTGTTGGCAAAATGATCTCTGCTTTTTAATATGCTATCTCAGTTGGTCATAATGAAAGGTTGTTGTTGAATTACGACGCCGGGATTTTTGGCCCCCGGATGAGAAGAATTCAATCCGGGGCCAGAGATGAGGCTTGATCGCTCAGAGCTTTTGTGTAACAAAGTTTTATTAAAGTATAAAGGAGATAGAGAAAGCTTCTGACATAGGCATCAGAAGGGGGCAGAAAGAGTACCCCCCTGCTAGTCTTTAGCTGAATGTTATATAGTCATCAGCAGTCTGTTAATGAAAGAAAGGAATGTCTCAAAACTTAGAATGGCACCAGGCCCCTCACCCATAGGATGTATTTTGGGATAATCTTGGCTCCAAATGGTTTATCTTGGGCCCTAAAAGGATTAACTTGAACCTTGAAGAAGGGCAGAGCACCATACAAATAGTGTTATTTACATAGCTTAAGATAAACATTTCCATAAGAAAAGGCAATGGTTAACTTCAGGTGAAACCAGGTGTCATTATGGCAACACAGAATTTTAAGAGAAACCTCCTTTTAAATTTGTATGGAGAAGGAAAAAATATCGCTAGTTTGTTTCCTCCTGCTGCTTAAGAGAGATAAAATGTCTGATACTTGCAGGCTATTTCCTCCGTTTGGAGACCCCTGGCCTTCCTGCCTGTTACCCTCTCAAGAAAGAAAGGAATGTCTCAAAACTTAGAATGGCACCAGGCCCCTCACCCATAGGATGTATTTTGGGATAATCTTGGCTCCAAATGGTTTATCTTGGGCCCTAAAAGGATTAACTTGAACCTTGAAGAAGGGCAGAGCACCATACAAATAGTGTTATTTACATAGCTTAAGATAAACATTTCCCTAAGAAAAGGCAATGGTTAACTTCAGGTGAAACCAGGTGTCATTATGGCAACACAGAATTTTAAGAGAAACCTCCTTTTAAATTTGTATGGAGAAGGAAAAAATATCGCTAGTTTGTTTCCTCCTGCTGCTTAAGAGAGATAAAATGTCTGATACTTGCAGGCTATTTCCTCCGTTTGGAGACCCCTGGCCTTCCTGCCTGTTACCCTCTCAGGATTTTCCAGGCAAGAGTACTGGAGTGGGGAGCCATTGCCTTCTCCACATTACACACTACAACATGTAAAATAGATAGCTTCTGAGAAGTTACTATATAACATAGGGACCCCAGCTTGGTGCTCTGTGATGACCTAGAGAGGTAAGATGGGGAGTGGGGAAGGCTGCTCAAGAGGAAAGTGATATATGTATAATTATGGCTGATTTGCCTTGTTGTGTGGGCAAAGCAAGATGTAATTTTCACCCAATGGGGAAAAAAAAAAAGACATACAGTAGCCATCAGCTGAATGGATGTAGCCCATGTTGTACTGAGTTACAATTTTCAGGATTCTAATTCTATATACTGTTGAGATTAAAATTTTATCTACCGTTTATTTAATAATAATGACAATAGGAATAATCATCCAAAAAAAGTACGTGGGAACTTCTATTAGGATTGTCTTAATGGAAGTTCACAAAATGAGTAAGGCAAAACAATGCTTTTTTGTTTTTGCTAACTCTATGACTTGAACATAATAATGTGTACCATAATAATTAAAATTGATCAACCATTAATAATGTGATGATGACTGTGGGGCCATGTTATTTCCATCCAACTGGTCAGAAGTGTACTGGTACTTCCGTGTTGTAGGTATATATGCACTGTGAGTTCATACAGTCTTCATACAGACTGTGAGTTCATACAGTCTTCAAGTCGGCATTGAAGATAAAGATGTTAGTTTAACTCACTCGTTTTTATAGCTAAGATATATCATTGCCTAAGAGATAATAATTTGCCTGAGATTGCTACAAAATTAGAAGAAAATATTTAATTACTAGATGTAAAAAAGAAAATATAAATATGAGAGCCAATTTCATTATTTTAGCTTACTTTAATTAGCATATTAGTGTCAAGAAGCAATATCATTGGAAAAATAGATTATTATTACATTTTCTTAAACTATTATATTCAAAATAAATAGAAAATACATCCAAATTGCTTTAAATAGTATAAAATTACCTGTAGGATATAAAAGATTGACTTGACCATGGTTCTTTCTCAGGGTCTGGCCTCTGTAAAACCAAGTAACTTTGATATAGTTTATTTATGAAAATTCCAGGATGCCTCCTCCGTCCTCTTTATCACATTCTGTATGCATCCTGGTGGAAAGGTTCTGGAAGGAACACACTTACAGGCTAGGGTTGTTGGGTCATCTCCATTTGGTAACAGCAGGTACAGAGAAGTGAGGTCACCACTAGGCAACTCTAACCCCATCCCAGGGGGAAGATGAGAGGCTTTCTGGGCTCCTTGGGAAACTCCAAACCTGGCCATCAGAGCTTCTTTTTAGGGGGAAGTTCTCATTTCTTCATTTCTGTGGAATTTTATAGGGTAGCAAATTAATGACAGTGTATTTAACTGCACACGTTATACAGAATTCATTTCACATTGCTCCAAATTATTATTAAATTAATAAGCCAAAAAATGTCATTTTAGTGTAGACATTTTCTTTAACCATTGGTTTTATTAAACCACCAGAGTTAGGCCATTACACCTTTTTGCCTTGCTTCTATAAAGATATAACTTACATACATGGAAATTTACCTCTCAAAGCATACAAACATATGCGTAGTCATGCTTGTATTATCATGGTCAAGATAAAAAGTATTTTTGTCACACCAAAAATTTCCTTTCAGCTCCACTGCACCCCTGGTCTCTGGTAACCAATGATCTACTTTCTGTTACTATCAACTATCCTTTCTCTAGCATTTCATGAATTGATTTATACAGTATATAGTCTTGCTCCTGCATTCTTTCACTGAAAATAATGTTTTTATTTTTGAGGACTGTTCATGTTGTTGACTGAATCAAGAGTTCGTTCTTTTATTACTGAAGGGTTTTCCATGGTATGCTATACCAAAATTTGTTTATCCATTCTTTTTTCATGGTAATTTAGATTAGCTATAGTTTGAATGCTGTTATGAAGACCCATATGTAAATCTTTCTATGAATACATAATTTCACAATAGAGGATTTGGAAATATTCCTCTAAAGTTAAAGCACAAGACACTCATATATTTTTTCCATTAATGTAGCATATTTATCACAGAATTATACCTTTTTTAGAAATAATGTAG
>SJYT01003455.1:19236-37702 GCA_006410635.1 Cephalophus harveyi
TGGACTGTAACCTACTAGGCTTGCTTCTCTGTCCATGGGATTCTCCAGGCAAGAATACTGGAGTGGATTGCCATTTCCTTCTCCAAGGGGTCTTCCCGACCCAGGGATCGAACCCGGGTCTCCCACATTGGAGGCAGACGCTTTAACCTCTGAGCCACCAGGGAAGCCCCTGTTAATATGCCATACTCCTGTTTTATTTTTGCTGCATAAAGGTATGATTTTCTTTCTGTCTTGTGCTGTGTTAGTGACACAGATTAACCATTCAACTCTTTTATGTGATGAAGACAGACATATTTAGATAGTTATTTTGGGGAGTGTTTGTTTTCCATGACATACTGCCTGGGAGTTACAAGTTAATTTCTAAATCTAGTTATGTTTCCCTATAAATGTTACTTATTCATGAATTTGGGGGACATTATAGTAGGTGGCAGCATTATTTATTTGATTAGAAAATGATTGCTATGTTTTGTGAAACAGTTTCATAGAAGGATGTGAGATGAATTGGACAGATCTTAAAAGTTATTTGAAGGTTTTCTTTAGTGCTATACCTCATCCATGTTGAAATATAAAATAATAAAAAAAAAACTCTCTTCCTCAAATGTCAAGTGTTATATGCCAGTTGATCATATTAATGTTGGAAAATATACATTATTGCTATCCATGGCCAAAGGTAGCAGAGAGGCTAGGGTGCCCTCCACTCCTGGGCATTCTCCAACATCAGCTCCAGCTTCCATGGAACTCCTTTCTGGTGACTTCAGTGCTTCAGCCCCTGGGCAGCACGTTGACTAACATCCAATGACTATCCATGGCCAAAGGTAGCAGAGAGGCTAGGGTGCCCTCCACTCCTGGGCATTCTCCAACATCAGCTCCAGCTTCCATGGAACTCCTTTCTGGTGACTTCAGTGCTTCAGCCCCTGGGCAGCACGTTGACTAACATCCAATGGCCAGTGAAGGTTTATACACTTAATGAGGACCAACAATGAGACAAGCAGGGTGCCAGGCATGTCATTAGGCTACATGAGTTGGCTAAAGGGAATGTCTCTGCTAGTCAGTGCAGGACAAAATGTGGTCCAGTGGAGAAGGGAGTGGCAAACCACTTCAGTATTCTTGCCTTAAGAACTGCATGAACTGTATGAAAAGGCAAATACATGACACTGAAATATGAACACCTTCCACCACCCCCGGTCAGTAGGTGTCCAATATGGTATAGGGGAAGAATGGAGAAAAAGTTCCAGAAAGAATGAAGAGGCTGAACCAAACAGAAAGGACATTTAGGTGTGGGTATGTTTGGTGATGAAAGCCTGATGATATAAAGAGCAATATTGCATGGAAACCTAGAATGTAAGGTCCATGAATCAAGGTAATTTGAAAATAATCAAACAGGAAATGGCAAGAGTGATCATCAACAGTTTAAGAATCAGTGAACCAAAATGGACGGGAATGCATGAATTTGATACAGATGATCATTATATCTACTTCTGTGGGCAAGAATCCCTTAGAAGGAATGGAGTAGCCCTCAGAGTCAACAGACGAGTCTGAAATGCAGCGTTTAGAGGCAGTCTCAAGAGTGACAGAATGATATCCATTTGTTTCCAAAGCAAACCATTCAATATCACAGTAATCCAGGTATATTCCCCAACAATTACTGGTGAAGAAGCTAAGCTTGAATGATTCTATGAAAACCTACAATATTTCCTTTTTTTTTTTTTTAATTTTACTTTACAATACTGTATTGGTTTTGCCATACATCAACATGAATCCACCATGGGTGTACACGTGTTCCCAATCCTGAACCCTACTCCCACCTCCCTCCCTATGCCATCTCTCTGGGTCATCCCACTGCACCAGTCCCAAGCATCCTGTATCCTGCATTGAACCTAGACTGGCGATTCATTTCTTATATAATATTATACATGTTTCAATGCCATTCTCCCAAATCATCCCACCCTCTCCCTCTCCCACAGAGTCCAAAAGACTGTTCTATACATCTGTGTCTCTTTTGCTGTCTTGCATACAGGGTTATCGTTACCATCTTTCTAAATTCCATATATATGTGTTAGTATACTGTATTGGTGTTTTTCTTTCTGGCTTACTTCACTCTGTATAATAGGCTCCAGTTTCATCCACCTCATTAGAACTGATTCAAATGTATTCTTTTTAATGGCTGAGTAATACTCCATTGTGTATATGTACCACAGCTTTCTTATCCATTCATCTGCTGATGGACATCTAGGTTGCTTCCATGTCCTGGCTATTATAAACAGTGCTGCAATGAACATTGGGGTACATGTGTCTCTTTCAATTCTGGTATCCTTGGTGTGTATGCCCAGCAGTGGGATTGCTGGGTCATAAGGCAGTTCTATTTGCAGTTTTTTAAGGAATCTCCACACTGTTCTCCATAGTGGCTGTACTAGTTTGCATTCCCACCAACAGTGTAAGAGGGTTCCCTTTTCTCCACACCCTCTCCAGCATTTATTGCTTGTAGACTTTTGGATCGCAGCCATTCTGACTGGTGTGAAATGGTACCTCATTGTGGTCTTGATTTGCATTTCTCTGATAATGAGTGATGTTGAGCATCTTTTCATGTGTTTGTTAGCCATCCGTATGTCTTCTTTGGAGAAATGTCTGTTTAGTTCTTTGGCCCATTTTTTGATTGGGTCGTTTATTTTTCTGGAATTGAGCTGCATGAGTTGCTTGTATATTTTTGAGATTAGTTGTTTGTCAGTTGCTTCATTTGCTATTGTTTTCTCCCATTCAGAAGGCTGTCTTTTTACCTTGCTTATAGTTTCCTTTGTTGTGCAGAAGCTTTTAATTTTAATTAGATCCCATTTGTTTATTTTTGCTTTTATTTCCAGTATTCTGGGAGGTGGATCATAGAGGATCCTGCTGTGATTTATGTCGGAAAGTGTTTTGCCTATGTTCTCCTCTAGGAGTTTTATAGTTTCTGGTCTTACGTTTAGATCTTTAATCCATTTTGAGTTTATTTTTGTGTGTGGTGTTAGAAAGTGATCTAGTTTCATTCTTCTACAAGTGGTTGACCAGTTTTCCCAGCACCACTTGTTAAAGAGATTGTCTTTACTCCATTGTATATTCTTGCCTCCTTTGTCGAAGATAAGGTGTCCATAGGTGTGTGGATTTATCTCTGGGCTTTCTATTTTGTTCCATTGATCTATATTTCTGTCTTTGTGCCAGTACCATACTGTCTTGATGACTGTGGCTTTGTAGTAGAGCCTGAAGTCAGGCAGGTTGATTCCTCCAGTTCCATTCTTCTTTCTCAAGATTGCTTTGGCTATTCGAGGTTTTTTGTATTTCCATACAAATCTTGAAATTATTTGTTCTAGTTCTGTGAAAAATACCGCTGGTAGCTTGATAGGGATTGCATTGAATCTGTAGATTGCTTTGGGTAGTATACTCATTTTCACTATATTGATTCTTCCGATCCATGAACACGGTATATTTCTCCATCTATTAGTGTCCTCTTTGATTTCTTTCATCAGTGTTTTATAGTTTTCCATATATAGGTCTTTAGTTTCTTTAGGTAGATATATTCCTAAGTATTTTATTCTTTTCGTTGCAATGGTGAATGGAATTGTTTCCTTAATTTCTTTTTCTACTTTCTCATTATTAGTGTATAGGAATGCAAGGGATTTCTGTGTGTTGATTTTATATCCTGCAACTTTACTATATTCATTGATTAGCTCTAGTAATTTTCTGGTGGAGTCTTTAGGATTTTCTGTGTAGAGGATCATGTCATCTGCAAACAGTGAGAGTTTTACTTCTTCTTTTCCAATTTGGATTCCTTTTATTTCTTTTTCTGCCCTGATTGCTGTGGCCAAAACTTCCAGAACTATGTTGAATAGTAGCGGTGAAAGTGGGCACCCTTGTCTTGTTCCTGACTTTAGGGGAAATGCTTTCAGTTTTTCACCATTGAGGATAATGTTTGCTGTGGGTTTGTCACATATAGCTTTTATTATGTTGAGGTATGGTCCTTCTATTCCTGCTTTCTGGAGAGTTTTTATCTTAAATGGATGTTGAATTTTGTCAAAGGCTTTCTCTGCCTCTATTGAGATAACCATATGGCTTTTATTTTTCAAATTGTTAATGTGGTGAATTACATTGATTGGTTTGGGGATATTGAAGAATCCTTGCATCCCTGGGATAAAGCCCATTTGGTCAGAGTGTATGATCTTTTTAATGTGTTGTTGGATTCTGATTTTTGCATCTATGTTCATCAGTGATATTGGCCTGTATTTTTCTTTTTTTGTGACATTTTTGTCAGGTTTTGGTATTAGGGTGATGGTGGCCTCATAGAATGAGTTTGGAAGTTTATCTTCCTCTGCAGTTTTCTGGAAGAGTGTGAGTAGGATAGGTATTAGCTCTTCTCTAAATTTTTGGTAGAATTCAGCTCTGAAGCTGTCTGGACCTGGGCTTTTGTTTGCTGGACGATTTCTGTTTAGAGTTTCAATTTCCTTGCTTGTGATGGGTCTGTTAAGATTTTATATTTCTTCCTGGTTCAGTTTTGGAAAGTTGTACTTTTCCAAGAATTTGTCCATTTCTTCCACGTTGTCCATTTTATTGCCCTATAATTGCTGATAGTAGTCTCTTATGATCCTTTGTTTTTCCTTGTTGTCTGTAGTTTAGAGTTTCAATTTCCTTGCTTGTGATGGGTCTGTTAAGATTTTATATTTCTTCCTGGTTCAGTTTTGGAAAGTTGTACTTTTCCAAGAATTTGTCCATTTCTTCCACGTTGTCCATTTTATTGCCCTATAATTGCTGATAGTAGTCTCTTATGATCCTTTGTTTTTCCTTGTTGTCTGTTTTGACCTCTCCATTTTCATTTCTAATTTATTGATTTGATTTTTCTCCCTTTGTTTCTTGATAAGTCTGGCTAATGGTTTGTCAATTTTATTTATCCTTTCAAAGATTGTCCATTTTATTGGCATATAATTGCTGATAGTAGTCTCTTATGATCCTTTGTATTTCTGTGTTGTCTGTTGTGATCTCTCCATTTTCATTTCTAATTTTATTGATTTGATTTTTCTCTCTTTGTTTCTTGATGAGTCTGGCTAATGGTTTGTCAATTTTATTTATCTTTTCAAAGAACCAGCTTTTGGCTTTGTTGATTTTTGCTATGGTCTCTTTTGTTTCTTTTGCATTTATTTCTGCCCTAATTTTTAAGATTTCTTTCCTTCTACTAACCCTGGGGTTCTCCATTTCTTCCTTTTCTAGTTGCTTTAGGTGTAGAGTTCGGTTATTTATTTGAGTTTTTTCTTGTTTCTTGAAGTATGCCTGCATTGCTATGAACTTTCCCCTTAGCACTGCTTTTATAGTGTCCCACAGGTTTTGGGTTGTTGTGTTTTCATTTTCACTCATTTCTATGCATATTTTGATTTCTTCTGTGATTTGTTGGTTATTCAGAAGCGTGTTATTCAGCTCCATATGTTGGAATTTTTAATAGATTTTCTCCTATAATTCAGATCTATTCTTACTGCATTATGGTCAGAAAAGATGCTTGGAATGATTTCAATTTTTTTGAATTTACCAAGGCTAGATTTATGGCCCAGGATGTGATCTATCCTGGAGAAGGTTCCATGAGCACTTGAGAAAAAGGTGAAATTCATTGTTTTGGGGTGAAATGTCCTATAGATATCAATTAGGTCTATCTGGTCTATTGTATCATTTAAAGTTTGTGTTTCTTTGTTCATTTTCTGTTTAGTTGATCTATCCATAGGTGTGAGTGGCATATTAAAGTCTCCCACTATTATTCTGTTATTGTTAATTTCCCCTTTCATACTTGTTAGCATGAAATCTTATTCTTGTATCTATCTTTGTGATAATAGCTTACATACATGGAATGCTTCCTATGTGCCCCTGATCTGCATTGTCTTATTTGATGCTCACCAGGAGCCTGGGCAGTGATCCTTTTTAACTCCTCATTTTGCGGGGAAGTCAGCCATCCCTTCACCTCACTTACATCATCACCAGCCCTATTGATTTTATCCCCAGGATACAGCGCAAACTGTCCACTTAGCTCCTCATCCAGGGTCAACCTGCTAGTTTAAGGGACTATCATCCCTCACTTAGTCTCCTACAAAAATGGTTCTCCTTTCCATTCTAGCTCTCATTCAACCTCCATAGTAGCCAGAATTACCTTTCAAAAATGCTTATTGATCATATTGCTTCTCCCTGAAAAATCCTGGTCTCCGAAGTTCTGTGGAAGCTGACCCCCACCCCGTACCCTGCCTGTTCTGAATCCACCTGCTTTCCCAGCTCATCTTTACCATCCTGTCCTTGCTCATACCATCCAGGTTCATGACAGTCTTTCTCTTCTAGAACATGCCTGCATGTCTCAACTTCAAGTGTGCTGTTTCTACCCAAGCTGCCTAAGGCTTTCCTTCAGAATCTTCCTGACTACTCTTACTCCTCACTTAGGTCTCTGCTAAAACATTGCTCCTCAAATTCCCTCAACTCATCCATCTAAACAATTCTCTGTTCTTATAGCTGTTTATAGCTATTTATCTCTAATCACATCTCTCCCTCATTGCTGTGTTCATATCCATCCCTGTGTCTATCTGTGTCACATACCCTGTCCCTTCATCTGTGTGGATAGATTTTGTCTAAGACCCTTGCTGACTTTTATGTAGGTCAAGACCTGTCATAATTTTTCACCAGTCCAAAAATCACTTACAATTTATTGAAAATTAAACAAAAAAATTTTATAAAAACAAAGCTAAACATTTTGGAAGTGCTTTTTAAGATCTGGAGACCTTTCTCCTTGACTCGTAGATGGCTATGTTCTCTCTGTGTCTCCACAAGGTCTTTATTCTTCAAGTGTTGCGTCCTTATCTCCTCTTCTTAAAGGACACCAGTCACACTGGATTAGGGTCCACTCTAATGGCCTCATTTTTGGTGAGAGGAGGCACAATTCAGTCTAATACACATAGGTAGTGAATTAAGGGTCTGAAGTTCAAACATTGGACTTTCTGACTCCAAAGTCCAAGTCTTTTCTTCCACATCAAATCTGCTTCTGTGTCATTAATTCTCTTCTCCACTGCCTACATTCTATCTTGTTAAACTCAGCTTCCCACCATCCCAAGGAGCTGCTCCTTGCTAGTAATATTTTGAAGAAATTGAAGTCCTTCTTCACTAGAGAAGATGGAATGGGTGAGCTGTTAGGAAAAGAGTCAGCAGTCAGGAAGAAAAATGCTTGAAATATAGATTAACGAGGTTGTACAATTATTAGCCTGAAAAAAAGACACTTATTGAATGAATATGGATTATTTGCAAAATTAATTGAAATTATTCTCCATTAGTAAGAACTAATTTCAGGAGAAAATAATAGGTTTAGTCATTGCTTTATTTGTTCCTCACCATAACCTTGTTAGGTAGACTTTTTCTTTATTTTTATCATTGAAGAGAGTAAGGAGTTGAAGCTCCAAGAGTTTGTGTGACTTGCCCAAGGGGTAAAAGTATGACTCAACCACTTCTTTTGATTCACAGTGCATGGTCTCTTACTTGTGTTGGCTGCCTCCCTATTCAGTGTACCCACAGGATGCTGTGTGAAATTCTGTAGCTAACTTGTAGATTCACCACAGGATATGTTCTCAGAGAACTTCCTTTGTGAAAAATCAAACTATCACACTCCATGTGCTCTCAGGCCTGTCCCCTCACCCCAGAAGCCCAATGGCCCACAACTGGATATGCTCATTCACACTCACAAAACCAAATGTTGTACTTATGAGGGTGCATTTTCTGAATGTGGAACTTACCCAAAGGGGAGTGGGCACTAACTGCCACACAGTATGATTGAGAAATTCACAAGCTCACATCTACCCTTAGATATTTCTGTCCGGATACTATGCTGCTTCCTTTTAACTGAAACACTTCATCTGTAAGAAAAGCTAATTTGGTAAAAGACAATGTTTCAACTGTCACCATAACAGTGATTTTCACTAGTGAGATATGAAATAAAATTTATGGGTCAAGACCAGCATTTCCAATATGGAGTAGAATAAAATAAAATAGAGAATATCAGAGTATACTGCATGAAAATGTGAGGAAATATTGTTTCATAAAATTTGTTTCAATTTTTTTTTCTCTCTGTGTATGAGCCTATACACTGGATCCTTATGAAATTTATTTCTTGATCAATGGCAGTGAAAAAAGAGAGAAATAGTTCTTTAAAAGAAGCATCTTTTTATAGTTTTGAATTGAGGAATCTTTTGCTACTATGATAACAATATGGACTCTTTCCCAAGATAAATGCACACAAATTCATATACCTATTTTGGGTGCCATTTTAAAGGACCTATAGACCATATGAATCTCACCTACTGATCTTGAGTTAAGAACACTTGTTCTTGTTAAAATGGCATTCTTCCTGGAAAGGGGGAAATGGCCCTAGAGATTGCTTCTAGGCCCTTTTCTTCAACATTTCCATATTTTAGCTTAAATACTTTTAGCATTTTAGAGCTAAGAATCTAGCCTAAAGAGGATGAGAGAATTTATTCAGTATTTAGCTCATTATCTTTCACTGAATAAAATAGATCTGGCAATATAAAGGTTTTCAGGCCGTACCATATCAGCTTAAGTTCCGAAAGGGGAGAGAGCCAATACACAACTGAAAGTGATGAATTCAGATAAAGTTAAATTTTAAAGGAAATGATGAGGGTGATGTGATAGAAACAACTGGAGAGGAAATGGGAGAGATTGAGGAAGGTCATTTATTTTGAATTGGGGTTCAGGGAATGTGTCTCATTTATTAACTTGGATTGCTATACAAATATTTGTGGTTGTGCCTCCTCTATTACATTTCACCCATCAGAGTGCTTTACAATATTTCAAAGCACTTCATGAATATTTATTGATTGTTAATTTAATTTTTTTAGGGAGAGATGGAGAAAACAGCATGTTTAAGAGTATGAATTCTGGCATAAGAGAGCCTGAGCTTGAATCCTTGCTCTGTCCTTTCCTACTAATGTGGTTATGGGCAAGTAATTAATCTCATAAACTTTAGCTTCTTCAGGCTTATCTCTAAAATGGGGCGAATAGTATTCTCTACGTGCTTAGACTGTTATGAGGTCTAAATAGGTTAATCAACATAAAGAACTTGCATATGGTGTTTTCTGATGTCCACCTCGGTACTTACTGCCTTTGAAAACAACCGTTTTTTGGTAGCTCACAATTTTGTGAGTCAGGAACACGGGCAGGTCTCAGTGAGATAGCTCGTCTACTTTGTTGTGCTGATTCGTCAGTTAAAGTCACTTGGTGATTTTAGCTTGTGGATGAACTAGTTAGAAGTGTGGGAGTAGGGAGTGCAAGTGTTCCAAGTGGCTTCACTCACATGTCTCTCATGTGCTGAGATGAGTGGAAGGCTGGACTCATATTACAGAGCTCCTATTGGAGGCTCAGGGCTCCCAGAGAGAGTGTTCTAGGAAAGAGGATATAGGACTCAATGGCTCCCTGGAATCTGGGTCCAGAACTAACAGAGAGATGCTTTTGCCATATTCAAGTGGTCAAAGTTATCAAAGAACCAACTGGGATTCAGGAAGGAGGTATAGTGCCCACTGGTGGCTCAGAGGTTAAAGTGTCTGCCGGGAATGCAGGAGACCTGGGTTCGACCATGGGTTGGGAAGATCCCCTGGAGAAGGAAATGGCAACCCACTCCAGTACTCTTGCCTGGAGAATCCCACGGAGGGAGGAGCCTGGTAGGCTACAGTGCATGGGGTCCTGAAGAGTCGGACACGACTGAGCGACTTCACTTTCACTTTCTAGTTATAGTAAAGAATGTATAGCCTTCTTTAACCTGCCATGCTATCCATAGCACCTAGAAAGTACTAGATCAGTCTAAGCTAAAAATACTATCCTGTTATACACTTTCAGAAAGTGTACTTTTATGTTTATTTCAGACTGTTGTAGCAAAATCAGACTTTAGGCTTGCTTCTTCTTCACCTTTTATTTACCTTTTCATACTTCTTAAAATAGTCCTCATCAGTAGGTGGCAGTTGAGATTTAAAAACTAGTGCACCTACACAGACCATTGAGCATTAACTGTGGGAATTTCCCTCCTGCCATAGCAACGGTTTTTATTTATGCCACAAGTCATACAGAACTCGGTTTCAGTTTATTCACTGGTTGCCCATAATCCCACTAATATCACCACACAGTTGTGTGTTTCCTCTCCAGAGGCCAAGGACTTAGAAAAAAGGGTGATATCTAATTACATTAAAATTCATTGGTAAACAATCATATTTTCCTTGACTCACCTACTACTGGGCTGAACCCCAGGCTCTTTTTTCTCCCCCCACCTCCAACACCAACAAAATCTAACGTATGAAAAGAGAATAAAAAAACACATAAAAAGTTGGCCAAGCTCACAGTTTAAAATTTCTTGTAAAAGACCAATGTTGTGTGGCATTTATCGAAATAGACATTTCCTGTAACCACTTACCCCCAGTAACGAATCAGCAGCTTAATGGGGGTTGTGCGTTCTTATCTATTGGTTAGGCTGTCTTACTGAGAATCTTCATTTGCTTTTTCCAGTTCTTCCTATCCCACCTTGCTTTTTATTTAATTTTTTTCCAGATTCAATACTTTCCCGAGATACATAAAAGTACTTTTTGGTTTTCAAAGCTCAAGGTCAATTTAAAGACTGGTCTCTGAGGAAATGAGCATTTGTGACGGGGTCATCTATTTCCCTGAATCTGTTACAGCTTTTGAGATATGTGTGAGGAGAAGAAAAACAGATAAGCCAAATTGGTTTTTGAGACAAGGGGCACCTGTAAATGGAGAGCTATTGACCATGAAAATGTAGCATACCAATATTTATTTGGAGAAAAGATCTATATGATCATTGTATTCTCTGTCTTGAAACCAAAATGTTTTTGTACTGATTTTATTAAAAATTTCATCATAATGTAAGCCATCCCCACCCCCTTCAGCCACACCCCAAACCACTCAGCCCCAAATCTGTCTATGAAATGCATTCCATTTTGAGGTCATTATTTTCCCGAAGTTTCCCAGAATTACCACACATACCCCCTCCCAAAGCTGTTTTAATTTGTGTAGCCAGGCTCTTGCAGAAGGGATATTTGCTAGCAGGGATATTGATTCTGTAATGGAGTTGCAGTTCAATTGTGGTGACAAAAAAAAACTGATTTTTCTTTTTTAATTTCTTTAAGGATCATCAAGATAGGTAGACTCCAGAGGATAAAATTTATACATGAAATCACCTTATCTTACCTGTGCCCTTTCTTTTTACCACTTAAGCAATACACTTGTCTTAGCACTTTGCTGGAAGTTCACACATGTGCACCTTTGAATTACTTTCAAAAAAAAGTCCGTCATTGCCTCTTTTGAAAATAAAAATTGCCTTCTAACAAGTGGGAAGTCGATAGTCCCCCTGAGACCACCAGTCTCCTCATAAGGGACAATATTCCCATTACCATGCTGGGATTCTTACTGACTTTATCTGAAGCACAGTCTGCTGGAGGGAGGACTAATTAGGAGCCAGGAGGACTAGATCTGATAGCTGCTGAAATTGGACCTGTACTTAACCTTTGCAGGTATCCTCTTCCACTGCCATTTGAAGCAGGAATGAGGAACCCTGTGATGTTATGGGTCCATTTTAGTTCAAAAGGCAAAAGTATAAAAAGCCTAAAATATTTAGCTTTGTTGTGAATTTAGAATGAACAGTGTCAGAGGAAATACTTAAAATCTTTTTTCTTCTGTTTAAATGTACTCCTTAATGTGGATATATATGACTGATTTCTTTCATCTGAGATTTTTTAACCAAGAGCTGGTCCTATCTGCCTTGCTTTCTCTGATAGGCTACTCAGAGAACCTGCACAGGGGGTAAGTGTGGGCAATGCTGAGCTGCTTTTCAAGGCTCAGTCACCTTCACTCCACACGGCAGCATTTCCAATCAGACTCATGTTCACAGTTCTATTTCTGGCAGCAAACTGCTTGGCCACAGGGTTTGTACAATTTCTCTTTTCTTTTTTTCCCCTCAACACAGCACTTTCCCAGTTCATGTAAACTCTGTGTTAATTATTTTGGCTGTTAGCTGAGAAACAAGCAAGCTCCACATTTGCTAAATCAAGAATGACAAAGTGGATTCAGAAGTGCTCGCTCTACAAAATGGTTTACACTCTGGAACTAATGCAGACTCTCTTTGTTTCAATGTGTTGCACACAAATATCGATTAATCATTTTTTTTATTAGTTTATGCCCCCTTGGTAGTATAATGCATTTGACATTCCTTCCATATTGTAGAAGGAGCGGGATGCTATAAACCCAGACTGACACTGTCAGCAAAAGGATTTCAGCAGTTTCCAGAGGTGGGAAAACAGATAATTAATGCTAGTCTCCTCTGCTTAAAAAAAAAAGAAAGAAAGAAAGAAAGAAATGTCAGAGAGGAATGGTGTTTTTTCCCATATCTTATAAAACTTCGTGTTGTGAATGTGTGGCCTACAGTGAAGCAGGAGGCACTAGTGGCATCATCCAGCTCAAGATTCTAATTCTTCGGTTAGTTCCACCCTGCTCCCCAGGCAAAGACTTCTGTGCCTTCTGAAGAGGGACCAGAGACGAGTTCTAAGATGGGTACAGATGTCAGAGAAACATACATGTCTAGGCAAAGGAGAGAGTTTTCATGAGGTCTTTCCTTTAACTACCCAAGGAAGGTGTATTTGTAGGTGCGAAGGAGAGAACAAACTGCCTTTTTAGGTCCCAGTTGATACGTATAGTTTTAACAGTCAGAACTCACTGGCTCTGAGTCTGGAAAAGTATTGAGTTAGTTTACATGTATAAGAAGATGAACTTCAGAACCAGGAACTGGAGTGTTATAAAGACCCAGGACGTATCTCTGTGTACACCTGTTTTCTTCTCTCTTATTTCACATTGACTTTGTGTTATTTAGTCAATACTGTGGGGAATGCAAACACTTCACAGCTCCTAGGATCATGCTGTCTTACAAAAAACAGAAACAAAAAAAGCAACACCAACAAAAAAACAGATCATGCTCTGCTGAGGGTCTTTTAGTCTCAACTCTGAAATAAGGAGAGAGGAGTTTTTTTTTTTGTCTTGGCTCATGTTGGTTGAATACTCTTCCGTGAATTAACTATGGTAAGCGGGGTTGGTAAGGAACACATATCTACCTGTAGGATTGTCCTCCCGCTATGTCTTCACCTCCTCCTCCATTGTGCATCAGAGAAGCAATTCAAGTGTAATTACCTAAGGACTTCTGACCATTGACAAAAACCTGAACTTACTCACACCTATGAAAATAAAACCCAATGTCTGTTCTCCATTGATGTGCTTATCAAGAGGTGCTTTTCTTTTGTGGCCAAAAAGAAAATACAACTGAAGACAAGACAAACTTCTATTACTATTGTTTTGAATTTTAGGCACTATTTATTGACTTTCCACTGTGGAGGAGGGGACTCCTCTTCTCTTTGAACCTTTCTGCCACATAAACATATATGCCTCACTCGCAGACTCCACACAGCACTCTCACAAAACACATTTCCTATCCCTGCTACAGATTTATAATTTTGGATAGAACAATCATCACTGTTTTTATTATTATGAAAATGTATTCACACATGTTCATATCACAGTAATGGACAACACCGGAATCCTAATGGGTTTGGCTCATGCAAAGTCCATTCCAGGATTAAGTGACTCTCCCAGGTAGTTGTCCTTGCTACAGTTGTCACACACTTACAAAGTAGTCTGCAATGTCCTCACCGTGTGACTGTGCCAGCTCAGTTAACAGTCCAAGACAAAGAAGAAAGAATGGGGTAGAAAAATCCAGGGGCTTTTCATTGCTTCAGACCAGAAGTGATTATTTATTTAATGTATGCCACATTTGCTTACCTCTCTGGCTGAGACTAGTCACATGACCTTGTCTAACTGCAAGAATATTGGGATGTGGAATTCTTTTTTTTTTTTAAATTGAGTTATAGTTGATTTATAATGTTTCAGATATACATAACAGGCAAGTTTGGCCTTGCAGTAAAAATGAAGCAGGGCAAAGTCTAACAGAGTTTTGCCAAGAGAATGCACTGGTCATAGCAAACACCCTCTTCCAACAACAGAAGACAAGACTCTACACATGGACATCACCGAATGGTCAATACCAAAATCAGATTGATTATATTCTTTGCAGCCAAAGATGGAGAAGCTCTATACAGCCAGCAAAACAAGACCTGGAGATGATTTGGCTCACATCATGAACTCCTTATTGCAAATTCCAGACTTTGCTCAGGGAGAACCACCAGACCAGTCAGGCATGACCTAAATCAAATCCCTTATGATTTTACAGTGGAAGTGACAAATAGACTCAAAGGATTAGATCTGATGGACAGAGTGCCTGAAGAACTATAGATGGAAGTTCAAGACATTGTCCAGGGGACAGTGATTGAGACCATCCCCAAGAAAAAGAAATGCAAAAAAGCAAAATGATTGTCTGATGAGGCCTTACAAATAGCTGAGAAAAGAAGAGAAGCTGAAGGCAAAGGAGAAAAAGAAAGATATACTCATCTGAATGCAGAGTTCCAAAGAATAGCAAGGAGAGAAAAGAAAGCCTTCTTCAGTGATCAGTGCAAAGAAATAAAGGAAAACAATAGAAAGGGAAAGACTAGAGATCTCTAAGAAAATTAGAGATACCAAGGGAACATTTCATGCAAATATGGGCACAATAAAGGACAGAAATGGCATGGACCTAACAGAAGCAGAAGATATTGAGAAGAGGTGGCAAGAATACACACATGAACTATTTTCATGACCCAGATAACCACGATGGTGTGATCACTCACCTAGAGCCAGGCATCCTTGAATGCAAAGTCAAGTGGGCCTTAGGAATCATCACTGCAAACAAAGCTAGTGGAGGTGATGGAATTTTCAGCGAGCTATTTCAAATCCTAAAAGATGATGCTGTAAAAGTACTGTACTCAATATGCTAGCAAATTTTGAAAAGTCAGCAGTGGCCACAGGACTGGAAAAGGTATTTTCATTCCAATCCCAAAGAAAGGCAATGCCAAAGAATGTTCAAACTGCCACACAATTGCACTCATCTCATACACTAGCAAAATAATGCTCAAAATTCTCCAAGCAATGCTTAAACAGTATGTGAACTGTGAACTTCCAAATGTTCAAGCTGGATTTAGAAAAGGCAGAGGAACCAGAGATCAAATTGACAGCATCTGTTGGATCATCAAAAAAGCAAGAGCGTTCCAGAAAAACATCTACTTCTGCTTCATTGAAGGAGAGAGATGGCAACTGGCTCCAGTATTCTTGCCTGGGAAATCCCATGGACAGAGGTGCCTGGTGCACTACAGTCCATGGTGTCACAAAGAGTCAGACATGACTTATCAGCTAAACAACAACAAAATTATAAGGAGGAAATTTGATTAGTTTTCAGATTTGTTCACTGCTACCTTAGGATTTAACTTCATATGGTTTCTCAACATTCATTATGCATTCTGCTATTCCAAATTTTGTGGCTTTTTTCATGTACTATTTTATTTGTGCATTTAAGTTTAAAAATTCTTATGTTGATACAAGAATTTTATTATGAAATTTTCAAACATGTGCACAAGTAAATATAATGTACAATAAATCTCCAATTTTCACCATCAGCTACAATAAATACCAATATTATAGCCAGTATGACCTCAGGTCTTCTGTACTCCCTTCTCCCACTACTCCAGCTCCTCACTAAAATATATTAAAACAAATCCTGGATTCATATAATTTCATTTGTAAATGTTCCTAATGCTAATGTAACAGATGAGGACTTAAAACATATTTGAAGAGTAATTATCACACCCAACCAAATTAACAATAATTACATAATGTAATCTAATGCCCAAATCTATGTTCAGTTATTTCTATCAAAAAAAGTTGTTATCCTCACATTTTTTTGTTTATTTTGAACAGAATTTGCATACTATTTAGTTGAGCAGTAAGTGAGCACAGTTGACCCATCATCATACATGAAGAAATGTGACTGCACTATTTCTGCCATTTCTCTGCAGGAGTGGTGTAAGTAGTCATGGCCACATATCCATGATCACTTTAGACAACCATGGTTTAAGCCTTTTATACAAGCAAAATTATTATCAGTACCCATGCTCATGTTCCAGAAGTATCTTGGTTTGGGCAAGAAATTATGTGGTCACCTTAAGCACAGGGACAGGTCTTGTCACCAAAGGAGGTGCCTAAATTGAATTTCAATCCTTTATAATTATTCCCTCTACAAGTTTCAGGTCTTCAAAAGACTTTACTTAAAAAAAGATGGGGGTGGTGCTCAGAAGGATCACTGTTTTTGCTGGCTTTCCTCAGGATTTGAGTGGGAGATAGCATACACCCCTTACAATGAGTGCACTTGTTCTCCAAGGTACAAGACCCAAATTTTTAAGTCTAGAAGTTCAGTCTTGTCATGAAACTCTCATTCTACTTCTCTGTACTTGGGAGCAAAGATTTAGTAATTTGGTAGTGGGAAGAATCCCTGGCATAGAAGTTTAAGCATTCTTTGTTTAATTATCTGGACAGCTCCCCATGGCCAGCACCGTCTCTCAGAATAGGTTCTTTTGTTCCTTATGTGATGTGGTGCTTGAAAAAACTCATCTATTTTGAGCTCCTCTTTGGCTGACTAGGATTTAAAGTTCCTCAGCTTTGTTAGGTTTGACTGTCAGTCTCTTCCCACTTGTTTTATAATATCTTCCAGGAATTCTTCACTTTTCTGGTTTTTAGTAGCCTACCACCCAGCTTTCAAGTGCTCCTATGGATTTATTTTTATCGTTTTAGTTCTGTGTTATTAGAAAAGGGATTTGAGGGAGCAGGGAAGTTAAACTCAAGAGCCTTTGGTAAGCCATCTTGAATGAGAGCCTCTATGTCTTTTTTTCTTGTTTTTCCATATAGACTTCTTGAAATATTCCCTGCTTCCTTGCCCCTTTTCCCAAACATGCTTTTAAAAAAATTTGCAGAGACCAATTTCTAATGTAAAATCTATTGAATATGGCAACATGTACATAGACCCAATTCATGACTACTCAAATCCCTCAACTAAGGAGGAAGATAAATTGTGAGTGTAGAGATAGATTTATTCTTTGTCATTATAAGAAGAAATTCTACAAGAAAATTGAAGGTCTTGCTCCTGGCAAGATAGGTGCAAGTGATGTGATTCAGGAAAATGCAAGTAAAAATGGTAATGAATTATACACACATCAAAACAGCTAAAATGAAAAGAGTGATGTTATGAAGTGTTGGCAAGACTGTGCAGCAACTAGAACTCCTTTACCAGATGATGGTAATGAAAACTAATAAAAGCATTGGTGAAACTGGCATTGTCTACTAAACATGTACATACACAAAACCTATAACCTGGAAAAGTCACTGAGGCATACATTCAGTAGAAATGCATATACAGCTACAACTAAAGACCTTTAAGATAATGTCATATCAATATTATTTTTGGTTTTTCCCAAACTGGAAACAACCTAATGTTCAACAATCACCAGAATAATGTATAAATATATTGAAAATACTCATATTGGGCTTCCCTAGTGGCTCAGTTGTGAAGAATCCGCCTGCCAATACAGAAGATGGGGGTTCTATCCCTGAGTCAGGAAGATCCCGTGGAGAAGGAAGTGGCAACCCACTCTAGTACTCTTGCCTGGTAAATCCTATGGACAGAGGAGCCTGGCAGGCTACAGTGCATGGGGTCTCAAAGAATTGGACATGACTTAGTGGCTGAACTACAATAACAACTCATTTATTATTTAATGGTATATACAGCATATGACTGCTGTACAGCAATGAAATTGGCAAACTGCTGTTACAGATTAATCTCACAAAAGTCACAGTGGACAAAGTCAAATAGAAAAGGATATATATTGTATGATTTTATTTAGAGAAAGTTTAAAGAAGCCAAACTAATCTAAGGCATTCAGTTTCAATATGGTGATCACCTTTGGGGAAGAAGAAGAAGAGTGGGTAATCAGAATAGGTATAAAGTGAAACTTAGGTTGCTGGAAAGATTCTATTTCTTAACCTCGGTGGAGATTTCATGGGTATGTTCAATTTTGGATAATTTATGTTGTACATTGATTAGTGCACTTTTCTGAGTGTGTACAATACTTTGATTAAAAAGTTACAAAAGAAACCACCCTGCTTGAAATAAATTCCCAATATGTCTAATATACATGAGCCAACCCTATCTCTAAATTATTATATTTCTATAGATATAGTAGTGATACTCTTATTTGTATGATATTCAAAATTTTTTACAGAACTCTCTAAATATCTCACTTGACTTCATGAAATTATAATGAAGTATCCTGCAAGTAATCTTTGACTTGTTGAGTTAGAATAACAGAGAATTGTCCTCTGTCACATGTGGCAAGTAACAGAACTGAGACTGGAACCCAAGGCTAATGGCTCTTCTTTCAGTTTTTTTTTTTTT
>SJYT01003455.1:38016-128496 GCA_006410635.1 Cephalophus harveyi
TGGCTTAAAGCTCAACATTCAGAAAATGAAGATTATGGCATCTGGTCCCATCACTTAATGGGAAATAGATGGGGAAACAGTGGAAACAGTGTCAGACTTTATTTTTTGGGGCTCCAAAATCACTGCAGATGGTGACTGCAGCCATGAAATTAAAAGATGCTTACTCCTTAGAAGAAAAGTTGTGATCAACCTAGATAGCATACTGAAAAGCAGAGACATTACTTTGCCAACCAAGGTCCGTCTAGTCAAGGCTATGGTTTTTCCAGTGGTCATGTATGGATGTGAGAGTTGGACTGTGAAGAAAGCTGAGCACAAAAGAATTGATGCTTTTGAACTGTGGTGTTGGAGAAGACTCTTGAGAGTCCCTTGGACTGCAAGGAGATCCAACCAGTCCATTCTGAAGGAGATCAGCCCTGAGATTTCTTTGGAAGGAATGATGCTGAAGCTGAAACTCCAGTACTTTGGCCACCTCATGCAAAGAGTTGACTCATTGGAAAAGACTCAGATGCTCGGAGGGATTGGGGGCAGGAGGAGAAGGGGATGACAGAGGATGAGATGGCCGGATGGCATCATGGACTCGATGGACGTGAGTCTGAGTGAACTCCGGGAGTTGGTGATGGACAGGGAGGCCTGGCGTGCTGCGATTCATGGGATCTCAAAGAGTCGGACACGACTGAGTGACTGAACTGAACTGAAGAGTTAACTATGTTTTAAAAGAAATCATAGAAAAACTTCTCACTCAGGTGAAATCAAGCATGATATTATTTGATCACAATCATGAGGAATACTGTTATTTTTGCTATGTTACTTCAGATGTATGGCCCTACTAACACATTATAATAGCTAATGGTCATGTGTATGTGTAGACTCAGGTCTGCTTGTAGGGAGCAAATGGATACCTTTGTTATTCTGAACGCTGTAAGGTAGCTGACCTTTTGCACTCCAAACACCCAAAGTATAGAGTGAAAGAACTGGTAGTGGTTTAGTCGCTAACTCATTTCCGACTCTCGAGGCCATGTGGACTCTACCCTGCCAGGCTCCTCTGTCCATGGGATTCTCTAAGCAAGAATACTGGAGTGGGTTGCCATTTCCTTCTCCAGGGGATCTTCCCAAGCCAGGGTCGATCCTAAGTCAGGAAAGAGGTCAAATACAGAGGTCCACATCTCTAGCCATCCTGCTCCAGGTATACTTGGATCTTAAAAAACCATTCTTCACTCTACATTTAAGTTAAAATATCTGGTAGGAGATGGTACTAAGAGAGGATAGAGAATATACATCCTAACTTGGGATGAGGTTGGGAATGCTTAGGAGGTGGCATATCAGAGGGCAAGTAGAAATGAGGCTGGGAGGCTATATGATACTTAAGAGTTGAGGTTTGCTGCTGCTGCTGCTGCTGGGTCGCTTCGGTTGTTTCCGACTCTGTGCGAGCCCGTGGACGGCAGCCCACCGGGCTCCCCCGTCCCCAGGATTCTCCGGGCAGAAACACTGGAGTGGGTTGCCATTTCCTTCTCCAATCATGGATACAAATAAATAGATTTATACTTATGCAAATAAACTAGGTCTATGGTGGGGGGCGGGTTGAAGGTGGCATATCAGAGGGCAAGTAGAAATGAGGCTGGGAGGCTATATGATACTTAAGAGTTGAGGTTTGCTGCTGCTGCTGCTGCTAAGTCACTTCAGTTGTTTCCGATTCTGTGTGAACCCATAAACGGCAGCCCACCAGACTCCCCCATCCCTGGGATTCCCCAGGCAAGAACACTGGAGTGGGTTGCCATTTCCTTCTCCAATCATGAATACAAATAAATAGATTTATACTTATTCAAATAAACTAGGTCTATGGTGGGGCGCGGGTTGGGGGGGGGGCAGTGGGAAAGAAGGTTCCTGCCAATGCAGGAGATGCAGGAGAGTGCAGTTTGATACCTGGATTGGGAGAAGTCTCGAGTAGAAAATGGCAACACACTCCAGTATTCTTGCCTGGAAAATCCCATGGACAGAGGAGTTTAGTGGGCTACAGTCCATGACATTGCAAAAAGTTAGACACGACTGAGCAACTGAGCATGCACACAAAATAAACTAGAGTTTATAACTGTACTGATAACTCATCTAGATATCAGGAGAGAAGTACCATTGTCCTTTTCTTTATGTTCCAAGTTCCTCTTCTCAAAATTCAAAGTGTTCCATTGTGTCCTGTTTTCCTCTTTAAGACTTTCCTTGATTCCTCTGTTTCATTGTCTTCATGTGCACGGTATGTCCCTGCTATAGCTGAATTTGCTTTACACTCTTGGGAGATATCTGAATTTAACAGTATTTCTGACTTGGAAAATTTCCAGAGAAAGGCTTCAAGACAACTAGGCAATGTCTTAAGATGATCAAGTAGATGAATGGTTAGGCATTGGTTTGTTTCGTTTATACTGTTCTACCCCTCATCAAAAATTGTTTAAGGATCATTGTTTTATAAAAGAAATGTGAACTAACAGTTTTATAATGCTTTGTAAATCTTACAAAGAGGAAAGACTTATTAGAAGTGTAATTCAGTTTGTAATATTCAGAATCAGTGCCCATATGATTTAGTCAGATTAATGACATAATCAGAATACTAGCCTACAAACTAAGGTGGGGTGCAGAAGCGGGTGGAAGGGAGGTTAAAAAAGGAGGGGACTTATGTATACCTATGGCTGATTCATATTGATGTATGGCAGAAACCATCACAATATTTTAAAGCAATTATCCTCCAATTAAAAAAAAACAATGAATCTTACTCTAAAATACTATCTGAACCTTATGTTATCTGCAGCACATTTTTTACTGCTTTTATACTGAATATTTTTTCTCAATCAACCTCTGAAGCTCTGAAGAAGCCATTATAATTTTATAAGTAAAAAATGTTTAAATCTAAGTGTAATATTTATTCTGAAATATAAATTTGAGTCTTGGCCTCATCATTTTAGTCTGATTAAATGTGGATTTCTCATATTTCGTTCTAGATTAAGAAATAACTGAAATTTCTTTTTTCCCCTTAGTTTCTTCTCCCTTGTTGAGTTATAGGAAAGCAATTAATTGTAATTTGTAAATAGTGATCATAGTGATTCAAAGCATGGGAAATTCAAACTGCTCACATACCTTCTTTCTATTTTGATTTCTTACAAATCAACTTTATTTTAGTATCAAATTTAAAGATGAGTTTGAGTTTGTGCAAACTTGGGGAAATAGTGAAGGACAGGGAAGCCTGGCATGCTACAGTCCATGGGGCTGCAAAGAGTCAGGCACAACTTAGCGACTGAAAAACAACTCTAGAGACTGCAAAACAGAGGAAGGGGAAAAAGCTGAAACTCCATGAACTGTACCTGCCTTCAAAACTTCTGCCAATGCTAGCCATTCCAGAATCCTAAATTCCTTGGCAGTTTCCAGCCCATCTGTGGGTTTTGTGCCTACTTCAGGGCATGAGAACAGAGATAAAAGGGTGAATTCTGCTTTGTTTGGCTTAAACTGTGGCAGACAGAATCAATGAGAAAAAAATAGACAAGCTTATCTTTGAAAAATTATTCTTACTGTAAAAGAAATACATGTTCACATAGAAAAACTCAGAAAAGTCTAAAAAAGAAAATGAAAGAAATATCTATAACCTATGTCCTAGAGAACCACTATTAACATCATGTTTTCAATTTCTGTACAGGTTCTTTTTTGTATGTATATATATATATATATAGTACATAATGTATCTATATTTCATATATATATGCACATATATAGGGCTTTGTACGTGGCTCAGGTGGTAAAGAATCTGCCCACAATGCCGGAGACCTGGGTTTGACCTCTGGGTCAGGAAGATGCCCTGGAGAGGGGAATGGCTACCCACTCCAGTATTCTTGCCTAGGAAATTCCATGGAGAAAGGAGCCTGGCAGGCTACAGTTCGTGGTGTCACAAAGAGTCAGACACGACTGAGAGACTAACACATACATATAGGCACATATACACATATATATATATGCATTTCTTCAACTTTACATTTTTTATCATTTTAATGAATTATTAATAAATAGTGGGTATATTCCAAGATTGTTATATACAGTCTAAATAAACAAATTAGCTAGCCATTTCTCCATTGCATATTTTGGTGGCTCAGATGGTAAAGCGTCTGCCTGCAATGCGGGAGACCCGGGTTCGATTCCTGGGTCGGGAAGATCCCCTGGAGAAGGAATGGCAATCCACTCCAGCACTCTTGCCTGGAAAATCCCATGGACAGAGGAGCCTGATAGGCTACAGTCCATGGGGTTGCAAAGAGTCGGACACGACTGAGCGACTTCACTTTCACTTTCACACATTTATTATGTGTTGGATCTTTACTCAGTGCTGAGGATACAATTTTTGCTCCAGAGAGCAATCAAATTAATAGAGTAAACAGACGATTTTGCAAGAGTGATATTACTGTAGTAGAATGCCCAGGATTATATGAGAGCACAAGGCAGGGGCTGTGATTAACACTGAGGGTATGCAGGTTGTCCTTTTAGGGAAGGTTAGCATCTGAGCTAAGTCTCAATGGCTGAGTAAGAGTTTCAGTAAAAGGAGTGGGTGTGATATATGGAAGGGAAGTGGATTAGTTCAAAAAGTATGAGAAAAAACCACATTGGAAAAATTGAAAGCAATCTCCCAACACCAGAGGATTGGGTAATGAGGTGGGAGTGGTGGAGTGATGAATGATAAGGCTGGAGAATTAGGTAGGAGCAGATAATTAAAAATCAGTTTAAATGTTTGAATTTCATTTGGAAAGTACTTGAGAGCCAGGGAAGAATTTTCAGCTGGGGAGCGGTGTAATCAGATTTGCATTTTAGAAGGTAGTCTGGGGAATGAATTGGAGGAGATCAAGTATGGAGTTAAGTTAGAATCCTGATGATAATAACTCTGTGAAAGGAGATGATTCCAGGTCCTGAGGCAGAGGAAGTGGAGATAAAGGGGAAGGAGCAAACTTGGAGAGTTATGCTTTGGCACTAATATCGATAGGACTGAGTGACTGACTGTGTGTGAAATATGAGCGAGAAGGAAGAGTCAATGGTCTTTTCTGGATTTTTAAATGGATAGTGGAGCTCTGAGTAGAGGATAAGATTTTGTAATGAAAATGATGAATTTAGTTTTGAACAGGCTGAGTTGGAGATTCATGTGAGACACTGAAAATAAGTCACTGGAGAGAAAGTCTGGGCTGAAAATTTAGAGTGGATAGAATCACTGATATCAGTGGAAGTATTTTTTTCAATGTTGGATACATACCTATGAGTGGAATTACTGACTCATAGAGTAACTCTATGCTTAACTCTATAGGAACTCTTTTTGAAGAACTACCAAACTGTCCTCCAAAATAGCTACACCATTTCACATCCCCACTGCAATGCATGAAGGGTGCAGTTTCTCTGCATTCTTAACATTTTTATCTGTCGTTTTGATTTTAGCCACCTCAGTCAGCGTGAATTAGTATCTCAGTGTGATTTTGATTTGCATTTTGAAGCCCAATAATATTGAACATGTCATCATTGGAGAAATGCATGTTGGAATCTTTTGTACATTTTAAAAACTGAGTTGTTTCTTACATTGTTGAGTTGTGAGAATTCTTTGTATTTCATGGTTACAAGTCCATTACCAGATATGTGATTTATAAATATTTTATTACAATCTGTGTGTAGGCTTTATTTTCTTCCTGGTATCCTTTGTAACACAAAGTTTTTGGTTTTGACGAAAACCAGTTTATCTATTTTCCTTTTATTGTTTGTGCTTTTTGTGTCATATCAAAGAAACTATTGCCTAACCTAAGGTTTGGAAGGCAGAGAGGCGAAAAGCAAAGGAGAAAAGGAAAGATATAAGCATCTGAATGCAGAGTTCCAAAGAATAGCAAGAAGAGATAAGAAAGCCTTCTTCAGTGATCAATGCAAAGAAATAGAAGAAAACAACAGAATGGGAAAGACTAGAGATCTCTTCAAGAAAATTAGAGATACCAAGGGAACATCTCATGCAACGATGGGCTCGATAAAGGACAGAAATGGTAGGAACCCAACAGAAGCAGAAGATATTAAGAAGAGGTGGCAAGAATACATGGAAGAACTGTACAAAAAAGATCTTCACGAGCAAGATAATCATGATGATGTGATCACTAATCTAGAGCCAGACATCTTGGAATGTGAAGTCAAGTGGGCCTTAGAAAGCATCACTATGAACAAAGCTAGTGGAGGTGATGGAATTCCAGTTGAGCTACTTCAAATCCTGAAAGATGATGCTGTGAAAGTGCTGCACTCAATATACCAGCAAATTTGGAAAACTCAGCAGTGGCCACAGGACTGGAAAAGGCCAGTTTTCATTCCAATCCCAAAGAAAGGCAATGCCAAAGAATGCCCAAACTACCACACAATTGCACTCATCTCACATGCTAGTAAAGTAATGCTCAAAATTCTCCATGCCAGGCTTCAGCAATACGTGAACCGTGAACTCCCTGATGTTCAAGCTGGTTTTAGAAAAGGCAGAAGAACCAGAGAAAAAATTGGCAACATCTGCTGGATCATGATTCCAGTA
The DNA here is from genome assembly GCA_006410635.1 of Cephalophus harveyi. Lineage (NCBI taxonomy): Eukaryota > Metazoa > Chordata > Mammalia > Artiodactyla > Bovidae > Cephalophus > Cephalophus harveyi. The sequence goes on from SJYT01003455.1 coordinate 44,570, forward strand.
CTTTGGCCACCTCATGAGAAGAGTTTACTCATTAGAAAAGACTCTGATGCTGGGAGGGATTGGAGGCCAGAGGAGAAGGGGACGACCGAGGATGAGATGGCTGGATGGCATCACGGACTCGATGTACGTGATTCTGAGTGAACTCCGGGAGATGGTGATGAACAGGGAGGCCTGGCGTGCTGCGATTCATGGGGTTGCAGAGTCGGACACGACTGAGCGACTGAACTGAACTGAAGGTTTGGAAGATTTACTCCTATGTTTTCCTCTAAGCATGTTATAGTTGTAGCTCTTGCATTTTTGGATATGATCCACTCTGAGTTTATTTTTTCTTCATTGTGTCTAGTAGACTCAGGCTCAATTTTATTCTTTCCATGTGGGTATATAGTTGTCAAGCATCATTTGTTGAAAGTAGTATTCCTTTCTTTTTGTATTGCATTAGCACACTTGTTAAAAACCAGGTGGCCATGAATAGCAGCTTCCCAGGTGGTGCAGTTGGTAAAGAATCCACACTGGTAAAGAATCCGCAGTTGCTCAATGCAGGATACACAAAAAACACCAGTTCAATCCCTGGGTCAGGAAGATCTCCTGGAGGAGGGCAAGGCAACCCACTCCAGTATTCTCTCCAAGAGAATCCCATGGGCAGAGGAGCCTGGCAGGCTACAGTCCTTGGGGCTGCAAAGAGTTGGACACAACTGAACATGCACGCATCTGTGAATGTTCTGTTTGGACTCTATATTCTACTCCACTATGTGTTTTATATATATACATTCATACATATATATATATATACACACACACACACACACACACATATATATATATAATCTTATGCCAGTGTTGTGAAGTCATGAAGGGTGAGTAGCTCAAATTTGTTTTTTTTTTTTTTTCAAGATTGCTTTGTCTACTGTGTCAATGCAATAGACAGAGCAATTTTCATATGACTTTTAGAATCAGTATTTTCGTATGACTTTTAGAAGCAGTGGGTCAGTTTCCCCCCAAATGGTAGAAGGTATACTGCTTTCGATTGCACTGGATGCATAGATCATTTGAAGGGGGTTATTGCCATCTTAACCATGTTAAGTCTTCAAATCCATGAATGTCCATATATTTCCATTTATTTAGGTCTTAGTTTCTTTCAATGATGTTTTGTGATTTTCAGTGTATCTATCTTGCACTTTAAAAAACTTAATTCCTAAGTATTTTATTCTTTTTCACACTATTACAAAGGGAGTAGTTTTGTTCATTTCATTTTTAGAATGCTTATTGTTGGTGAATAGGAATGCAATTGGTTTTGAAATATTGATCTTGTTTGCTTCTACCTTGCTGAGCTAATGAGTTCATTCCAATACTTTTTAATGTTTTGGTAGATTTCTTCTGTGTGTGCTCAGTCTCTCAGTCATGTCCAGCTCTTTGTGACTCCATGGTCTCTAGCCTGCCAGGATCCACTGCCCACAGAATTCTCCAGACAAAACAAGTAGATTTTGTAGGATTTTCTGTATAGGAGAACATGTCACAGGCTAATAAATACAGTTTTACCCCTTTCAATCTGGATGTCTTTTAACTTTTTTCTTACTCCTATACTATCAAACTCCTATAATAATACAGTATTGAACAGATATAGCAAGAGCAAATATCCTTGTCTTGCTTCTGATCTTAGGAGGAAAGAGTCTTCTATCAGTGTATGTGAAGTTCAGTTCAGTCACTCAGTCATGTCTGACTCTTTGCGACCCCATGAATCGCAGCCCGCCAGACCTCCCTGTCCATCACCAACTCCCAGAGTTCACTCAGACTCACGTCCATCGAGTCAGTGATGCCATCCAGCCATCTCATCCTCTGTCGTCCCCTTCTCCTCCTGCCCCCAATCCCTCCCAGCATCAGAGTCTTTTCCAATGAGTATATGTGATGTCCAGTTCAGTTCAATTCAGTAGCTCAGTCGTGTTGACTCTTTGGGACCCCATGGATTGCATCTCCTTGCAGTCCAAGGGACTCTCAAGAGTTTTCTCCATACCACAGTTCAAAAGCATCAGTTCTTTGGCACTCAGCTTTCTTTATAGTCCAACTCTCACATCCACTACTGGAGAAAACATAGCTTTGACTAAAAGTAATGTCTCTTCTTTTTAATATGCTGTCTAGGTTGGTCATAGCATTTCTTCCAAGGAGTAAGCGTCTTCTAATTTCATGGCTGCAGTCACCACCTGCAGAGATTTTGTAGCCCCAAAAATAAAGTCTCTCACTGTTTCCATTGTTTCACCATCTATTTGCCATGAATTGATGGGACTGGATGCCATGATCCTAGTTTTTTTAATGTTGAGCTTTAAGCCAACTTTTTCACTCTCCTCTTCTTCACCTTCTTCCCTAAGGGTGGTATCATCTGTGTATCTGAGGTTATTGATATATCTCCCGGCAATCTTGATTCCAGCTTGTACTTCATCCAGCCCAGCATTTTGCATGATGTACACTGCATATAGGTTAAATAAGCAGGGTGACAATATACAGCCTTGATGTACTCCTTTCCCAATTTGGAACCACTCTGTGTTTCATGTCCAGTTCTAACTGTTGCTTCTTAACCTGCATACAGGTTTCTCAGGAGGCAGGTCGGGTGGTCTGATATTCCCATCTCAAAGAATTTTCCAGTTTGCTGTGATCTACCCAGTCAGAGGCTTTGGCATAGTCAAGAAAGCAGAAACAGATGTTTTTCTAGAACTCTCTTGCTTTTTCCATGATCCAGTGGATGTTGCCAATTTGATCTCTGGTTCCTCTGCCTTTTCTAAAACCAGCTTGAACATCAGGGAGTTCACGGTTCATGTATTGCTGAAGGCTGGCTTGGAGAATTTTGAGCATTACTTTACTAGCGTGTGAGATGAGTACAATTGTGTGGTAGTTTGAGCATTCTTTGGCATTGCCTTTCTTTGGGATTGGAATGAAAACTGGCCTTTTCCAGTCCTGTGGCCACTGCTGAGTTTTCCAAATTTGCTGGTATATTGAGTGCAGCACTTTCACAGCATCATCTTTTAGGATTTGAAGTAGCTCAGCTGGAATTCCATCACTTCCACTAGCTTTGTTCGCAGTGATGCTTTCTAAGGTCCACTTGTCTTCACATTCCAAGATGTCTGGCTCTAGATTAGTGATCACACCATCATTTTCATCTGAGTCTTGAAGATCTTTTTTGCATAGTTCTTGTGTGTATTTTTGCCACCTCTTAATATCGTCTGCTTCTGTTAGGTTCATACTGTTTCTGTTGTTTATTGTGCCTATCTTTGCATAAAATGTTCCCTTGGTATCTCTAATTTTCTTGAAGAGATCTCTAGTCTTTCCCATTCTATTGTTTTCCTTTATTTCTTTGCATCGCCTACTGAAGAAGGCTTTCTTATCTCTCCTTGCTATTCTTTGGAACTCTCTATTCAAATGGGTTTATCTTTCCTTTTCTCCCTTGACTTTAGCTTCTCTTCTTTTTTCAGTTATTTGTAAGGCCTCCTCAGAAACCATTTTGCCTTTTGCATTTCTTTTTCTTGGGTTGCTCTTGATCACTGCCTCCTATACAATATCATGAACCTCCACCCATAGTTCTTCAAACACTCTGTCTATCAGATCTAATCCCTTGAATCTATTTGTTGCTTCCACTGTATAATTGTAAGGGATTTGATTTAGGTCATAGCTGAATGGTCTAGTGATTTTCCCTACTTTTTCAGGCAATTTTCCTATTGCCTGAATTTGGCAACAAGGCATTCATGATCTGAGCCACAGTCAGCTCCTGGTCTTGTTTTTGCAGACTTTACGGAACTTCTCTATCTTTGGCTGCAAAGAATATAATCAATCTGCTTTTGATATTGGCCATCTGGTGATGTCTATGTGTAGGGTTCTCTCTTGTCTTGTTGGAAGAGAGTGTTTCCTGTGACTAGTGTGTTCTCTTGGCAGTGCTCTGTTAGCCTTTGCCCTGTTTCATTTTGTATTCCAAAACCAAGTTTGCCTGTTACTCCAGGTATCTCTTGCTTTTCTACTTTTGCCTTCCAGTCCCCTACAATGAAAAGGACATCTTCTTTGGGTGTTAGAAGGTCTTGTAGGTCTTCTTAGAACCATTCAGCTTCAGCTTCTTCAGCATAACTGGTTGGGGCATAGACTTGGATTTCTGTGGTATTCAGTGGTTTGACTTGGAAACAGAGATCATTTTGTCATTTTGAGAATGAACCCAAGAACTGTATTTCAGACTCTTTTGTTGACTGTTAGGGAAAGTCCATTTCTTGTAATGGATTCTTGCCCACAGTAGTAGATATAATGGTCATCTGAGTTAAATTCACCCGTTCCTGTCTGTTTTAGTTTACTGATTCCTAAAATGTTGATGTTCACTTTTGCCATCTCCAATTTGACCACTTCCAATTTACCTTGACTTATGGACCTAACATTCCAGGTTCCTATGCAATATTGCTCTTTATAGCATCAGACTTTACTTTCATCACCAGTCACGTCCATATTTAGATGTTGTTTTTGCTTTGTCTTTGTCTTTTCATTTCTTTCTGGATTTATTTCTTCACTCTTTTCTAGTTGCATATTGGGCACCTACCAACCTGGGGAGTTGATATTTCAGTGTCCTATCTTTTTGCCTTTTCATACTGTTCATGCCATGAAATTAAAAGACGCTTACTCCTTGGAAGAAAAGTTATGACCAACCTAGATAGCATATTCAAAAGCAGAGACATTACTTTGCCGACTAAGGTCTGTATAGTCAAGGCTATGGTTTTTCCAGTAGTCATGTATGGATGTGAGAGTTGGACTGTGAAGAAGGCTGAGCACTGAAGAATTGATGCATTTGAACTGTCCATGTTGGAGAAGACTCTTGAGAGTCCCTTGGACTGCAAGGAGATCCAACCAGTCCATTCTACAGGAGATCAGTCCTGGGTGTTCGTTGGAAGGACTGATGCTAAAGCTGAAACTCCAGTACTTTGGCCACCTCATGTGAAGAGTTGACTCATTGGAAAAGACTCTGATGCTGGGAGGGATTGGAGGCAGGAGGAGAAGGGGACGACAGAGGATGAGATGGCTGGATGGCATCACTGACTCAATGGATGAGAGTCTGAGTGAACTTCGGGAGTTGGTGATGAACAGGGAGGCCTGGCGTGCTGCGATTCACGGGGTCGCAAAGAGTCGGACACGACTGAGTGACTGAACTGAACTGAACTCTTCATGGGGTTCTCAAGGCAAGAATACGGAAGTCATCTGCCATTCCCTTCTCCAATGGACCACATCTTGTTGGAACTCTCCACCATGACCCATCCATCTTGGTTGGCCCTACATGGCTTGGCTCATAGTTTCATTGAGTAAGACAAGGCTGTGGTCAATGTGATCATTTTGATTAGTTTTCTGTGATTGTGGTTTTCATTCTGTCTGCCCTCTGATGGAGAAGGATATGAGGCTATGAACCCTTCCTGATGGGAGAGACTGACTGTGGAGAAAACTGGGTCTTTTTCTGATGGGCAGGGACATGCTCAATAAATCTTAAATCCAATTTTCTGTTGATGGGCAGGGATGTGTTCCCTCCCTGTTGTTTGACCTGAGACCAAACTATGGTGGAGGTAATAAAGATAACGGTGACCTCCTTCAAAAGTTCCCATGCATGCACTGCTGCACGCAGTGCCCCCAACCCTGCAGCAGGCCGCCACTGACCCAGGCCTCCGCTGGAGACTCCTGAACACTCACAGGCAAGTCTGAGTCAGTCTCTTATGGGGTCACTGCTCTTTTCTCCCGGGTCCTGGTATGCATAAGGTTTTGTTTGTACCCTTCAAGAGTCTGTTCCCCCAGTTCTGTGTAAGTTCTGGTGGCTCTATGGTGGGGTTAATGCTGACCTCCCCCAAGAGGGCTTATACCATACCCAGATCTGCTGCACCCAGAGCCCCTGCCCCTGTGACAAGCCACTGCTGACCTGTACCTCCACAGGGAACACTCAAACACTCGAAAGCAGGTCTGGCTTATTCTCTGTGGGGGTCTCCAGGTGTATACAAGGTTTTGTTTGAGCCCTCCAAGCATCTCTGGTGGGTATGGGGTTTGATTCTAAACGTGATTCTAAACTGTCTTTCTGGGGCTTCTTCTTTGCCCTCAGACATGGGGTATCTTTTTTTGGTCTGATCCAATATTCCCCTGTTGATAATTGTTCAGCAGTGAATTGTAATTTTGGAATTCTCTCAGGAGAAGATGAATGCACATCCTTCTACTCCACCATCTAGGATGTAATGTGATGTAAGCTGTGGGATTTTTATAAATATTCTTTTATCATATTGAAGAAGTTCTCTTATGTTTTTAGCTTAATGAGTATTTTTTATCATGAAAGAGTTGGATTTTTTTGAATGTTTTTCCTGTTTTTTTTGAGATTATTGAAAATTTTCTTCCATTCTATTAAGGTGATCTATTACACAGACTTATTTTCTTATGTTGAACCACACTTGCACTACAAGGATAAATCCCACTTGGTCATGGTATATAGTCTTATTTATATACTGTTGGGTTTGTTTTGCTAATATTTTGATTGAGGATTACTATCTTTATGTTCATAAAAAAATATGACTCTGAAAAGACTCTGATGCTGGGAGGGATTGGGGGCAAGAGGAGAAGGGGACGACGAGGATGAGATGGCTGGATGGCATCACTGACTCGATGGACATGAGTCTGAGTGAACTCCGAGAGATGGTGATGGACAGGGAGGCCTGGCGTGCTGCGATTCATGGGGTCGCAGAGAGTCGGACACGACTGAGCGACTGAACTGAACTGAACTGAGACTTCTTTCTCTTGTGGTACCTTTTCAGCTTTTGGTATAAGAACAATTCTGTTCTTACACAATGAGTTGGGAAGTACCCCATTCTTTTATTTTTAGTATAGATTTTGGGAATGTTGGTGTTAATTAGTCTTTAAATGTTTGATAAAATTCACTGGTGAAGCTATCCTGTTGTGGGCTTTTCTTTGTGGGAAATTTTTGGATATTAATTCAGTATGTTAACTTGTTATAGGTGTATTCAGGTTTTCTATTTCTTCTCAAATCATGTTTAATAACTTGTTTCTTACTAGAAATTTTTTTTCATTATGGCCAGAGAGCATAGTTTGTATTACTTTAAATTCTAAATTCAATCTAGTTTATTTTACCACCTAACCATATAATGAAGAATGTTCTAACTGCACTTGAGAAGCATGTGTAGTCTATTTTGTGTGGGGTGAAAATATATTTGCTCTGAGATGTTGAAAGCCAGTTCAGTTGTCTCTGGTGCACTATTTGAATGGTATCTTTTCCCATCCTTTTACTTTCAACCTGTTTGTGTGTTTGAACTGGAAGTATGTCTCTTGTAGACAACATATTGTTGAATCATATTTTAATCCATTCTGCCAATTATTGCTGTCTTTTAATTGCAGTATTTTAATAATGTAGTTAATGGATTGAAATACACTGATTTCAATGATCTAAAAGGCACTGTGATATTTGTTTGAGCAATTGCAGTGGTGGGTCAGATTCCTGACTATATTAAATTGTGCCATAATTAAAAAATAGAAAGGAGAAATCAAGCTTAGATGACTTTGAAGAAACTGGGCTGTGAAAGGAAAGAGGGATAATATAGGCTAGTCACTGAAAAAGAATGTGGATTCAAGAAAATTGCTTTCATCCAAGATTCAGCTTAACCTCTTTATTTATTATTCACAGATTTCTCTTTTGTCTTCCACCTTTAGATCATAGGGCCATCACTAGTGGTTTGGATTCACAATGAGAAGGATGACCTTTTTTCACATGGGATTGGTAAAGAAATGTGATCCTAGATAGATTAATTATGCCTCAGATCCTCAATGAAACTGTATGACTGTTTATTGATGAAGGACATTGGACTGGAACATACATGAAGTCTGAGAAAACTGAGATTAAACCTCAGCTCCACCGGTTTACTGGTACTAACTATGACTGAGCCAAATTACTGTATTCTCTTAGCTTTACTTTCCTCTTATGTGTAATACCAGTCTTTCAAGATTGTGTGTGGAATAATTGAGATAAAGCCAGGCAGTCATAAAGAATCCCAGTTCTGCCTCTTGGGTGCTATTTGGGAATGGAAATGTTAGCTTTGGTTTTCTTATCCATAAAGTAAAATAGTTGGATTAGATAATCTCCATACTCCCTTCCAGCTCTAACCAAATAGTTGCTGTTCAGTCCCTAAGTTGTGTCTGACTCTTTGCAACCCCATGGACTGCAGCACTTCATTGTCCAGACCAGACTTCATTGTCCTTCACTATCCCTTGGAGTTTGCTCAAACTCATGTCCATTGAGTTGATGACGCCATCCAACCATCTCATCCTGTGTCACCCCCTTCTCCTCCTGCCCTCAATCTTTCCCAGAATCAGGGTCTTTTCCAATGAGTCAGCTCTTTGCATCATGTGGCCAAAGTATTGGAACTACAGCTTCAGCATCAGTCCTTCCAATGATTATTCAGGGTTGATTTCCATTAGGATTGACTGGTTTGATCTCCTTCCTGTCCAAGACACTCTCAAGAGTCTTCTCCAGCACCACAGTTTGAAAGCATCAATTGTTTGGTGATGAGCCTTCTTTATGATCCCACTCTCACATCCATACATGACAAAAATCATGGCTTTTACTATATGAACCTTTCTCTAACCAAATAGGCCTCCAATATCTTTTCATTCAGTATAATTTTTCATACACTTTGTGGGCTCAGATTGATCTGGAACTTAAATCAATCTGTGTAAGATAGCTTATGTTAGAAAAGACATCTAGAATTCCAAAGGATTGACTTACAAATAAACTTTGGAAGGTAGCTCTTCTGAGCTGGGGAATACTTTTAAACAGATGAACTCATCCCAGAACATATAAGAGAACACTTAGCTAGGCATGTTGTAAGATCCCTTAGAAATGAGCTTTGAGGAGAGGCACATCTATCATGACATCAGATCCCAAAGATTAGGTCTGTGTTTTGGGGGCTCTTAGATTGACTGTTCTGCCTGAAATATTTATAAGGGTTTGTAATTTCTTGGTTTTGTTGGCTAAGGAGACTTTGAAACAATAAGCCGCAAGGAGAAAGGCAGGCTGGAAATAAACCAGGTGGTGTTCAGGGAAGAGGTAAACAGGGGAAATGAGAGCAAGTCATTGGATGCAGGAAGATTTGTGAGACCAACAGAGCCTAGTGAGACCAGGATTAGATAAGGGACTAAGAGACACAGGAAAAGGGGGAACTGGAGGCCAATTAAGGCTGAGTTGGGCTGGAAAGGAAGAACAAAACAAAAATGATTTTTCTCCTCAGAGACTGATTTCTTTGTCCCACCAATTCTCTCAGCTTGTTTTGTCAAATCCACAGATATATTTTGGTATAATTTATTTGGGTAGACATAGTCAGTATGAAATTTAACCTTTCATTTCAAGGTAAGAATCGAAACCTTGCACATTTTCTAATAGACTAATGCTTTGAAAGTTAAGGAAAATTGGTTCTGTTTTTTAAAGATGAAATGATGAGAAAATAAGAATACTTAAAAACAAAATCATGTTTATTGTGACTTATTAAAAATTGTTTTCCATACAACTTTCAACACATGGTGTCTCATCTGCGATCTCTGCCAAAATTGTGAAAGAACTGTGAAAGAATTTTTTGCTTTGATTTTAAACTCCCCCTGCTTATTACTCCCAAGTAACTTTATTTTTAGAGTTAAAAGTGAATGTGTTAGTTGCTCAGTCATGTCTGACTCTTTGTGACCCCATGGACTGTAGCTCACCAGGCTCCTCTGTCCATGGGATTCTCTAGGCAAGAATACTGGAATGGGTAGCCATTCCCTTCTCTTGGGGATCTTCCTGACCCAGGAACCAAACCTGGGTCTCCTGCATTGCAGGAGGATTCTTTACCATCTGAGCCACCAGGGAAGCCCATTGAAAATGGTTGGCAAATTTTCTTTTGGGGATATTCCAGTTCTGTACTGCTCGAGATAACTGGAACTGTCTAGAGGGACCTGGGAATCCTTCATCAACATTGTCTGCTTTTAGAGGCTACATATCCACTCAAGACACTTCTCACTTTTGCCTTTTGGCACGAGAGGATGACTGGCAGGTCATTGGAGGCCTGTCGTCTAAGTGGACTCGTTGGATGGGACCTGCATCACTGGGTGCTTTGTAGGTAGCCAGGCAGCACTGCAGCCCTAGAGAGCTTCCTTTGCAACCTGCAAATGACAGTAATATTATGAAAGATTTCTCCAAAGACAGACATTTTCAATTAGCCAAATTACTCTAACAGGGCGTAGCTCAGGAAGATTTAAGGCAGAGCTAGTTGCTGTGCCAGCCAAGAGGCCTGCTCTGCCAGTTGAAAGGGTAGCACATCCTCCCTGCCAGCTTGCAATGAAATGATTCTTGCAGTGACAGCAGATCTACTCTGCAGGTTTGATTTAGGGCCTTCGATTACCATACCTTTGTAATTATCATTGGGCCATGATGAATCCTGGAGAAAGCATGGGTCTTAAATGCAGGGATACAGGAGCCTAATCAGAATGCAGTGTGCAGAATGAATTTTTCTTCTTGATGCCTCACCTCTTTTCAACCAATTGTTCTTGGTTTGAGTAAAACTGTAACATAACTCTTCGCCAGTAATTGTGATTCATCTTCACTTTGCTAATCAAAATGTTGTTTCACAGGCTCTGATGGTGTTCAAAACACCTTATAGGAAGTATGCTATTGCTTTAAATTGGCTAGCATAGATCTAGTATTTTGCATGAAGTGGTGGGAAAAGATTTAAAACCTCCTGTGGCTTATAAACCCTTTTATTCTTGCATAGCACACTCACAAGGATTCTAAAAGACAAACATTATATTGCTGTATATATACATTTTTAATTTTTCTGTTACTAAGATCAGTGATATCTGTACTAGTGATTCTATTTTCTTTCTACTTAGGGACCATATCTTATTTAGGAAACACGCATTTCAGAGGGTTTGCAAGTACTAGAGAAGTTGCTTGGTACTGATGGGCCATAATTTCAAACAGCAGTATTATATTAAATATCCAGCTTTGTCCAATGACCTGTGTTTCACCTAGGGTGAAGCAGAATAGTATGAAGGAAAGAGAGTGGACTTAATTCCAGAAGATCACAGTGCAAATCTGACTTCTTCATATTTGTGAACAGGTGTGACCATGGATATATCTCTTCACCCTTCTAGGCCTCAGATCTTTTCTACAGTGTGATTACATTGGCATAGATCCTCACCAGGACCTCTCCATCTCTGATATCTATGATTCCGTGAAAACAGGACTCCCTCTTCTTGACCATCAGCATTAAAGTACTTTGTATGCAATTTTTGGAAAACAGTTATTTAGGATACTCAAGTTACTAATGTTTAGAAATTATTTTCTCCCAGGATTTCACCCCTCTCTTATATTATTGTAGATAATGGAAATTTGGGGAATTTGAAATCAGAGAAGGGTATATCAGCATCATTCCGATGTTCGCAGAGTCAGTGAAGAATGGAATTGATTCCTTTTTGGTTTGGGAATATTATAAACATTGAGACACCTAGTTCAACCGAATTCTTTGGCCACTTTGTATCTTTGTATTATTATATTGCATACAAGTCCTGACTTCCCAGTTAAATGATAAGTCTTTGAAGGAATCTGGAATATATTTTTGGCCTCTAAATATCCCTAGCACCTACCATCTAACAGGGCCCTATAACTAATCACTGAATAAGTTATACAACATAAGTTTTAAAACCTTATGAAAAAAATTGTATAGGCTTAAAATTTCTTAATTACTAAAAGTAAGCAAATTTCCACAAAACTCAACGAAAAGCGTATATAGAAATGAATCATTGATCTTCTATTGTAAACTGAAACTCATTCTGGTGTAATTAGTGGTTATTTGATTTTTAATTGACAGTACCTCCCATAAATCATATTGTATACAGCTAAGTAGTTGTTTCTTCACAAATAGCTTAGCTAGTAATGATCATATTTATTATAATTGGATATATTCTGAATTTATATATTCAATTTAAAGTTTTAATGCAGTGGAAGTGGGGACTACACAGCTACCTAGTATATTTATGTGTGGTTTCCCCTTCCCTCTGAAACTATAAATTGAGAACCAGAATATCTCCGTTTAGAAGGTAAGTGTGCAGATCTTATAGTCTTAGGGATGCCTTCCTTCTCTGATCTCTACAGCTACCTACTCTGTCCTGTAGGTTTGGCCTTTTCTTATAGGGCTGTTACGCTATTTTAGTCTTTGGTATTTCTCCTACCTCCCCAACCAGATTACAGATTTATTGAAAGCAAAGACCACGTATCTTACAGTTCTGTATTCCAAGAATCTAACAGAGTTTTACTTATCCAGAAAGTAATCAGTTAATATTTTCTGGAATCTTACAGGTAGGTCTATAGACACATTTCCCATAGCAAGTGTAAGTTTATTTATTGAACTCCTAATTCATGGCAAAGGAAAAGACAGAGGAGCCAGAGATCAAATTGCCAACAACTGCTGTATCATAGAAAGAGCAAGGGAATTCCAAAAAATAATCTACTTCTGCTTCCTTGTCTATGTGAAAGCCTTTGACTGTATGGATCACAAGAAATTGTGGAAAAGTCTTAAAATAATGGGAATACCAGACCACCATACCTGTCTCCTGAGAAACTTATATGCAGGACAAGAAGCAACAGTTAGAACCGGACATGGTACAAACACACTGGTTCCAAATTGGGAAAGGAGTATATCAAGGCTATATATTGCTACCCTGCTTATGTAACTTACATTCAGAGTACATTACACAAAATGCCAGGCTAGATGACTCATAAGCTGGGATCAAGAATACTGGGAGAAATATCAACAACCTCAGATATGCAGAGGATATGTCTTTAAGGGCAGAAAGTGAAGAGGAACTAAAGAGCCTCATGATGAAGGTGAACGAGGAGAAGTGAAAAAGCTGGCTTAAAACTCAACATTCAAAAAACTAAGATCACGGCATCTGATCCATCACTTTATGGCAAATAGATGGGGACAAAGTGGGAACAGTGACAAGTTTTATTATTTTGGTCTCCAAAATCACCACAGATGATGACTGTAACCATGAAATTAAAAGACACTTGCTCCTTGGAAGAAAAGCTATGACAAACCTAAACAGCATATTAAAAAGCAGAGACATCAGTTTGCCCACAAAGATCTGTGTAGTCAAAGCTATGGTTTCTCTAGTAGTCATGTATAGATGTGAGAGTTGGACCATGAAAAAGGCTGAGAGCTGAAGAACTGATGCTTTTAAACTGTGGTGCTGGAGAAGACTCTTGAGAGTCCCTTGAACAGCAAGGAGATCAAACCAGTCAATCCTAATGGAAATCAACCCTGAATATTCACTGGACGGACTGATACTGAAGCTAAAACTTCAATACTTCGGCCACCTGATACTAAGAGCTGACTCACTGGCAAAGACCCTGATGTTGGGAAAGAATGAGGACAAAAGGAAAAGAGGGCGACAGAGGGTGAGATGATTGGATGGCATCACTGACTCAATGGGCATGAGTTTGAGCAAACTATAGGAGATAATGAAGGACAGAGAAGTCTGGTGTGTTACTGTCCATGGGGTCACAGAGAGTTGGACAGACTTAATGATCGAACAACAGCAATTTGTGAAACAATCTTAATGCAGAAATAACTATTTTCCTTTTATAATAATTTACTCTAAAAATATTTAGGTCTTTTAGTTACTGTCATACAGTTGAGTCTGTGATCTTATGCAAATGTAGGATGTTCAAGATTTGAACTGCCTTTAGTTCACCTAAAATAAATTTATTGAATAACTGAATTTGTTCTTTATCAACATTTCAGTACACATTAAAATATGTTGGCTTTTTAATTATTGAAAAAGTATAGTATATTTTATTTAAAAAATTTATGTGTTGCCTGACTCATATCTCAGAAATGTACTTATAATCCTTAAATTTATGTAATTAGCCTAGGTTTTGAAGAATTTGGGGGCTTTGTTCAGGGGAACCTGTCCTAGAACTCTGAAAGTATATTTATAAAGTATATTTATATTTATAAACATTTATAAAGGCTGTATAAAAAAAACACTTTGTGAAAAACTATATAAATTGGGGTCCACAGAGTCCTTTTGAAGATTTAGGATAAGGACATAATTTCTCTCATTAATCTCCTTTGGTATGGATATGATAGTTCAATATTTCATAAACGTTTAATGAATTATTTCCTACAACTTTTGAGTGTTTGGACAACTGAAGTTTTATTTGGAATATAAGTCTAGCTGCTAGGGGAAATAAGTAATTATGAATGCTTGGCATTGTGTCTGGAAAATGTCTGGAAAAATAATTTCTAAGTTTTAGAGCAATCAGGAAGGATGTTTAAGGGTATTCTTTATGGTATAAACTTGAGAGTGCCCAGCAAGAGCACTTCTACATTCTTAATTCTTAAAGTATTACTATTATTAAAAATAATATCACTGACACAAATAGCGAAACTGACAGAAGTAAAATGTTGTAGAAATCATGCTAGGTGTCTTTACTGGTTTAAGCTTGTTTAAGCTACAACTCTGCCTCTGCAAGGCATTAACATCTTTTTGTTTTTTGTTTTGTACATTGGAATAAATTAAAGCTTAGATGCCTAAGAATTGAAGCAGATAAGTCCTGAAACTAAGTCTGATGCTAAATCTCTCATATTTCAGAAACCTGTGTTCTTAATTGCTTCTTGTTGATTTCCTGTGCTGAGGAAAAGTTATTTTTTCTCTTATTATCTACAGTATAGGTATATCTTTGCACACTGGTTCTGGCACCATATGACACAGGAGCTTCCAATAACTGCCAGTCACATGGTGACAATTATGCTTGATTAAGTAGATCCAGTAAGTACATGATCGACTTTTTCCCATAAATACTGACATTCTACAGCCAAAGGGAAATAGAACACTTGCTATTATTCTAAGCACCTTGGCCATCTCCCCTTGTCCCTAACAATAATACCAGGCTCTGAGTTTCCTGAGAACAGTGTTCCCAGATTCTTGCCTCAGCCTGATTTCAGGGTGTCTATTTCAAAGTAATTTGAATTTCTGAGGTCTGTAAGTCTACCAGCAGACAGATGACGATTTATGAGGTTTGCGGAGTTGTTTGGCAAAGGGTCATTGCTGTTATTGGTCATTCTATCCCTGATAATTCATTTAGAATCCTTTAAAAATATATAGGTAAGATGCTTTGAAAATTACGTAAGCTAAGTTGCTTCACTAGTGTCTGATTCTTTGCAGCTGTAGGAACTGTAGCCCACCAGGCTTCTCTGTCCATGGGATTCTCCAGGCGAGAATACTGGAGTGGGCTGCCATGCTCTCCTCCAGGGGATCTTCCTGACCTAGGGATCTAACCCAAGTCTTTTGCATCTCTTGCATTGGCAAGTGAATTCTTTACCACTAGTGCCACCTAAGAAGTCCTTTGAAAATTATAAATGTATGCTATTATGAGAATCTAAATGACTTCACAACCCACTCCAGTATTCTTGCCTGGAAAATTCCATGGACAGAGGAGCCTGGTGGACTACAGTCTATGAAGTCACAAAGAGTCAGACATGACAGCACAGGGCAGGCAGGCAAACAACCTCAAAAGATAATACGAATAAAACACTGACTTACAACCCACCGAAAAGATGACATTAGCAATGGTTTTCAAAAGTTGTATCAGAATCTCTTAAAGAACTTGATACAGCTCTGGGTACTATGCTCCCTGCCTCAGAATATTATACTCTCAAACATAGACTATTAAGGTAATTGCATGCATGTGTGGTCAGTCATGTCCAACTCTGTGACCCCATGGACTATAGTCTACCAGGTTCCTCTGTCCATGGAATTTTCCAGACAAGAATACTGAAATGGGTTGCCATTTCCTACTCCAGGGGATCTTTCTGACCCAGGGATCGAACTCACACCTCTTGTGTTTCCTATGTCAGCTAGCAGATGAATTCTTTACCACTGTGCCACCTGGGTATCCCCAGGGGAACATAAGTGGCTTAAGATAGTATTTTATGTGGCACTCTAACACAGACCAAAGCAGCATTCCTGAATGGCTCTCTCCAAGTATAACTCAGTGATTCAGACTTTTCCTATAGTCTTCACAATTCAGAGTTAATTGCTTTCAGCTATATAGCTAAAGAGGTAGGGAAGCACAGAAAGAGTGTGGAAATCCTAATGAGGGGAGAACATGAACCTCAAAGATCTTATGGTGCAAGCCCTAACTTTACTCAGAACGGGTCACACGGACTGAATTGAATGCAAGAAGGCTCATGATATGCCCAGGAGCCTAATAGGCACAGTTTGGTGAACACATGGCCATTTCTCTGCCTTATGGATTATATGAGTAAGGCTGGATAGAACAGATAAAAGCAAAATCAAGTTAGCATGGAAAACTTTGATCATAATAGAATCTTAATGGATGCCCAACAATGCCTTCATAGTTAATATTGGCTAGTGCAAAGACTATTTGATCATAATGTGACTTTTAGGCAGGTTATTTTCATTTTCATCATCTGTAGTATGGTCCTTGGGAGAATGCAAACAGAGACTATTGACAAGGAATACCTGAAACCAGGTCTGGCTTTATGGGCATGTAACCTGTATTGTTGCATAGAACTCTGTTCTCACAAAGGCTCCACATTCAAATTAATGCTCTGCTGTTGCTGTCTAAAAATTCTTAGTAATTTCAAACAAGGGGCCTTGCATTTTCACTTTGCACTGGGCCAAAATTCTAAGCACTCTGGCCATCTCCCATTATGTAGTTAGTCCTACTTGAAATTCATGTCTAATCAGAGCCTAGAACTAGGTTCAATGATAAAATGAAGATACAGTCTTTAAGATGAAGTTAATGCTAATCGACCTTTTAAAGAAGACAAGTTACAATGGCAAAGCTGTGTATATGTGTGTGTGTGTGTGTGTGTGTGTGCACGCACATATACACTGGTGAAAGCGTGCATAGGCAGGATGTATTTTCTCTTAGGACAAAGTTTATTGGGAGCAATTTGTTTTAATTGATATTCATTGAGCATCATTCCATTGTTTATTGTTAGCTACTCATGTGAAGAGTTGGTTGATGTCTATAGCACAAACATTTGTTTCAGATAAATGGGTGTTTCAGTTGGGTAAGTTTTAATTAAGCAACCTTTATTGGACAAGAAGTTGTTTTTGAAACTATGAGAAAATTACTATAGTTTGCTAATTCTGTTTTCCAGAATCTAAAAATATTGAATCTTATCTACTACAACCCTGAATATGATTTTGACTACAAATGACCCAAGTATTTGGCATCAAAATAAGAATAAGAAACTTTTCCAATATAATAGGTTAAATTTTTTTTCTACTGCATATACCTAGACAGCATTTAACTGTTCTCAAGCATATCGAGTCATTTGATTCTGAAATGAATGCCTTATTTTTAAACCCTATTTCCACACCACTTACCTATATCGCTATTCTAGCATATCACTTTTAATAGGTATTTATTCATTTGCACATTTGCCAAAAGAGAACACTGAACTCTTAACTCTTTCAGAATAGAAGCTGTTGCCATTCATTTTCCTATTTATTCCCAGAGCTGAGTAGAGTTTCCAGAAGTCTACTAGAGTTTCCAGAATCTAGAACATGTTTAATAAATATTTAATGAATAAACTAAGAAATAAATTATTATAAAAAATTTCATTTTTATTTCAGAAATAAATTTTATTTTCTTTCAAAAATAAATATTTCCAAGGCTTAAAGGAAACTTCTGTTCTTAATAAAACCAATATCAGGATGTTTTTGATTTGCGAGAACATTTAAAGTTGCATTATGCTCTTAAGTCCATAGCAGCTATGTTCCACATTGGGATGAAAGAAAGCATATTCTTAAAAAGTGAGATCCTAAAACATCTTAAGGGTAAAAATAACAAATACTTAACTGTCATATTCAGGGGCTTCCTAGGTATCTCAGTGGTAAAGAATCTGCCTGCAAATGCAGGAGATACAGGAGACTTGTGTTTAATCCCTTAATCAGGAGGATCCCCAGAGGAGGAAATGGCAACCCACTCTAGTATTCTTGCCTGGATAATCTGGTGAACAGAGTACCCTGGCGGGTTACAGTCCATGACCTTGCAAAGAGTTGGACATGACTTAGTGACTGAGCATGCATGTCATATTCAGAAGTTAATTATTTTATTGAAGGAGATTTTTGTCCTATTAAAAAAAATGGTTTGCTTGAATACATTCACACAACACATGTATAAGTAAAGAATAATATATATATATGTATATATAGTTTTCAAAGGATTTATATGTTGGTATACTTTGGTATTAAACTTGCTGCTAATAATATAGTTTTTCCCATGGTCTACTAGTAATAACCACTGATAGGTGTCACTATCCTTTTGTTTAAGGCTAAACCTGGTTTATTTACTGTATTAGTTTCCTGTGACTATAACACAAAATCCATAACTTGAAACAACAGAAATGTCTTTTCTCCTAGTTCTCAAGGGCAAAAGTCCAGTACAATATCACTGAACCAAAATCCAAAGTATATCTGCAGGGTCACACTTCATTTGGAGGGTCTAAAGGAAAATCCATTCCTTGCCTCTTCCAGCTTCTGATAGCTTCTAACATTCCTTGGCTTATGGACACATCCAGCCACTAAAGCCAGCATCCTCAAATCTGTTCTGTGTCTCCACATTGCCTTCTCTTTATATGTCATATCTCCTTCCTCTCTTTTACAAGGACACTTGTGATTGCATTTAGGGCCCACTCAGATAATCCAGGATAATCTCCTTGTCTCGAGATCCTTAACTTAATCACATTTGCAAAGACCCTTTCCCCAAATAGGGATTCCCTGGTGGCTCAGAGGTAAAGCCTCTGCCCGCAGTGTGGGAGACCCGAGTTTGATCCCTGGGTCAGAAAGATCCCCTGGAGAAGGAAATGGTAACCCACTCCAGTACTCTTGCCTAGAAAATTCCATGGGCTACAATCCATGGGGTCGCAAAGGGTTGGACACGACTGAGCGACTTCATTTTTCCACTTTTCCCCAAATAAGGTAACACTTATGAGTTTCTATGGATTAGAATCTTCTTTCTTTGGGGGCAGTTCTTCAGCCTGCTACATTTGCTCTGCTTACTCTTGTATTAATGACTATGTAGTGCGATGCTGGCTGATGTAAAACGGTGTACTTTTCTCTATGCTCACTGACACAAGAATGAGGAGGCTGTATAGAGAATTATAAACTAAATAACACTTTAAGGAAAAATGCTGCCTAAAGAAGTAGGCTTTGGCAAGTAGTGCTCAGAGAGGGAGCTCATAACTTCATGATAATACCTCCCATAAATTAGAGTAATGTTAATTGTCTCCCCCACAGCAAGGCCATTAAGCAGTTTATTGCTCCTACCTTTAGAATTTATTCTAGTATTTCTTGTGGTCCTACCTTTTCAATGGTATTTTACTTTTTACCCAGAAGGGATATAAACACTTCCTTGACAGTCCTTTCTGGTATATTTCATCTCTAAGTATAACAAGAGGAGGAAATAAATGACCAAATAGGTGCTGATAAGCTCTGCAGCAATCAAAGATAAAAGGCTCCAGAAAGACATCAGGATGTGGAGTTTCATTTTGAAACACAGTTCCTAACAACTGGAGAGAAGAAGTGTGTCTACATTCCCTAGTTAGGAACAGCGAAACTGTCAGTGACCTTGTCACTAACCAGGGAGAAATTTTCTGTTTCATTTTCCCTCTGTGTTGAGGTAAGACCGTCAGCACCAGGAAAAAGGAGGTTGTATTCCTTCACTACATTTTATTCATCTCCTACTATGTGTCAGATATTATGTATGAAGCCCTGGCTCATACACTCCCTTCTTTCTCTCTGTTGATAGCTTTCTGCATAATTTTCAAGTCTTCAGAACTTTACCAGATTCTATGCTTGGACATTTACAATTGGACCAAAGTCACAAAAGGACAGCTTAGTTGGAAAGGGGGAAAAGGGAGAAAAAAAAAAGTGCTAAGAAGTTACATAAATGTCCTTTAGCACGTTCCCTGTTCTAAGGGCTAATGTACTGTAGCAATTCATCAGTCATTCTAATAGTCTTTTAACTTCTGTCTGAAAGCCTACTAAATGCTAACATCTTAAATGTTTAATATTCTAAAACATATTTTCATTAATCATGCAAATTACCTAGGCATCTATATTTTACAATAACTCTCTTCGGAGATTGCAGCCTAAGGTTTTGTGTATGAGAGACCCACATTGGTGAATGATACTGTAGATGAAATATAACATATAGAATTTTAGGAATGAAAAGTTTCTAGTAAAGTTTCAGTAGCTATGTGTTGTCACAGTTATATTAAAAAATGATATTAATGTCATACACTTCTGATTAAGTAGCAAGCAACTAAAATAGGCACTAGCTTAATTCTATTCTATTACTTAGTTGGTGGATGGGTATTAATGGGGTAGATTTTTTTTTATTTTTTTGGTGAAGTTGTCGGTCATGTCCAACTCTTTGTGATCCCATGGACTGTAGCCTACCAGACTCCTCCATCCATGGAATTTTCCAGGCAAGAGTACTGGAGTGGGTTGCCATTTCCTTCTCCAGGGGATCTTCCTGACCCAGGGATCGAACCCAGGTCTCCCACATTGCAGGCAGGCGCTTTACCATCTGAGCCACCAGAGTAGATGGTATATTGTCCTAACAGAAATGACCCTCTGTTTCCTCACAAAATGGACTGTGGACTCCATTGTTATAAAAGGATAGACTATGAGTTGATACTGCCAGTCACCCCAATAACAAGGATCCTTAGTTGCTTGGGAAAAGGAGAAATATAGTGGTGGGCCCCCTGAAACAGATGAATGAGGAATTGAAAGAATAAAGGCCATGAATTTCGGTAGTGTTAATGGAAATGCTTTACCCTGAAACTACTTGATTTCAGCAGGAATGGAGGTTGGTAGTGAAATAGAAATGACCTGTGACCATGGAAATGTAGAGCCACGGAGGAGGGCTCACTGGACTCGAGAAGATGACCTAAGTAGCTGGAACTGAGAGTGAGGGTAGTGGATCAGTGCACTTGCCCATCTCCCAAGAGGAAACAGGTGGCACAGTAGCATTAGGACAATTCAAAAAAGTCTTCTTTATAAAGGGACTAATTACAAACGTGTGGGCAGAGTGGAGAGTAGGGGAACCATTTGTGGCCATGCAGGTAGTGAAAGCTAACAGAAGTTGTTAAATACAGGCCTTAGGAGATGAGAGAAAGGAGCAACTACCAGAATTTGAAGGAAAGGGAGTCATAAAAAGTCATCTCCGAGGGTTTCTTGACCTTTGATTAAGGGAGACGGCCAGCGCAAGGTGATCTCATGCAGAGACAAAACACCCTGACTTCGCTCCCTTCTCTCCCTTCAGTCTTCTTGATGGGACTTTCCATTCATTGAGCCAAACAAGAACCTGAAAACACAGATTAAGAATATGGTCCCCACAGATTAGCTTCCCTGAGTGGATACCAGGGCTTCACATATGGAGAGTGGGGGTGATACAGAGAGTCAGAAGCATCTCATTTCAGTATGAATACCACTTCTTTAGTTATGTGACCAAAATCATAACCTCTCTTTGAATGCTTTTCTTATGTTTCTTTTCCTAAAGCATTTCTTGTATGGTTAGTTTCTTTCACAGTATCACCTGATACTATATATTTATTATCTTAACAAAATTTCTAGTAGCAGTACTGCTTCCCCAGTACATAAGCATGAACTACCTTAGCCTCTGAGTAATCAGATATTTTAAGAAAACACATAGCTACTTGCCATCCAGACAGTTCTGAACTTTATTCTGAACATTCCTATAGCGTTTGGTATGACAGTGTGCTTCTAAATATCTGTTGTCTGTACCACTAAAGGAGCTCCAAGGTCTTCACTTTTTTACATTGTTGGCCTTCTCTCTTTTTCTTTTTTTTTTCAGAAGTTTGGAAGGGCTTTTTTTGGGCTACTCTGAGCCCCTCATGTTGTTCCAGGAAACTATTGGTTTTGCCATTGCCTTTGCTCTTTAGATATTTGGGAGGGAAGGCAGGAGGACCATCCTTCTCTCTCTTGGGAGAGAGAAGGCCCTTTGTGGGGACTGAGATGAGGTGTGGGAAAAGTAAAAAATTCAACAGTAGCAGAGTCTGGTGGGGCCAGGAAGTGGCCAGGGCTTCCTTAGAGTGAATGGAGGTCATGGAGTGTTGGCTTCATGAGAGGGAAGGTGGCAGTAGGAGGACCTAGAGTCAGGGAGAGCAGATAGGTGGCACTTTGGGCACTGAATGTGTGCACCAGTCAGGGCACAGGGCCGTGGCCAGGTGTGCCCAGACAGTGTGCTTGCGGATGTAGAGAAGGCTGATCTGATGAGGGTAGCCCAGCCAGTCCAGGGACCCAGCAGCCCCATGGCCAGTGCAAGGCAACCTAGCTTCTGGCCATGTCCCAGGTGTACCCACCATACCTGGGCATGGCAGGGAGAGTTCAGGGTGATGCCCAGACCCAGGTTCAGGGAGACAAAGGGCTGGCTGTCCAAGTGTATTCACTTGGGCCATTTATACCACTTAGAGACTAGATTGATGGACCAAGTAAGATCAAGGCCCAGTGTAAAGAGAGTCAATAGACATCCCTGGCACCCAGCAAGAAGGCCAGGGAGGGCAACCCGCAGGAGCTTAGCTTCCATGCTATGGGCACGCAGGGGGCAACAGCCAGCCCAGGACAGCACCAGTTATTAGGCCAGTCAAGCCCTGGTGAGGGAAATATGCTAAGAGGAAAACCCAGGACAAGCCACCTGCCAGCAGGAAGGTCAATAATCCAAGCTAGGTATCACCCTCACCACCCAGTAACTGTGGATCCAAGTGGCCACCTGGGAAGAGATAGCCGTCATTATGGACCAGAGGGCTGTTCCCACAGGAACAGTGTGGGAAGGGCTGCCGGGACCAGTTTCATAAGAAGAGGGGAACAGGTGAATCTGAGCTGGATTCTAGCTATAATGCCCAGACTCACTGACCCACCAAAAGGACCTGTCTCCAAAAAGAAACCACTTGAAGAGGAGGTTGAGCCACTTGGTGAAGAGGCTGATCCATACCACCATGATGCCCACCTGGTGAGAGGAATACTAGGCCATGGGATGGAGAACAGAAAGAGACTCTTGGAGTGTCCCAGAAAGGTGATCCAGAGCCACACGTTCTCCAATCAGGGCAGCTGGTTCGCAGCACCTCAACTATCATGATCCCTGTCCCTGGCATGGACTCCATGGCCACCAAAGAGCTGGCCTGACCAGGGTTTGGTCTGAGGTGGTGCATCCCTCCTTTGCTGCTGTGAAGATGGATATGTAATATCCAGGGCAAGAGTCCTTCCAGACCAGACCTTTCTCCTCCAGTGCTGCTGTCCTCCAAAGATATTTTGAGATCTCTTGGAGAGAAGGCTGGGGGCTACTCCTATTCTGGGGAGCCAGGCATACCCAGCAGGTGCTAAAGTGTGACCCTAAGTTTGCAGACACAACGGGTTAATTGGCCCATGCCTTCCTCCCCCAGCTCAAGACTCTCATTCTTGAGTTCATTCACTATTGATTTGGAAGCTGACAGATTTGGAAGCCTCTTAATTTTGAGGGGTTGTCCCTAAAGTCTTGAGAATTCCTATATATAGCACAGAATAGTCACACTTCTTCCCAGTTCTAAGCTTGTTTGCTTTGCCCCTCTTCTTTCCATAGTTTGCTTCTAAGTATATTTCTCTAGTAAAATATT
Source organism: Cephalophus harveyi (assembly GCA_006410635.1). Taxonomy (NCBI): domain Eukaryota; kingdom Metazoa; phylum Chordata; class Mammalia; order Artiodactyla; family Bovidae; genus Cephalophus; species Cephalophus harveyi. The sequence continues at coordinate 68,305 of SJYT01003455.1, forward strand.
TAACCATTTCTTCCTGAATCATGGATTCTAAGGTGCAATAAAAGTCCAAAGGGAAATATATATGTTGTTATACATAAAGGCAGATTTTTTTTCCGCCAGAGCATTTTCAGTGATTTCTGCAGAAATGAATGAGTGAAGGTTTCAAGAATGAATAGTGGCAGAAAGCCAACTTACTATTGTATACAAGTCTCTGCAGCCCCTGGGTGCAAGTACTTCTGTATCTCCTTTTGTTGAGTTCTCTATTTTTTTATGAATATGCATATTGGGGAAAAAACTTCCATCTGCTCCCTTTTAGCTGATTCTATCACTTTTTTGAGCTGTGCATCATTATGAAGCTTCAGAGAAAAATGATCATTTACATTACATATCGATGTAAAGGAGAGAAGGAGTTGATGAATTGCAAACAAGTATAATCTATATGGACAAATTGTGCCGGAAGTGATTTCATCCCATTTTACTCTGCAAATGGGATGATTCCTGCCCAATCATTTGGCCAAGTGCCCAAGAACTCAGAGAAGAAAATCATCCTGTCGGCCTGTGCAGCAGGATTTCACCTCTCCCTGTGAAGAAACGGGGACTTCCCTGGTGGCTCAGACCAGGGAATCCTCCTGCTATGCAGGAGACTCAGGTTTGTTCCCAGGGTTGAGAAGATGCCCTGGAGAAGGAAATGGCAACCCGCTCCAGTACTCTTGCCGGGGGAATTCCATGGACAGAGGAGCATGGCGGGCTAGAGTTCATGGGGTCGTGAAGAGTCAGACATGAGTGAGCAACCAGCACTATATGAAGAAACAGTGCTTTGCTCTAGGGCTCACCAGAGACTCCAGAGGTCAAAAGAAATCTCTGAACATTCTAATGTTATTCTTTATAGGTTCTTCTGTCATGGTTTTTTGATTTAGAATATCGTGTGGACACATTGCTACATTGTATGTGAGAAATTTGCATGATGGAGTAAGAAATGTAAAATAATGAAAATATTTTCCTGGTAGCCTCTCCCTCTGCACTTTGTTTCCCAGGGTAGATTATTTGCCTAAATGTCCAGGTAGCGCTAGGGGTAAAGAGCCTGCCTGCCAATGCAGGAGACATGAGATGTGAATTCTATCCCTGGGTCGGGAAGATCCCCTGGAAGAGGGTATGGAAACCCACTCCAGCATCATTGCCTGGAGATATCCCATGGACAGAGGAGTCTGGCAGGCTACAGTCCATGGGGTCACAAAGAGTCAGACATAACTGGAGCAATTTAGCACACGTGCATGCACCATAAAAATTTAAAAATATATGCCTTACTTTCAGCATGTCTTTCTACAAGGGCTTTTCTGTTGGCTGTATTACACTCAGCTGTGACCCTATACTGTGTACACCAAGGCCTGAGGTGCAGCCACAATCCCAAATCTTTTATTTATTTAATATAGGCATTCATTTCTATATTTAGTCATTTATCCTTAAATGATTATTCCTATCATGTGACAGGAGTGAAGAATCAGAGCTAAATGCAGTAAAACCTCTTCCTTAACTAACAGGAGTAAACAAAGAAATATTCTGTCATGGCAGAATGGTCCTGGGCTGTGAAGGTCTGTTAAATCAGCTGACTCTCTCCTTGATGCTGGAGAACACAGCTGTCTTAGCCCTCAGGCATTTGTGTCGGAAGGGTTTCGGATCCCTACAAGACCATGCCAGTGTTACAGGAGCATGCACACTGCTTTGATTTGATGTTTAGGCATCAGTTTTTATGCACATACTGCATGCCTTATGCTGAGTGTTTTGCACACATTATCTCATTTAATCGACAAAATGCTATGGAATATTAATATAACAATTATGTATATTTTGCAATGGGAACAAAACAAAGCTCAGAGGATAAGTGACCTGCCCAAAGTCACACAGTCCTCAAACCAAGATCTCCAGTTGATGTGTTGAGGTCAACACTGGGTGTGATGAGATGAATTCAGTGTTAGGACAGGACGTAGTACTAAGTGAAGGTTACTTCTATCTTATTTCCATAGCCACAAAACCTGGTCAAATTTAGAAACTGCTGTTCTTTTACCTATATTTAGTCCCTAATCATTTTGCTTTCAACCTTTACATAATTTTAGCATGACTTCCCACTTTATGAAGGAGTGCTTGAAGTCTGCCTGCTGATTAGTTATACAATTTTCTTTATCAGCGGTGGCGGGGTGGGTGGGAATGGAAGTGCATGTGTGGGGTGATGGAGTATCTAAAATTTCATCATGTTATTTTCTCAGAACTTCTGCTTGTAACGGAAGTTTCTCAACATGAAATGTCATCAGTTTGGCCTCACTCAGGAAGTTGCAAGGCACTTGACTAACCTCAGTGCGTTGGACGTTATCTAAGACCTGAAAATCTTTAGCTGCCTGGCATTGTAGGACTTTCAAAAGTTATCTTATTTCTTGATGAATTATTTTCTTAGTTTAGTTGATTTAAAAAATTATGATAAAATACTTCATGGTGAAGGTATATTCCTGTTTATGTAAGCAATAGAATGGTGTGTGTGTGTGTGTGTGTGTGTGTGTGTGTGTTGGGGGTAGAGGAGGGGGGACCAGGATTTAAATAATCTATTTTTTGCTCTTTTCAAAACAGTATTATAAAGATTTTATCCATTTATCTGAAATAAAATTTCTCTGACTATGCATTCTGTCATAACAGACTTGAGTCTGTAAACCATAGGCTCTCCCTGGGACCAGAATAATCATTGAATTCCAGAACATGAAAAAGTTTTACAGCCTTTCTATACTGAAAGATTCAGCTGGTTCCAGTGGAGAGGCTATGGTGAGATGATGGTGTGCTTAGTCGTGTCCAGCATGAACTATAGCCCTCCAGGCTCCTCTGTCCATGGAATTTTCCAGTCAAGATACTCAAATAGGTTACCATTTCCTCCTCCAGGGGATCTTCCCTATCGAGGGAATGAACCCACGTCTCTTGCATCTCCTGCAATGGCAGGAAGATTCTTTACCACTGTGCCACCTGGGAAGCTCATAGATTGAACAGATTGATTTAAATATAGATATGGAATGTGTATGGGAATAATAATTGTATTTAATGCACTCCAGCAAACAACTCCTAAATGCCCACTCTGTACCTGGTTTTATACCAGCAATTAAAAAGACTAAAGGAAATAATCTTCATCACAAGAAGATCACCGTGTCATGGAAGGGCAAGTGTCATAATAAATAAAGTATAATATGATAAGTGTTTTAACCAACAGAGACACAAATTACTATGGAAACACAAAGAGGAGAACACCAAAGGGAATCATTGAAGGCTTCACAGAATAAGTGATTTTGGTGGTGAGTCTCAAGACAGAAAACAGAGGGGGGCTTCTGGATATAGAGAGCAGGAGCCACTCCAGGAAAATAAATAATGTACGAAAAGTCAAAAAGGGAATAGTGAATTCGGGACACTGCAAGTGCATTGCTTTGGCTGGAGAGTATAGAGTGAGAGGCGGGAGAAAGATATGACTCATAGGGTAGGTTAAAAATTGTTGGGGAGGATTTTATACATCCTGGAAGGTTTAAATACTATACTAGAGACAATGAAAAGCCATCACACATTTTTAAGCTGAAAGTATGTGATTTAATTTTTGTGTTAAATCACATACTGAATTGTGCCTTCCCCATCCCCTCAAATTCATATATTGAAGCTCTAAACTCCATCATATGGTATTTGAAGATGAGGTCTTTGGGAGATAGGTTTAGATTACGTCATAAGGGTGAGGACATCATTATGGGAGCCTGCTGTCTCTCTCTGCTTTGTGAGAATACAGCAAGAAGACAGGCCAGGAAGAGAGATCTCAGCAGAACTCAACATGCTGGCAACTTGATCTTGGATTTCTAGCTTACCAAACTGTGAGAAATGTTTCTATTGTTTAAGTCACCCAGTCTATGGTGTTTTGTTAGGGCAGCCTGAGCTGATACATACAATTATTCAGGAAGTAGGCCAAAATGGATGTAGAGTTCAGAAAAGAGACTGAGGTAAGGCGACTGATTTGGAAATCATATATATATATATATATATATATACACACATACACATATATATATATGTTTTGTAAGCGTATATACTGACAATAAAATCTTATCTGGTAGAATTTTTTTTGTCTGAAGTTCTAAGGTGACATATATTTTAACAACAGTCTGGAGAATACCAAATGCATACAGTTTTTTTATCATTAAAATTAGAATTTACACTTAAAAATGAGAAATCTGTACAATTATTAAAATTAGTTTTACTAAATCAGAATTGACAATATGTTTTTATCTATACTTTCATACAGAAAACAGTGAAGAAATCAACAAAAATAATTACTAAAACTCCACTGTGGATTAGGATAAAATGTCTCTAATACTAACTCACACTTTCCCAGTAATTATAAAAATGAGTATAAACACTGCTTGGACAATTAAACAGACATGCTCTGTTACTATTCACTCAACAATATACACAAATTGAAAATAGGCATGTATAAAAAATGGAGTCTTTTTGCAGAATCACTTTTGCACTTATACAATAAAGCTACATAAACATACCCCAAACTTACATTATCTTTCTTCTTATACAGGGAAGTGAAATATTAACATTTTAGCATTTAAAGAAATAAATATACATATTATTTACAGTAACTGGGAATGTTAGAGATATGGGTTTTTATTTACAATTATTCCCATTAAAACATTTTAACTTCAGGTAGTAGCTGCAAATACTTCTCTTCCTCTCCTATTTGATCTTTTAGCTGAGGAAGAGTTAAAATAGGACACATCTGTAGATACAGGGTTGACAATGTGTATTCAGTCACTTGGCTCTCTGATAGTAATCTTCTGTACCATGTCAGACAGATTTTCAGACTCCAGGTCTTCTTTACCATTATCTGAATTTTCTGATGAGATGTAACAACCGGAGTCCCTTGGGCAGTCATCTAACTGTGACTTATTTAAGATGTCTGGGCTTAAGGGTAGGGGCATGGATTCACTTTCTTGCTCTTGAATAGCTGTAAATGGAAAAGAGAGAACTGGTTAGGCAAAGCCATGAAAAGTTTTGTTCACATATTCATTCATCTTCAAGTTATTTTAACTGTTTCAACTTCATTACAGTGGAAACTTCTGTAAGTAAATGATATATTTGTTCATCATAAGTGAGATGTTTCCTCTCAAATATTCGAGCCACTATTTCCTTAAAAGATAAAGTTTGCCCTTTGTTGCTCACTTGGAGTTTCATGGAATTCATGGAACTGCTTACAGAAGTGAAGATCAATATGGGCTCTCCTTTTACATTGATGATAAGTTGCCAAAGAAAGCAGATTGTAGCCACAGTGTGACTGATGCCTTGTCCAAATACTCCTTAAAGTAACATTAGAAGAAGTCATTTGTAGTTTAAACGTACAATCCTAGTCAATAGTCATTTTTGCGAACAATTTGAGAATCATGATAATGTTGATTAATGAATAAAAGATTAATGTGAGAAATAATATACAATAGAATTTCAGCAACTTGGAATTTAATAATTTCCATGTTTGGAAAACATAGAATTCTCCTATGTTTGAATTCATCAGAAAAGTGGACATAAAAGCAGACATTGCTTTTATTTTTTGGCTGTGCCCCATGGCTTATGAGGTCTTATTTCCCCAAGCAGGGATTGAACCCAGGGCATAGCAGTGAAAAGTGCTGAGTCCTACCCACTGCCAGGGAATTCCTCAGGTTGGTTTTAGATAGTATAACATTGTATCCATTGAATATGCTTTTTGTAGTTTGCTACATCTTTGTTTATATTTCTGAATAACAATTATATATATATTCAGGTTGGTAATCCTGTGTCATCAAACCAGTATTCTTAATACAACAGGCATTGTCATTTTGGGTAAAAAATAATATTAGAGATGTAATGAAAGATCTTTCTAAAGAACCTAAGGAGCCCTATAGTTTTACTCTTCTCAATAATTTTTAGCATCAGTGTTCTCTTTGTCAAGGTGAAGTTTCTTTCTTTCCTGAGGAGAGGAGATGGATCTTAAGCCACCATCTCTCAGCTACATGAGCATGTCTTGCTATTGTCCCTTCTAAACCTGAGGCTTCTCTACTTTGGACATTGGAATAGCCCTACATTGGAAGAACATACATTTCAGGGTGGTTTAAGATCTCTGCCTTCAGAGGCTACGCATTTCATCTCATTCCAATGAGAAGAAAGTAGATCCATACTTCAAAATCCTTGGAAGAAGGAAATTGTGTACTGGTGTAATTTTCCTCAGTTGACTCAAGTAATCCACGCTTTATCTTGTTTACATTTCTCCTGCTTTTAAATGCATTTTATAGGCTTCTGATAAATTGTCAACATTCATTTATGGTTCACTGAATATCTAATTGCTATCAACCTCCATTACAAGAGAGAATTGAGCCTAGCATCCTTGTGTCTAATGATAAGTTCTCCTCAATATATCTATAATGGTACTAGTTATGCCCCTTTCATGGAGAAATGAAGCAGAGTCACTTAAATTATTTCCATATTCTGTGGTTTTATATGGGGAACATAGGTTGAGAAAAGTTGGAAAAAAATGATAAAAATAATTTCTTAGTATATTCATTTTCAAAATGAATCATAACAGTACTTTTAACCTTTTTTTCAAAGTTTTTATTCACCACAATGAAACCACATTTATGCTAGTCTTCTGAATCTTCTCCACATTTGCCACTTTATTTAACTGTGGGCTCAGTTATCAAAAATTTAAGCCTAGTGATGTTATAACTAGTTCTTGGTATAAGGAGCTTCAACTTAATGTGAACCTTTTGTGATTATTATTTTAAAATGTTGGCTATTGTGAAGCATTTTGTCTTTATTAGTTATAAGCCTTTGAGCTTTAGGGGTATCTAGTTAATCTTGACTAGTCTTGACAAGTGTCAGTCATTCACTTGTGGTTCCAAGCCCTTCTTTTGTGAAAAGGCAGCACTGAAATGGGACCTCAGTCTTTAAGGAAAAACCTTCTCCTCTTCCTTTGCTTTTTTGTCTTATTGCCACTGCAGTGAAAGAGCTGGCTCTGTGTTCCATTATCCAAGTGTTTCTGGAAAAGACCAGAGGAATTAGCCTTTTTGCAGTGCTTCCTGCCACATTAGCAGTGATCACCATATTCAGAGTGTGATCCTCTTCGTCAGAACTGCAGTGAGGATAATACCATATTTCCCCAGATATATTTGGGCTTATTACCTCAACACAAAATTGAAAGAACTGAGATCCCTTCCTCAGACTGCCATCCTAAAAGCAACTTAGCATAATACCTTACTTCCAACACTGTACTGTGTTTAGGTTGATTACTGATTGTGGGACTCTTCAAGATAAAAAAACTTAGGCTTAAAGACCCTGATTTCTAAAATTAGCTCTTTTCCATTCCAAAAAATAAGTACTTAGTTTGTTATTTCATCCTCAGAGAGTTCTATATGTTCACCCCAAAGGGTAACAAAGTAAAGAAACAATAAATCTAACTTTAAACAGAGAATATGCCATTTTTAATATTAGTAATAAAATGTATCTGTTTTTGTTTCCACCTGAGAAATGCTGTATCACATTCTCCATATTCTAGGAATGGTTCATTTTAAATACAGGTTATTTATTGTAGAAACCTTTCATCTGCAATTTTTATGGAAAAGGGAAATAGTTTCTCAGTATGAAAGTTATACAGCACAGTAATTTACAGAACAGCAGTAATTTGCTAAATGATTTCCTAGTGAAATGAAAACATGACTATGCCTCCTCAAAAGCTTCCCACCAGGCTTGCAATAATCTCAGGCAGGTGATCAGCTGGAACCCCTCAACTATAACTATAAAAAGAAAAGGCAGGTCATTAAGTTATATGATGGAAAGGAAAGCTATCTAACATTCAGTTTTTGTATTTGGAGGGTCAAGATTTTCATCTTGTTTTTTTTTTTTTTTGTTTGCTTTGTTTTTTTCATCTTGACACTAATGACTTAAGGATTGGCATAAACCTAGGTCTTATGCTATGGGTAGTTTTTCCAGCAGAGGAAATGAATTCACACTAATACATTCACATGTTCTTTCTAAGTCATTTAGTCTCTTCATGTGGTCATGAAGCAGAGTAAAGCTAACTGACCTACCTAGAAATTGAAACTATATCCTTCATCAGTTTTGTCCCATGGTCCAATCATCTGAGCTAACCAGGTAAGTAGCACATTGGAATAAGAATCAGTTTGACTATAAAATTACAGACTTTCCTTAGAATATCTAATGTTTATACAAAAACATTTCTGAAAATACATGAAGTTAAAGAATTAACATATATAATTTTTCTATTTTTTAAAATTTGGTAAAAACATATGGACATCATATAATGCACAAATGAATGTTAGAATTTTAGATTTCTATTTTTTGAGATTGTTTACAATGTTTTGTATTTTATTTTAATAAAGAACAAAAAATTAAAATGGTACTATTTTTTTAATAAAGCCCCTGAATGGTTTGAAAATATCCTCAAAGCTGTACATTTGAAAATCTGAGTATACTGAAGAATTAGTAAGTAATCTGAAAAAGGGTGTATCTTATTGCTACCAGCTAACATCAGGCATAAAGGAGTACAGAAAGCAGCTCCAAACAGTTCTGCCTTCTCTGTAGTGAAAATAAAACGATCATTTTAAGAAAAAAATTACTTAGAAGATATTTTGTCTTAAAGAACTAATTTGAATATTAAAATATTTCATTTCTTACCAAAATTTTCATGGAATTGTATAAAGCCCGTGGTTCAACATAAGGTAGTGATCAATGGAGACAAAAAGTGATGTGGCGATTAGAATATAAGACAGCTAATATAATTATTCATAAAATAATTATATTGAGTTGTGACATTTAATTAAGTATAGGCAATCTCAGTTATATTAAAAGTGAAGAAAGCTTTAAGGAAACCAACTAGATCCTAATTCTGGGAAAAAAGTTATCATGCCCTGAAGAGAAAAATCTGTCCTATATTCACATATTAGAAGGTTGAAGATTTAATAAAAAATGTAAACTACTAGTTTTTGCTTGACTTTCCTAGTTTTCTTTACACAAATATTCCAGATTTTGACTTTATTATCTTGTTTGCCATAAATATGAAGCTTCTGTCCTTTATACCATGTACTATCAAGTAAAATCTACAGGGCATAGGAAGATAGCTGACTAATGAAAGTGCTCAATAAACAATGTATTTAATAAAAAGAATGCAATACTTAGGCTAATTAAAGGAAATATGAGCTAAAGAAAATTAAGTAAGAAATTTTGTTGAAATTCAGATGAAGACACCTCTTGGACCTTTGTATTATCCTCCTCTATTTTCTCTAGTCCAGTACCATCTTCAGAGAAGAAAAACAAGGCTTATGCACCTTTGTCGTTTAGTCGCTAAGTTGTGTCAGACACTTTTGTGACACCATGGACCCTAGCCCACCAGGCTCCTCTGACCCTGGGATTTCCCAGGCAAGAATACTGGAGTGGGCAGCCATTCCCTTCTCTAGGGGATCTTCCTGACCCAGGGATTGAACTGAGGTCTCCTGCACTGCAGGCAGATTCTTTACTGTCTGAGCCACAAGGGAAGCATTTTAAGATGGCTCAAAATTTCAGCCTCATTTTTAGCTCCATATCAGTTCCTCAAACCGAGACTCAAGCGTTTTCCAGATCACTGTGGCTACATTTATTTGGCTAGAGATAGCATTGTCCATGGAGGGGAACATTCACTAGACAATATGGCATAACCTACTTATTTCTGATTTCATCCTAAGCATGTCCTTAAATTACCTGAACATTTTAATTTTCTATTTAGTGAATATTTGATATTTATTTTATTTGAATACTAGTCCACCTTTTGAAAATACAATGAGAACAAAGTGAATACAAGAATCTCTTCATGGGAAACCAACCAGTGACTGTTTTCCTGAGGCCATGAGCGAATATGGACTTGAAACGACTCTCCCTCTGTTTGCTAACCTCTCTTTGCATTCAAGCCTCATAGTCGCCTCTCTAATGAGCTGTGTTCTGGAGAGTGTGTCTTTTCACTTACACTCACAACAGCTGCTCACTGTGCAGGCTCCTTCAGTGGCACAGAGTCACACTCACTTGAGATCTAATTGCTCTGTACCAATGGGGACCTCACATCAGGCTACCACGTCCCCAAGCACACATCCCCATGAAAGGCCTTGGTCCCAGGAAGTATTTACCCTTGGTTGAATTGTCCTATTACACTATTTTGATGATGACCAAATAATATAAAAAACTATTATTGTACTGCTTCATTAGGGGTCTTGGGAAATCAATATCACATTTCTTAACATTTAATTTAATCCTGTTTACTTGACATGGTGAAATGATAACTTAATTTCATTATTTTAAAATTTATTATATTTGGCAAAACAGAATTATGCTACATACTACTAATCTACAGTTTGCTTTTACCATTTACTATGTTTTGGGCATCTTTTCATGTCAGTCTGTGTTTCATTCTCCTGATATCTTTATCCTGCTTTATTGTTTGCCTATATCTTATTTATAACAAATTAATTGCTAATAGAAGTTCACATTAGTTTTAGTTTTGAACTAAAACCCCTAGTAGTTTAACTAGTATTTTTATGCATTGTAGAAGTTAATCAAATTCCTAAAACTTGGAATTTCTGGATTCAAAAGTATATCTATTTTAAACTTTGATAGTTTTTTACATTTTTAGAAATCTACTCACACACTTTCACCCTTACCTGCACACATGGCTGATGTATGCATGAAATGAATCTTAACAACACATTCCAACAGCCAGCTGCCTGTTACAAAACCTTTTATGTGTAAAGTGGGATTGCAGGGGACTCTAAACTTTATAACCAGAAAAAAAAGTTTTGCTTACTGTTTGCAGTTCTCGTCATTCTCTCACTCAACATATATGCTTTCCACAAGCATTTGTTAACTATGGATTCAATGCCAAGCGTGACACTAGGGCCTTTGGGAAGGCACATGGGTGATAGAGGATTGTATCTGGTTTGACCAGGGTAATCACTACAAAGCCATGCCTAGTACACAATCACAGTGCAATATAAAGACAAGTACAGGAATGCCTTACATGTACAGATGTTACAGGTTCTCTAAATGACTGAGATGAAAATTCTATGAACTGTTTTCTCTGGAGATGGTTCTCTGAAATATAATGTTTTTATTTCATTTTTTTTGTTCTTTGTATTATATGGAATATTGCATCTATCATAATTTAAATTTTAGGAGATAAAACTAAAAAAATTTTGAACAAACTTTACATGAGGCAAAATGGCTATGACTAGAAATAGATATTAAATACATATTAATAAATAAATAAAAGTAAAATGCCCATGCGCCTCCTCTACTCTGTCTGCAGAGAGTCAGCATATATTTTCTTAAAAGCTGCATGTTTCTTGAATCTCAGTCCAAATCATATGGCAAATGGGTTGGAAACAACAGGCACGGATGTCAGGGGCTAAGGCACCAGGCAACCCTGGCACACTGTCAGGCCAACTGCTGGACTGCTGCTTGGCATCGCTACAAAGCTCCCCTGCTGGCAGCTCATGTTCCAGGCTCCTGGCTGGGCTTTGCCATTTGCCCTGCATCGTTGTGGGCAGGTAGGCAGGCAGGAAGGCACAAGCGGGGATAGTTGAGCGATGTGGGGCTGCTGTGACCACAGCTGGCGCCAAGGGCCTGGCACACAACCCACCCTTCCCCCTTCCTCCTCACTGAGCACCGCGAACCAAGGGTGCAGGTAATACCTCCAATATGTTATATACAGGTTCCAAGAGAGTTTGCTTATTCTGTTATGAGGTTGTTTTTTGTTTTCAATTTAAATTTTAATTATCCCTGGGCTATTGGGAGAGCAAGATATTTCCATCACCTATTTTCCCCAAGGAGGATTGTACACATTCTCACAGACACACTTTTAAGACACATCAAAGTGCATCTCTGCATAGGAAAAGAGAAATGAGTTCAGAATAAAAAGAAAATATTTACTATAAATAGCAGTTGACTATCTTTTAATTTTAAAGAGGCATTTCTCAGCAAGGCAAAGGGGTCTTGAAGGTTGTATTTATGGAAAAATACACACACACACATATTCTCTGTTCTTTTTTTTTCCTTGCTGGGAATATTTATTCAAAGTAAACAAACCATTTTAAAATTCAGATGATAAATAGAGAAACTCTAAAGTGCACAAAATAAACAGATTCCACTCATTGGTTCCTTCAAGAGCCAAGTAGTTACCCTAATTTTTCTTCTCCTTCTAACTTCATCTAGATTCCCAGCTGAAGGGGCCAGTAGCCTGATTCTGCTCAGTTCTAATGTGTCGTGAGAAGAAATTCAGAATATCTCTGTGCTAGTCTTGCTTGGAATTGTAAAACCCAAAGTTGCTATCCTACTCTAGAGATCATGCGATGATCAGTCCTAACACCACTCAGCCCTACTGTCAGTTTGTTGGAGAAGTGTCTTTACCTCCTGTCAACCAATGATCTGAAAAACTTTAATCCAGTTAACATTTTCAAGGTCAAAGTGGGTACAATGCTATTTTGGCCTAAGAAAAAAGGGAAACTGCTTGTTCTAAGTCTAGATTTCTGTTTGTTCCTGTCCCATTCCCCACCCTTTGGTCCCTCTAAGTGAGTGAGTGAAGTCGCTCAGTCGTGTCCGACTCTTTGCAACCCCATGGACTGTAGCCCACCCGGCTCCTCCCTCCATGGGATTCTCCAGGCAAGAGTACTGGAGTGGGTTGCTATTTCCTTCTCCAGGGGAGCTTCCTGACCCAGGGATCGAACCCGGGTTTCCCACATTCCAGGCAGATGCTTTAACCTCTGAGCCACCAGGGAAGACCTCTAAATGTATTGGTCCCTCTAAATGTATTAAAGGCTCACATTGGAGTTTGTGGTCTTTTCTACATTATCTCAGACCTTTAACTCCTGTGATCAGAACCGGTGCCCACTCTGCTCCATTTTTATACTGAATAATAAGCAAAGCAAAACTTTCCAACCTAAATAGCAATGAAACGCTAAACTAGGAATTTATTGACGTTCCCCAAACTGACATTATTCAATGATCAGAAAAAAATGCATACATAAAATCCTGGTCAATTTGCATACCCTGTTCTTCCACATAACAAAAAAAAGCTATTTTAAACCTATGACTGTGACATGCATTTGTTTTTAATAATGTCTCATTTTTAAACAACCATATATTCAAGGTCTTTATCATTCAAAGTACATGAAGGTTGTGCATTTAATCTTTAGCATGGTTGTAGAAGATATGATTCACAGAGTAGAGAATAGATAAAAATAAGTACGCAGCAGCATGGTGCCGAATCATCAGAACTCACCATCTTATCAACAAATAGAAGTCATTCTTCTTTATTTCTTGAGCAAAGCAGTTTCATATAAGATAAATAGCTTTCAGTCAGAATAGCCTAACATGCAACATGCATCTTTTTGACATGTATATTCTAATACTACTTTAGACCGCAAGATTAAAAGAGGAAAAGTCTCAGGGTTGTGTGTTGAGAACAAACACTGGTTGAATCTGCATTTTTTTCCATTTTTCATCTCCTAGAATTTGGCTCTGTATGGATATGTTTGTACATTACTGGATATTATTAAATGGTCAACCTCTAGTGACCTTCAAGTACTGTTTTCCAAAGAGAAATAATTCAGGGAATTTTTATGCTTTTTATATCAAACATGGAAAATCACATCATAATTTGGAGAGATTGTCTTTTGTTTTCAGAGACCGGGGCATAGTAGAATGTGTTTCTGATAGGTTTAGGAGACTGGGTTCTAGATATGTGACCTTGAGAAGGCTACTCCAGTTCTAGTTTCCTCATCTTGTAACAGAAGAATTTGAGTCAGATGGTTTTTAAAATTATACCTAGCTCTAAGATGATATCATCTATAAATTGTTGTACTTTTGTTAACAGAGGAGGTACATGGGTGATGTGGAAGGCAGAATAAAGAAAATAAGTGGATACCTTAAGTGGCCCAGCCCTTTGGACTGGACTGATCGTCCCTCTGTGGGTCTCTGCTGAGCGCACTTTCAGCACTTTCATGACTTAAAGTCCTGTTTACCAAGCCTCTCTGGCCCATTCCATTCACAAATCCTGTTTCAATGTAGCTATATAAGCCTTTGAACCTTTAAGGCTGTTATGCTGTTACAAAACTTCCTTTCTCACTTAAATATTAACTTTCACTTTCTGAGATGGACAAGTGAACTGACGTTCTTGGGGAAGTCTACAAAACAGTAGAAAGCTTCCATTTTCAAATAGTCATTATTCTGTTCATATTTACTGGTTTGTATGTGTGGAAGAAAGAACTTTTTTTTTTTTTTAAGAACTTGTTTTTTTTGTAGTAGACTGCCTTTAATTAAAACTCCAACTCTACTACTAATCTAGCTGTTTCGGCCTCTTTGAAATTCATCTCTGAAATATTTTCTCATCTATAAAATGGGCAAAATAGCTACATGGACGTTATTGTAGAAGAAAAGCAATTATTTACAAGTGTTCAAAAAGTACTGTTTTTCCTCCCTCTATTTCAGTATCAGCTTGTTTGGGAGAATACTGATAATGATACTGATAATCATCACTTTCACAACAGAATCCATTTCTTGGTATAATATTGCATAGTGAAGATCCATGTTTTGAAATGACGAGATGTGAAAGGAACTGCCTCATTTACTTGGAAGATATTCCTGGACCAGTTTACACTAATCAGTTTTGTTTTGGCTTGTAAATAGGTTACTTTCTTAAGTCTGACCTTTGTTTGCCTCTGTGACCTGATTCCTTTCTTTTCTGCATCTCCTAGCCACCACAACTTCAAAGAAGGCATTAAAAACTCCTAAGCCTAGAGGATGAAATAAGTTCTGTGGGTGTCAAATTAGTGATGCATGTGAAAACTTGCAAGGGATAAGGACTTTTGCGAGCTCAAGAGAGCAAGTAAAGATTGAATAACGTACGATTTCTATCAAGTAAATTAATTCTTACTAGACAAAAGGCCCATGTATAATAAATATGTGCGGTTCAACACTGCCATTTCATGAGACATATGAGGGGGAATAAAGGAAAGCTCACGAGGGGACCATCAGGAGGCCTGGTTCCTATGTAGAACTTTTCTCCTGACTCAATCTGGGCTATTAATTGCAGTATAAGAAAGTCTAACAACATCACAAACACTGGTCCTAGCTTCCTAATTCACCAGGTGCATAAACTTGGGCAAGTTTCTTATCTTCTCATTTCTCATTATAAAAATAGGGATGATACCAACTCAGAGTAGTGGACAGCTTTAAAGAAGATAGTAAGTGTAAAGACCCTGACTCAAAGCTTTAGAGAACATGTTCAAAAAAATAATTAATGGTTATTATTCATATTACTTTGTAAAGAGAAAGTTGGATTAGGGGATATAAGTTCTTTTTCATATTTAGAATTAGATACCACCCCCCTGCTTTTTTTTCTAATGAAATACTCCTGACAGAATTTGACACTTCCTGAGCTCAGGGTTTAGCGAGCCCAGTCAGATTTGGTAAGAATAATGGTCAGATCGGGCAGTTGTGAAAACAAAGGCTAGCTTACCTTTATAAACCCAGTTGGTGTGGCCAATATTCAAGTGAATCTTCATGTGTTATTCCATCTTTAGTTTATACTTACAGAGACAATGACCTCAGATAATAAAATGAAGTGCTGAATATTTTTGCAAACTATTATAGCATTTTGAAAGAATACTATAAACACGTACAAGATGTGACTATATGGTAATGAAATGAATTTTCTTGTGTGGTGCAAAGGCTCATTAGCTCAGAGCCATGCTCTCTCTGTGCAGTTCTACAAACGTTGCCTATGACAATTCTCGTTAATGGCTCATGCTGTCACTAAATATTTGTCTCTGACTCCCCCAGTCTTAGGGAATGCAGACATCCTCTTTTGTGTAAATTAATAGGTCTGCAGAATCTAAATGAAGTACCCAGTAAAGCCCTTTCATTTTCTGGATCCAGTAAGCAGCAAAAAAAGAAAAAGTCCTCTTTCTATTTATAGATTTGACCAGAGTTGTTGTTTCCAAATTTATAAGAAAATACTTTTTTTGATTGGAAAGAATGCTTTATATGAGTCTCAGTAAATAAAACCGGGAATTTGTTTTTAATGATTTTACTATTTACATTAACCTTTGATTCTCAGTGAGGGAGAAGAGTAGCTATGCATACTTACTTTCTTCATCAAGGAGATTTTCAGCAGCTGATAGTAACCTCATCCTGTCTTCTGGGTTTTTAATGTTTAATTCAATGAGATGACTCTCTTTTATATCCTTTAAATCTTCTAGGGTCTCGTAACCATTGAGCAAAAGTGTTGAAGTATATTCCTGTGGGGAAGAAAAAACTTTGTACAATATAAACTACTCAGATGAAGCATTTTACTTTTAGTTATTTTTAGATTTTTTAAAAGTATAGAGATGTATGGAAACAATGCATTGGAACCAAAAGGTGCCAACAGAACTTTTGCTTAATTTTATTTTATTTGTAATAGTTTTCTACAGATGAACGCAGGACCTTTAAAAAGCATGTTGTACATTTCTCACCTTCTGGAAGGACAAATGTAAAGAAGAAAATGATTACCTTAAGCAAGGCAATGAGAAATCATGGATCAATTAAATAGCTGGATCACTCATCCCATCTGGCACATTTTCACTTCTCAAATAGCAAAATTGAAAAAGCTAGTGTTTTTTTTTGTCTATCAGTAAAATGCCTCTCTTAGAGTATATTATAGTAATATTTCTGGATCTGTATCTCTTCCTATTTGCTTGATCGCAAAATTATCTACCCTCATTACCTTCTTGGGGCAGGTCAAAAAAGGAGTTTGAAACAGATACAATTTATATAAGTATACCTAACATTTTGGTTGAAAGGTATTTCATAAACCTAGGGCATTCCAGATTTTTTATTTAATTAAAAGCTTTTATTAAACATTAGAACACTATGGTAGGGAAAAGTATTGTTTCCTTTTCTTAGCATGTATATTTTGTCCATCATTTGCATTAATATATATTAGTTTAAAATTCATAAGCTTCTGATTTCAAAGTCTGTATGTTATTTATGTAACCTCTGTTCTCTGTAACAGAATAAAAATGCAAAGTGAATTTAAATGCTTTTCAACTTCCTCAAATATTCCTCCCATGTTACTTGATCATTAATCCAATATCCTTATTTTAGTTACTAAAATTGAATAAGAGGATATAAAAGTTTTAAGTAATCAGAAAGAACTTATTGCTAGCTCTTTATTTATTTAGAAAAAGGAAAGAAAGAGTAACAATTCTGTTTTAAAATAATGTATCCTAGAAGGATCACAGAATCAGAACAGAAAAAAAAAAAAAATCCCAATCTGATGTAACTAACTTGAGAGTTCTTGAGTAAGTTTCACTTCCTCAGACCTTGGTTTTTCCATAGGTCACAGAACAAACAAGTAGCTGAAGTAGGATTCAAACATGTGCCTCCTCCAAGGAGTATACCATTTGGAGGGCACCAACAGTAATACTGAAATGTCTATGTACTGTGTCTACAGATAGGAATACAGCTAGATAATTCAGGAAAAACTGTTAAGGAAAGATTAACTGGTTATTTCTTGATGATGAATTTTGAAAACTATCAAAATACTGCTGTGTTAGTTTTGGAAGTAGATTGCAAAATGGTAAATTTAGTGAGGCTAGGCATAGTGGATGTACATGCCATTTAACAACATAGAGATGCTTCATAAAAATTTCTCTAATATAACAAGAAAATAACTGGATTATAAATATAGACAACAGTTTCCCTAACACAATCATTATGGGGGCTTAATAATCATTGTTTTCTAACAAATTTTTTTAAAAACAAATTTGGTTACCTTCTATTGAGTTGCTTTTGATCTCTCCCGTATAGGAAATACATTTTCTTGTCATTCTTCCTTTCAATTCTTTGAATTTTTACCTTCACTCTTTATATTCTCTTTATCATCCTCATTACCAAGTTTTCTCTGGGTCTTTTATTCCCCCAAGTGTATTTCACTTTTCACTGCGCTTTCTTGTTCTAATCTCTAGGTGCTACATGCATGTTTAAGTGTTCAGTTATGTTCGACTATTTGCGACCCTTTGGACTATAGCCTGCTAGGCTTCTCATTCCATGGGATTTCTCAGGCAAGAGTACTGGAGTGGGTTGCCATTCCTTCTACAGGGGATCTTCCCGACCCAGGGGTCGAACAGAAGTCTCCAGTGTCTTATAGTGTCTCCTGCATTGCAGGCAGATTATTTATAAGCTGAGCCATTGGGGAAGCCCAATTTTTACTGTGACTGCTAAATATCATTAGAATTTAGTCCAAGTGATGTTTATCAAGACCTGTCCATGCATAAAGAAGTGGTTATGGGTAAATAAGAGCTGTCCTTGGACAACAGATTTTCCCTTGCTGTAAGTCATGTATTTTTTTTTTTTTTTTTTAGCAATACACACAGTGATCCATTCTTCCCAGTTATTCCATCTGTATGCCATCAAAATCAAACAGGCCATGGGTTTGCTAACCTGAAGGTGAATCCTCTCTAAGAACTCCTGCAGAGTCTCAGGCTTTTCCATTCCACTCCTTCTTTGTGTCTTCATTTTCTTGGGGGCTGTTTCTTCTGATATGACATCCACATAAATGAATTTGAAGTTTCCCACTTTATTGTTCAACATTCCTGTCCACATCCCCATTGGCGTTTTGCAGATAATGTCGATGATATCTCCTTTCTAAAGACAAAGAAATATAAGTTAGATTTCAGAGAACTCTGATGCTATGGCAATTGGTAGGGAAAAAAACAAAAACAAAAACTGGAATCATTGAAAATTAGAATGAGGGCATACCATTAAAGGGATTTAGAGTTAGAAATAAATTTAAGAAGAAATTTCTTTTAAAAGTTTAAGGAAGCTATTTGCTAGTAATGTTGAACAAAACTCCAACACACTTGAAGAAAAACTCCTATTTGATGATGTGTTTATGTTTTTGGAATCATATCAATTTATCAGCTTACATTTGTAGAGCATCTTGTAGTTTACAAAACATTTTGCATACATTAAGCTCTTTTATGTCCATAGTACATCTCTTCAACCTATATGCTAGGTATAATTATTACTATTACTCTAAATATTATGGAAAGAGAAATGCAAGCATTAATTTCTCAGGAACTCACAGCAAGTTAGTGGCAGCACCAGAACTCAAGCCTAAGTTGTTTGAATTAAAAAATGATGCTCTTTTTATTTATCCTGTCAAAACAATACACATGCAGCATCATCCCTGGAGGGGCTGCCAAGTTGGGAAAGTAGTAGTAAAGTCGCTCAGTCATGTCTGACTCTTTGCGACCCCATGGACTGTAGCCTACCAGGCTCCTCCCTCCATGGGATTCTCCAGGCAAGAGTACTGGAGTGGGTTGCCATTTTCTTTTCCAGGGGATCTTCCCAACCCAGGGATCGAACCCGGGTCTCCCGCATTCCAGGCAGACGCTTTAACCTCTGAGCCACAAGGGAAGCCCAAGAGGGAAGAAAGAAAAGTCTATGGCTCTGTCTATGCTTCTAGTTCATCAGAAAAATTCATATACTTTGTGAAATGAATCTACCTAAAGTATTGCATCCATCTTAAATAATGAAAATGTTCAGAACTTTGTACAGATAAAAGATGTAACAAAATTATATATGTACTAAGGATAAATTATGCTATTTATTCTAGATTAATTAATACTTAATCAACTAGTAGTTATGTAATTAATACTTAGATTGAATTTCACAGCAATAGTTTAAAATATGAACGGAATGCATTGGGACTGACAGAATAATTGGTCTATCTCTTTATTCACCTCTTAGACTAAGACTGCAGGAGTAATTGATAAGAGTAAAAAACTTCACAGAGGTTTTTTTTTTTGGTAAAGAAAGTTGATTTCTATGTAAATACAGTGTCTACATTTAGGAGTCATAATTACTCCTTTAAGTCTTTTAGCTGTCTACCTTAGAGATTACGTTATAGATTCTGACATTTTTTGCCATTTTAGAGGTCTACCATCAAACAAAGCATTAAATCTGCTACTAAAAATATTTTTTTCTGCTGCTCTTGAATGTGTATTCTTCCATCTAATACAGAAGTTGTATTTGTAAAAGTAGAACCCAATGTGATTAAAAGATCAGGTCTTTCCAATTTATTGACAATTTGACATTCTGATTCTATGAGCTGCTCATCTAGTTTTTCCTGCCATTAACTATAGGGAATCAAATCCTAGGCTAGATGACATCAGCTAAGCAGACCTAGAAAATCCCCAGAGGCTCTAGGGGGTTGTCTCAAAGTATCGTAATCTCATGCTGCACCCTTCTTATTATCCTTTAACTTGTAAAAATACATTATTGGTAAGCCCACAGGCTACAGGCAAAAATCAAACTTCATTTCAGATAAGACCCTGGCTGGGGACAATAGTATTCATCACCCAGTGGTGTCTATGGGATTTTTATTGTGTCCTACAAGAGCTCCACAAGCGTCCCCTTAAGCAGCGCTAGGGGTAGTGCACTGCCTGGTATTATAGGGAAAGATGAAACCTATCCTGAATCAAAATGTTTTCAATGTATTCCCTTCTGCTGCCCTCCCTCCACAAAGGTTACTCGGCTATAATCCTCCATTCCCCGAGACTAGGACTTAGACTTCAAATCATTTCATAGAAACAAGTAAGGAGCTAACTGTGGAAAGAAATGTT
Source organism: Cephalophus harveyi (assembly GCA_006410635.1). Taxonomy (NCBI): domain Eukaryota; kingdom Metazoa; phylum Chordata; class Mammalia; order Artiodactyla; family Bovidae; genus Cephalophus; species Cephalophus harveyi. Next base: position 89,031 of record SJYT01003455.1, read on the forward strand.
TTCCTCCTTCTCCAGCTGAGCTTATTCTGATTTGATATCTTAAAAGGGATAAAGAGAAGAGCTGAGTGCCTTGAATATGAAATAATAATATTAACACTTCATAGCTTATAATATTTATGGTTAACACTGGTTTGGTATTGACAGTATCAGTTCGGTTCAGTTCAGTCACTCAGTTGTGTCTGACTCTTTGCGACCACGTGAACCACAACACGCCAGGCCTTTCTGTCCATCACCAACTCCCGGAGTCCACCCAAACCCATGTCCATTGAGTCGGTGATGCCATCCAAACATCTCATCCTCTATCGTCCTCTTCTCCTCCTGCCCTCAATCTTTCCCAGCATCAGGGTCTTTTGAAATGAGTCAGCTCTTCACATCAGGTGGCCAAAGTATTGGAGTTTCAGCTTCAACATCAGTCCTTCCAATGAACACCCAGGACTGATCTCCTTTAGAATGGACTGGTTGGATCTCCTTGCAGTCCAAGGGACTCCCAAGAGTCTTCTCCAACACCACAGTTCAAAAGCATCAATTCTTCGGTGCTCAGCTTTCTTCACAGTCCAACTCTCACAACCATACATGACCACTGGAAAAACCATAGCCTTGATTAGACAGATCTTTGTTGGCAAATTAATGTCTCTGCTTTTTTAATATGCTGTCCAGGTTGGTCATAATTTTCCTTCCAAGGAGTAAGCGTCTTTTAATTTCATGGCTGCAATCACCATCTGCAGTGATTCTGGAGCCCAGAAAAATGAAGTCAGCAACTGTTTCCACTCTTTCCAAATCTATTTGCCATGAAGTGATGGGACCAGATGCCATGATCTTAGTTTTCTGAATGTTGAGCTTTAAGCCAACTTTTCCACCCTCCTCTCTCACTTTCATCAAGAGGCTTTTTAGTTCTTCACTTTCTGCCATAAGGGTGATGTCATCTGCATATCTGAGGTTGTTGATATTTCTCCCAGCAATCTTAATTCCAGCTTGTGTTTCTTCCAGTCCAGCGTTTCTCATAATGTACTCTGCATAGAAGTTAAATAAGCAGGGTGACAATATTCATTTTCCTATTTGGAACTAGTCTGTTGTTCCATGTCCAGTTCAAACTGTTGCTTCCTGACCTGCATACAGATTTCTCAAGAGGCAGGTTAGGTGGTCTGGTATTCCCATCANTTCCAGCTTGTGTTTCTTCCAGTCCAGCGTTTCTCATGATGTACTCTGCATAGAAGTTAAATAAGCAGGGTGACAATATACAGCCTTGACGTACTCCTTTTCCTATTTGGAACCAGTCTGTTGTTCCATGTCCAGTTCAAACTGTTGCTTCCTGATCTGCATACAGATTTCTCAAGAGGCAGGTCAGGTGGTCTGGTATTCCCATCTCTTTCAGAATTTTCCACAGTTTATTGTGATCCACACAGTCAAAGGCTTTGGCATAGTCAATAAAGCAGAAATAGATGTTCTTCTGGAACTCTCTTGCTTTTTCCATGATCCAGCAGATGTTGGCAATTTGATCTCTGGTTCCTCTGCCTTTTCATTAGTGTCTTATAATTTTATTTGTACAGTTCTTTTGTCTCCTTACATACGTTTATTCCTAGATATTTAATTCTTTCTGTTGCAACAGTGAATAAGTTTCATTCCTTAATTTTTCTTTCTGATTTTTCATTGTTAATATATAGAAATGCAAGTGATTTATGTGTATTGATTCTGTATCCTGCAACTTAGGTAAATTCACTGTTTAGCTCTAGCAGTTTTCTGATACTACCTTTAAGGTTTTCTATGTACAATATGATGTCATTTGCAAACAGTGAAAGCTTTACTTCTTTTCTGATCTGGATTCCTTTTATTTCTTCTTCTTCTCTGATTTCTGCAGCTAGGACTTCCAAAACTACATTGAATAATAGTGGTGAAAGTGGACACCATTGTCTTGTTCCTGATCTTGGGGGAAAGCTTTCTGTTTTTCACCATTGATAATAATGTTTGCTGTAGTCTTATTATATATGGACTTTATTATGTTGAGCTAAGTTCCTTCTATGCCCATTTTTGAAGAGATTTAATCATAAGTGGGTGCTGAATTTTGTCAAAGGCTTTCTCTGTATCTATTGAGATTATCATATGATTTTTATCTTTTAATTTGTTAATATGGTGTATCACATCAATTGATTTGTGTATATTGAAGAATCCTTGCATTCCTGGAATAAACCCAACTTGATCATGGTGTATGAGCTTTTTGATGTGTTGCTGAATTCTGTTTGCTGAAATCGTCTTGAGGATTTTTGCATCCATGTTTATCAGTGATATTGGGCTGTAGTTTTCTTTTTCTGTGTTGTCTTTGTCTGGTTTTGGTATCAGGGTGATGGTGGCCTCATAGAATGAGTTTGGAGATATTCCTTCCTTTTCAATTTTTGGAAGGAGTTTTAGAAGGATAGCTCTTCTCTAATTAGAAGAGCTAATTCTAATTATCTAATTTAGAAGGTGTTAACTCTTCTCTAATGTTTGATAGAGTTCTCCTGTGAAGCCATCTGGTCCTGGGCCTCTTTTTTTTTTGGGAGATTTTTGATCACATCTTCCATTTCAGTGATTGTAATTGGGTTGTTCATCATTTCTATTTCTTCCTGGTTCAGTCTTGGAAGATTGAATTTTTCTAAGAATTTGTTCATTTCTTCCAGGTTATCCATTTTATTACCATATATTTGTTCAGAATAGTCTCTTATAATCATTTTTATTACTGCATTGTCTGGTGTAAGCTCTCCTTTTTCATTTCTAATTTTATTGATTTGATTCTTCTCTCTTTTATTCTTGATTCTGGCTAAAGGTTTGACAATTTTATTTTATCAAAGAACCAGCTTATAGTTTTATTTATCTTTACTACTGTTTTTTTTTTTCCACTTTGTTTTCATTTATTTCTGTTCAGATCTTTATGATTTCTTTCCTTCTACCATAAAAAAAATTTTTTTTGTTCTTCTTTTTCCAGTTGTTTTAGGTGTAAAGTTAGGTTGTCTATTTGATGTTTTTCTTGTTTATGGAGGTAGGAATGTACTGCTACATACTTCCTTCTTAGAACTGCTTTTGCTGCATCTCATAGGTTTTGAGTTGTCATGTTTTCATTGTCATTTGTTTCTTGAAATTCTTTGATTTTTGTTTTGATTTCTTCAGTAATCTGTTGGTCATTTAGAAACATGTTCTTTAATCTCCATGTGTTTGTGTTCCTTACAGTGTTTTCCTTGTAATTCATATCTAGTCTCATAGCATTGTGAGATGATGCTTGATATGGTTTCAATTTTCTTAAATATACTGAGGTTTGATTTGTGACTGAAGATCTGGTTTATCCTGGAGAATGTTTCATGTGCACTTGACAAGAAGGTGTATTTTTCTGCATTTGGATGAAATGTCCTGAAGATATCAATGACATCTTTGTCATTTAATGTATTTTTTAAAACTTGTGTTTGCTTGTTAATTTTCTGTTTTGATGATCTGTCCATTGGTGTGAGTGGGGTGTTAAAATCTCCTACTATAATTGTGTTACTTTCAATTTCTCCTTTTATGTCTGTTAGTATTTGTCTTATGTATTGAGGTACTCCTACGTCAGGTGCCAGATATTTACAGTTGTTATGTCTTCCTCTTGGATTGATCCCTCGTAAATTATGTGTTGTCCTTCTTTAGCTCTTGTAATATTCTTTATTTTAAGGTCTATTTTGTCTGATATGAGGGTTGCTACTCCAGATTTCTTTAGCTTCCCATTTGCAAGGAATATATTTTTCCATCCTCTCACTTTCAGTCTGTAGCTGTCTTTAGGTCTAAATGGGTTTCTTGTAGACAGCATATATATGGGTCTTGTTTTTGTGTCCATTCAGCCAGTCTGTGTCTTTTGGTTGGAGCATTTAATCCATTTACATTTAAAGTAATTCTTGTTATATATGTTCGTATTGTCATTTTCTTAATTGTTTGGGGTTGCTTTTGGAGATCTTTTTTCTTCTATTTCTTGACTATATAAATCCATTTAACATTTGTTGTAAAGCTGGCTTGGTGGTATTGAATTCTCTTAACTTTTGCTTGTCTGAAAAGCTTTTTATTTCTCCATCAATTTTGAATGAGATCCTTGCCATATTTTTTAGATATTTAGATTTTATCCTTTTAGTACTTTAAATATATCCTGCCATTACCTTCTGACCTGCAAATTTTCTGCTGAAAGATCAGCTGTTAAGTGTATGGGGTTTCCCTTGTATGTTACTCGTTGCTTCTCCCTTGCTGCTTTTAATATTCTTTCTTTGTGTTTAGTCTTTGTTAGTTTGATTAGTCTGTGTGTTGACATGTTTTTCACTGGGTTTATCCAGTATGGGACTCTTTGGGCCTCTTGGACTTCATCGACTATTTCCTTTTCCGTGTTGGGAAAATTTTCAACTATATCTTTTCAAAAAATTTCTCATACCCTTTATTTTTCTCTTCTTCTGGGACCCCTATAATTTGAATGTTGTTCCATTTGATATTGTTCCAGAGGTCTCTGAGACTACCATCAATACTTTTCATTCTTTTTACTTCATTCTGCACTTCAGAATTTATTTCCATCATTTTATCTTCCAGGTCACTGATTTGTTCTTATGCTCTAGGTATTCTGCTATTGATTCCTTCTAGAATATTTTTAATTTCAGTAATTGTGCTGTTTGTCTCTGTATGTTTATTCTTTAATTCTTTAGGTCTTTGTTAATAGATTCTTTCATTTTCTCCATTTTGTTTTCAAGGTTTTTTATCTTTTTTTCTATCATTATTCTAAATTCTTTTTTGGGTGGTTTGCCTATTTCCTCTTTATGTATTTGGACTTTTGTGTTTCTGGTTTGTTCCTTCATTTGCATAGTATTTCTCTGCCTTTTCATTATTATTATTTTTTAACTTATTGTGTTTGAAGTCTCCTTTTTCCAGGCTTCAGGGTTGAATTCTTTCTTCCTTTTGGTTTCTGCCTTCCTAGGGTTGGTCCTGTGGTTTTTGTAATCTATATAGGATAAAATTTGTGCCAAGTTTTTGTTTTTTTTTTCCTCTGATGGGCAAGACTGAGTGAGGTAGTAATCTTATCTGCTGATGAATGGGTTTGTATTTTTGTTTTATTTGTTGTTTAGATGAGATATTCTGCACAGGGTGCTACTGGTTGTTGGGTGATGCTGGGTCTTGTAGTCAAGTGTATTCCTTTGTGTGAGTTCTCACTGTTTCACATTCCTTAGGGTTAGTTTGCTGGTAGTCTAGGGTCTTGAAGCCAGTGCTTGCACTACAAAGGGTCAGGGCTTGATATATGGTCAGGAAAAAAAATTCCCCAAGTGGTTTTTTATGGCATGAAGTGAGATGAAAGTGAATATCTAAAAATGAGAAACCAAAGATGAACCCCAGACAAAGGGAAGTTGCAAAATCAGACAAATAATAATTAAAATAATGGAATATACACATATACATATATACTCATGAGCAAAGTCAAAACAGTCCAACACAAATAAAGTACAGTAGATTGACCTGGCAAACAAAGCAACTAAAAAATTTATTCACCAGTTAAGAGCAAAACTAACTAAAGCACAAACTAGAAAAGAAAACCAGGGAAGGTGCCAAGTGGGGAATGAAGCAATGAAAACAAAACTAACAGATATGTTGAGAGGAAAGGAAAGAAAAAAAGAAAGAATAGATATTCAAAGTTAAATAGAGGTAGATGAAGAAGATTTATATTCATTAAAAATTAACTGCAATGATAAAAGAACAGTAGGAAAGGCAAACAAAGGAATTAATGTAGAAAAAATATAATTGGTTTTAAAAATTAAAATTATAAAAAAGTGAAAAAAAAAAAAACAGAAGAAGAAAGAAAGAAGAAACAAAAAATAGGGGAACTCCACAGAACTGAAAAAGCCCAATGTTGAAGCAGAAGTTTATAACACCAATACAACATGTGACTGAATATACATATACATATACACCCATAAGCAAAATCAAAGCAGTCCAACATAAATAAAGCCAAATTGATTGACCCAGTGAACAAAGGAAACCAAAAATTATATCTATGAGAACAAAACTAACTAAAGCACAACCTGGAAAACAAAACTAAAGCAAGATGCCAATTGGAGAATAAATCAATGAAAATAAAACTAGCAAATATGCTAAGAAGAAAGGAAAGAAAGAAAAGAAAGAATAGATATGAAAAGACAAATAGCTGTAGATGAAGAAGATTTATATACATTAAAGATTAACTGCAAGGGGAAAAGAATAGAAGGAAAAGGAAACAAAAATAAATGTAGAGAGAATAATAATAGGTTAAAAAATTGAAAATTAAAATTAAGAAAAGAAAGTAACAGAGAAAACAAAGGAAAACTCCACAGAACTGCAAAAGCCCAATGTTTAGACAGAGGTTTATAACAACAATAAAAAATTTTACTGAGGAAAAAACAGGTCAAAAGCTTAATTAGATTTCATAGTGCCAGTAAAATCAACAACTACAACAGAGGAGGAAAAAAAAAAAAAAAAGGAAAAGAAAAAAAAAACAAAGAATTTATAGAATAAGTCCAAACATAAGAATAATGAATGTTTTTCTTGAGTCACTGCTATCAGAGTCCTTTCCCTCACGGGAAGTCACAGTCCACCTCACCTTCCCAGGATGCCCTCCAACACTGTGCTGATCTCTAGACCTGCTGTGGGGGCAGCTCAGATTCTAATCTGGTCCTACTCCTGTGTGTTCTTGCCTCCAATGTCCACAGTTATCAGAATAGTGTGTTTGCTTTTGTGGGAGCTCTCAATGACCTTTTATATATTCCATGGACATAGAGTTTGCCTAGTTGATTTGGATGTGGATTTAATCTGCAGCTTGTACAGCTGGTGGGAAGGTTTTGGGTCTTTTTCCTTAGCCACATTGCCTCTGGGTTTTAACTGTCATTTTATTTCTGCTTCTGCATATCAGTCGTACACTGGGGTTTGCTCCTTAGGTTGCCCTGGAGGACTTGGGTTTGCTCCTGTGATAGCCAGGTGTGGAGGTGGTGCAGCTGCTTGGGTTGCAGGGGTTCTGACAGCACCAAGTACTCAGGGGAGTTGGCAGCTAGGGCAGCAGGAAATATAGTGCTCGAGAAGAGTATGACAACCAGTATTGGCCAATACACTCCAGTATTTTTGCCTGGAGAACCCCTTTCCCTGACAAAGAATCTGGCAGTCCACAATCTACAGGGTTGTAAAGAGTCAGATACTATCAGAGTGACCCTGTACACATAGACACAAGACTTTTCATGCCTGTGGCAGCTCTGCCACATAGAGATTTGAGTGTGAATGTGGCTCAGCTGCTTGGCTTGCTGGTACCCTGCTAGCACCAAGTGTGCAGGGATATGGACTGCCTCGGGTGCAGAAGTTATGTCCCTATCAGAATCTTTTTTCTAGCTTTTTGTAGCTGGCGATCAGAAGACCTCTTTGGCCAGCCTTTCCCATAGCTCCACCCATTCAGGCACTTAGAGGGCTCCCTTGCCTGGGGTTCTTCTCTGTTGTTTGGTGCATCAGGCACATAGAGCCCCCACCCCACCACACACCCACCCCCGCCCCCGGCTAGGGCCCTACTCTGTAGATCCGTGTGGTCAGGCACATGGAGGGGTCTCCCTGGCTGGGGTCTGCTCTGAAGTTCAGTGTCTCAGGTGTTTTATGGGCCAGCCTCTCTGTTGTTCAGCTGCTGATGCTGGCATGTGGGGAAAGAGAGGCTACAGTGATGACTCCACACACTATGTGTGACTCAGTAGTATCTCTTTGCTTCCATGATTGCCTGGCTTTCCTCCACAGGCATTTCCCACCACAATTTCCTCCCTCATATCCCCTCAATATGTCTCTCCACCATCAACAACAGCTCCACAATTGGTCCACAGTCCCTAAACTCCAGCTCCCAGCTTCTGCACCTTCCAGGGTACCTGTGTCCCTATCTAGGTTATGTATGGCTGTGGCAAGGACTGTCTGATTCTCATTCCATCTAGGCTGCCACTGATCAGCTGTTTCACTCTCAGCTGTAAATGTTTTTCCTGTGACTCAGACAATTGCCCCAATGTGGCAATTCGACCCCTGCTCAGTTTCCCCACAGGCTGAGGGCAGGTCCAGCCCTACTAGCACTCCTGTTTTTCCCCCAGTTCCTTCATTTTACCAAGTTTTGCATGGCTATATATATTCTTTTCCACTAGTCAGATACTCCTGTCCACTCTCAGCTGGTGTTCTGCAAGCACTTCTGTGTCTGAAGGTGTATTCCTGATGCATCCATGGAGAGAGATCTTCTCCATGTCCACCTACTCCTCCGCCATCTTGTTCTCTCTATATTCTTGGTTTTTAACACTGATTAATTCTAGTGACTTTGAATAAAGGATGAGTTGTATGTGATTAATTTTTTAAGTTATTAAGAAAATATTTCTGCTTCAATAAGTAAATATGAAAAATAGTAACATGTGGTGAATTCCCCTGAACTCATGCTTTATAAAGACCTCATTATTATTAATTATAGTAATAAATGGGAAGGAAAAAAATATTCCACTGGGACTTCTAGAAATAAGAATGTTACCTGAAGTCATGCCCCACCATTCTTCAGATTTTTTTAAAGGTAAAAGAACTTACCTTTTTATACTGATTATGCATAAAACTTTTGTTAGAAAAGAAATTATATGGGCAAATGATAATCATTAATTATTATTTATTTTTATTCAAAAAGAATGATTTTCAAGTCTGAATATAGACCCCTGTTTTCCTAATTCTTTTCTTTTCGTATTTTTTGCTGTGTGAAGACTTTCTCTATTCACAGGCAGTGGGGGCTACTATATTTTGCAGTGGGTAGACTTCTCATTTTAGTAGTTTCTGTTGTTGGGGAGCACAGGCTCTAGAGCATGCAAGCTCTGTAGCTATTGCTTGCAGGCTTAGTTGCCCCACTACATGTGGGATCTTCGAAGACCAGGGATTGAACCTACCTCCTTTGCACTGGCAAGTAAATTCTTGACCATTGGAGCATTAGGGAAGTCCCTCCTTTCCCAAATTTTATCCAAGGTGTGTGAGAATTCAACCTATGGTTGGGCTTCTATTTTAATGGACTTAAATTAACTTTAAAGCCTTTAGCACCTGGGTCTTTGAACTTAAAGTCAAAAAGATTGTGAAGGAGTATGTTTATATATATATATGTATTATATAGATATATATATAAAATCTAGTTCTTCGACCTTTATATAAAAGGCCTAAAATCTACAGAATTTTAATCTTAACATATTAGTATTATACTACCAAAACTACAATAAAAATTAGATTGGTTCTATTCAGTTCAGTCGCTCAGTAGTGTCCGACTCTTTGCGACCCCATGAATTGCCGCACACCAGGCCTCCCTGTCCAACACCATCTCCCGGAGTTCACTCACTCATGTCCATTGAGTAGGTGATGCCATCTAGCCATCTCATCCTCAGTCATCCCCTTTTTCTCTTGCCCTTAATCCCTCACAGAATCAGAGTCTTTTCCAATGAGCCAACTCTTCACATGAGGTGGCCAAAGTGCTAGAGTTTCAGCTTTAGCATCATTCCCTCCAAAGAACACCCAGGACTGATCGCCTTTAGAATGGACTGGTTGGATCTCCTTGCAGTCCATGGGACTCTCAAGAGTCTTCTCCAACACCACAGTTCAAAAGCATCAATTCTTTGGTGCTCAGCTTTCTTCACAGTCAAACTGTCACATCCATGCGGGACCACTGGAAAAACTATAGCCTTGACCAGGCGGACCTCTGTTGGCAAAATAATGTCTCTGCTTTTCAATATACTATCTAGGTTGGTCATAACTTTTCTTCCAAGGAGTAAGAATCTTTGAATTTCATGGCCGCAATCAACATCTGCAGTGATTTTGGGGTCTGAAAAGATAAAGTCTGACACAGTTTCCACTGTTTCCTCATCTATTTCCCATGAAGTGATGGGACCGGATGCCATGACCTTCGTTTTTTGAATATTGAGCTTTAAGCCAACTTTTTCACTCTCCTCTTTCACTTTCAACAAGAGGCCTTTTAGCTCCTCTTCACTTTCTGCCATAAGGGTGGTGTCATCTGCATATCTGAGGTTATTGATATTTCTCCCAGCAATCTTGATTCCAGCTTGTGCTTCTTCCAGCCCAGCGTTTCTCATGATGTACTCTGAATAAAAGTTAAATAAGCAGGGTTCTTCTATTATGACATCCATTTTTCATAGATTAATGACACTGGGATCAAAATATCCTTTGGCAAATTGACATGCATATTAGGTCAGGTTAGAAGTTATAATCAAAGGTGGAATGACTTTATGAAATTATATATCTATAGAGAAAAATGCAAGCAAACTTTTTTTTAAAGTAAGGCTCAATATCAACTCACTTACATATAGTTTAAAAAAGGTGCTTCCTTTTTTGTTTACCTTAAAATAGTAGTCATATGTACTATTTTTTTCAAAAATTGCTTAATACAAGCAAGACATAATTGCTATGGATGCCATTAAGGTAAATTTAGACATTTTCTGGGAAATATGGCACCTCACTGAAGAATCCTCCCCTATACACACCTACATAGTCTTTGACCTAACATTTTTATGCCAAAAATTATTGAGTATCCAACATGCACAAGTCTCCACCAGTTTTTGTTGTAAATTAAATAGGTACAATATTAAAGCCTGTTATAAAATATATTTCTGGAATATTTTGCTTTCTTTCTCCATTTTTACATCTCACAACTAATGCCCCCCAAATGACATTTAATAGTACCTCTATAATTACAACACAAACATCTGTGTATTTAAAATTGGGAATAATGATCAATATTTACTCCAATTTGCTTGTTTAATGTGGTTTCCTAATAATTCTTTCTGCTCCTGATTAATAGACATATTTATATTAAATATGTAAGTCTGTAAATTATGTCAATTATCCATTTAAATAGTTAAAAAAATCATTTAAAAATGAAAGTTGTCCATATATCTGCCAGTGTTGCATTGTGACAGTAGCCTCCCTCAGCAGTGTGGTTCTGCAGGCTGTTTCTAACAGCGCATATTTAGCTTCTTTGTGGTGAACTCTTGGACCTAGACCTGCCATTTTGCATTCCTTTTTAGAGTTTATCTAGCTCAATAACATAATTCCAATAAGTCCTCCAGGGAGGATTTCCAATGATTTCAAACTACTTCTCGTTTTTCTCTCCCAGAAAAATATAAAACACTAGGACTCCCACTATGAGCCACCAGGTATTTGCCTCAATATCATATGGATGCAGCAGTTTCACTTGCTCTTTTTCTTAAATTTTCTTCTCAGCTGAATAGTTTAATAAGGATCTAAAAGAAATTCTATAATATCAAGGACTGCACAAATGTTTAAAAACATAGCACTTTGTGTATATTGACTCATTCTTTGTGGTATTTGTTAAAGTATTTTATTTGCATTAACATAAAATTAAAAACATTAAAAATAAAATTTACAATAATTTAAACTATGTAAGGCCCACTTGACTTCACATTCCAAGATGTCTGGCTCTAGATTAGTGATCACATCATCATGATTATCTGGGTCGTGAAGGTCTTTTTTGTACAGTTCTTCTGTGTATTCTTGCCACCTCTTCTTAATATCTTCTGCTTCTGTTAGGTCCATACCATTTCTGTCCTTTATCGAGCCCATCCTTGCATGAAATGTTCCCTTGGTATCTCTAATTTTCTTGAAGAGATCTCTAGTCTTTCCCATTCTGTTGTTTTCCTCTATTTCTTTGCATTGATCACTGAAGAAGGCTTTCTTATCTCTTCTTGCTATTCTTTGGAACTCTGCATTCAGGTGCTTATATCTTTCCTTTTCTCCTTTGCTTTTCGCCTCTCTTCTTTTCACAGCTATTTGTAAGGCCTCCCCAGACAGCCATTTTGCTTTTTTGCATTTCTTTTCCATGGGGATGGTCTTGATCCCTGTCTCCCGTACAATGTCACGAACCTCATTCCATAGTTCTTCAGGCACTCTATCTATCAGATCTAGGCCCTTAAATCTATTCCTCACTTCCACTGTATAATCATAAGGGATTTGATTTAGGTCATACCTGAATAAGTGATCACATCATCATGATTATCTGGGTCGTGAAGATCTTTTTTGTACAGTTCTTCTGTGTATTCTTGCCACCTCTTCTTAATATCTTCTGCTTCTGTTAGGTCCATACCATTTCTGTCCTTTATCGAGCCCATCCTTGCATGAAATGTTCCCTTGGTATCTCTAATTTTCTTGAAGAGATCTCTAGTCTTTCCCATTCTGTTGTTTTCCTCTATTTCTTTGCATTGATCGCTGAAGAAGGCTTTCTTATCTCTTCTTGCTATTCTTTGGAACTCTGCATTCAGGTGCTTATATCTTTCCTTTTCTCCTTTGCTTTTCGCCTCTCTTCTTTTCGCAGCTATTTGTAAGGCCTCCCCAGACAGCCATTTTGCTTTTTTGCATTTCTTTTCCATGGGGATGGTCTTGATCCCTGTCTCCCGTACAATGTCACAAACCTCATTCCATAGTTCTTCAGGCACTCTATCTATCAGATCTAGGCCCTTAAATCTATTCCTCACTTCCACTGTATAATCATAAGGGATTTGCGCCTAAATCCCTCCTGCTCGGTTTAAATCCATGTACGCTTGATGTCATCTGCAGAAATTAACGGGACTTGTCCCCAAGTGGCCCTCCCCGCCCGGAGGCTGGTAGTCATGCTCTTCCCCTCTTCATCATGGGACCATGTAGACACCCCGATGCAGCCTGGATTCCCTCCAGATCCTCTCAGGCCTGCCTTCCCTTGAACCGGAGGGCCATGGGATTAGAGTGGGGGTGACAAGGAAGGTCCCCCTGTTATACAAACCATGAGCAAGGAAGGCAGGGGATCACCCAAGACTGGGAGAGGACTCTATTATGGGCGCTTCTGGGATGTTCTACGTGTAGGCACGGAGTGTAGCCGTCTCTCAGAGGGCCACACCTGGGCCAAAATGTGAGTCCCCCAGCTCTGCTCACGGTCCTTTCACTGGTCACTCACCTTCCATCCATCCACGAGGCCTTGGGGAGGCGCAGTTCTAGGACAAATTGGGGAACCTTAAAACAAGGAACATAAACCCCTGGATTCTGGAAAAATCAGTGGATTCTGATGAGTGAAATATCTTTGCAGCAGGGCCTCAGGGCCATTGTGTCTTAGAGGTTCTGTTGATGGGACCTGAGAGATGTGGTTTACTTCCACAGGTGGGGGTCCCACCACGAGGATGGGTGCCCCAAGGTGTCCACATGCTCCATACGTGTCCCTGCATGCTGGCTTGTCCTTATGACATCAGAGAACCCAAGAGAGCTGTGTAGCTCCTCCGCTCCAATTTTGACAAGTCTTATGACTTCCTTTTTCTTTATCCCCTTTCCTGAAAAATAGAAGCACCAGCTGCCACATCTCAGGGTGCTGTGAAGGTCCAGGAAAGCATGTGTAACATCCTTAAGATCTGCAAGACAGGATATAATAAGATAGATTGATTTGTTCCAATGTGGACCATCAATCGAATTAGGGAGATCCAACCAGTCCATTCTGAAGGAGATCAACCCTGGGATTTCTTTGGAAGGAATGATGCTAAAGCTGAAACTCCAGTACTTTGGCCACCTCATGCGAAGAGTTGACTCATTGGAAAAGACTCTGATGCTGGGAGGGATTGGGGGAAGGAGGAGAAGGGGACGACCGAGGATGAGATGGCTGGATGGCATCACTGACTTGATGGATGTGAGTCTGAGTGAACTCCGAGAGATGGCGATGAACAGGGAGGCCTGGCGTGCTGCGATTCATGGGGTCGCAAAGAGTCGGACACGACTGAGCGACTGAACTGAACTGAACTGAAGCGGCTAAAGGAGAAGGCAATGACACCCCACTCCAGTACTCTTGCCTGGAGAATCCCATGGACGGAGGAGCCTGGTGGGCTGCAGTCCATGGGGTCCACAAAGAGTCAGGCACGACTGAGTGACTTCACTTTCACTTTTCACTTTCATGCTTTGGAGAAGAAAATGGCAACCCACTCCAGTGTTCTTGCCTGGAGAATCCCAGGGATGGCGGAGTCTGGTGGGCTCTCGTCTATGGGGTCGCACAGTCAGACAAGACTGAAGCGACTTAGCAGCAGCAGCAAGCGGCCAAAAGACAGGTATTAAGGAATGTTTAGGTTGAACCACTGCGCAACAATGAAACAATATTTCAGAGCATTTTGAATAAAACATTAAAGTGACATGTTCGGATTAAAGGAAGACTCCACACGACAGATATCCGGAAGAGATACTGACAATGAGTTTTACAAAGCAAGGCTGCAACTGATTCTTTTTACCTAAGAGAAAGGGGGTCATGGAACTGATGGATCACAATAGTGGAAGAGTCTTTCTCTCCTAAAATTAACCTTTCAGAAGGCTGAAATCCTGGCAGATGTCTGTGCAAGATTAAAAGGGGAAGAGATCAGGAATGAATGATCCTGAGACAAGACGTTGTCCTAAGATAACAGGGAGGAGTCACACACAATTCCATGCTGTAAAATAGGAACGTAGAGTGCGTTCTAGAAAAGATGGAAGTTAATGATTAAAGAGCCAAATAAACATGAACAGCTACTGAAGGGACTATAGAAGGCACTGGTTTAAACTCATTCCATGCACATACCAACAAAGGTCCATATAGTCAAAGCTATGTTTTTTCCAGTAGTCATGTATGGATGTGAGAGTTGGACCATAAGGAAGGCCGAGTGCCGAAGAACTGATGTTTTCAAATTGTGGTGTGGGAGAAGACTCTTGAGAGTTCCTTGGACAGCAGGAAAATCAAGCCAGTCAATCCTAAAGAAAATAAGCCCTGAATATTCATTGGAAGGACTGATGCTGAGGATGAAGCTCCAGTACTTTGGCCACCTGATGTGAAGGACTGACTCACTGGAAAAGACCCTGATGCTGGCAAAACTTGAGGGCAGGAGAAGGGGACGATCTAACCCTGGAGCAAACTCTGGGAGATAGTGAAGGACAGAGAAGCCTGGTGTGCTGCAGTCCATGGGGTCTCAGAGTCTGACAGGGGTAGCGAATGCAGCATAGGTAAGTGGCATCGGAGACAGCAAAAGGGGACAAACACTTGTAGGACAAGGTCAAGGTCACAGACAGAGATAAAGAGTCTAAGCAGGGATAATAAAGGCACAACCTCCAGGTGCCCGGGAGTATTTGGAGTGGCCAGTTTATGGGATTCAAGCTGACAGATTAAGAAAGAGAAATTGTGGATAACGCGGAAGTCCTCTAGAGCCATTCGGCTGTCAGTGGGCGTTTAGGTTGCTTGGCTGTTGTGAAGAGTGCTGGGATGAACACTGGGTGCTTGTATATTTCCGGGGTTGTCTCTGGATATACGCCTAGGAGTGGAATTGCAGTGGTAACTCTGTTTTTATTTTTAAAGGAGCCTCCATACCGTTCTCCGTTGAGGCTGTACCAGTTTATACCCCCACCAACAGTATAGAAGGGTTCGTTTTTCTTCACACCCTGTGAAGTAAGCCAGACAAAAAAAGATAATGGACCTATTGCCAAAATAGAAAGAGACTCACAGACATAGAAAACAAACTTAAGGTTACCAAAGGGGAATGGGGAAGGGGAAGGATAAATTAGGAGCTTGGGATTAAAATATGCACACCACTATATATAAAATAAATAACTAACAAGGACCTCCTGTACAGCACAGGGAACTATACTTGATATTTTGTAATAACCTGCAAGGGGAAAGAAAGAAAAAAGAATATCTGAATCACTGTACTGTAATCTGAAGCTAACCTGATACTATAATTCAACTATGGGCTTGTGAGCTAAGTCGATTCAGTCATGTCCAAAACTCTTTGTGACCTTATAGACTGTAGCCGGCCAGACTGCTCTGTCCGTGGGATTCTCCAGGCAAGAATGCTGGCGTGGGTTGCCATGCCCTCCTCCAGGGGATCTTCCCGACCCAGGGATCAAACCTGCATCTCTTTGCATCTCCTGCACTGGCAGGTGGGTTCTTTACCACTAGCACCACCTGGAAAGCCCACATCAACAATACTTCAGCTTTTAAACAAGGAGTATATTGCTTGAAAACAAAAAGAAAAGTAACCTGACCATTGGTCTGAACTGGGTAGATGGATGACCTCTAGGATAAGGTGAAGGACACGCCTCCTCGGGCCGCAGACTCCTTAGGAGGGCTCCTGGGATCAGCTCCCTCTTTGCTGTGCCCAGGGTCAGTGCAGCCGGAGCTCCGGGTCTGAAGCGTTTGCACCAGGGGCACCAGGTTATGGAACCAATAGACATGTGTTTAAGTTCCTGCTCTGCAGATTGAACAATTATGTAACCTTGTGTGGGATATTTAATCTTTCCAAGCCTCAAATTTTTTCACCTGTAAAATAGATAGAATAATAACTTTCTGAATAAAAGACTGCATTTCTTCCACAAAAACAGGAGATGAGGAACAAACATGTAAAGCTGTCAAAGGGAATAAAAATTTAATAAAAGTATAAAACTGACATGAATGATGAAAAATGAAAATATAAAGTTATGCTTGGTTATTAAAGTTATCTATTACCCCACTACAGCCATCAAAATGAGTAGAAATAGAAGTAGGATGCTACTGGATATGTCAGTGGAGGCTTTTAGTGAGACTGTTCAAATTAGAGAGGAGTAGGCGTAGACTTAAGAAAAATATCAGATGAATACAGTAAAAGAAAATGCAGAAATAAAAAGAAAAGAAGATAAACCAAACAACAGAGAATTTCATTTATCCTTAGAAAACATAACAAGTGCTCTCTCTCTCTCTCTCTTTTTTTTAAAGCAAATTTCCCTGCACATTTCTTTGTAGCTGGCTTCTGCTGTTGTTCCATATGGTGTAATTTTGGGGACATTTTCGTGGCCCAACAGGGCACACACGTGGCAGGGATGCCGAGCATGGCTAATATACAATCGTTTTTCAGTATAATGGGATTCATCTCTAAGAAAACAGCAGATCCCAACAACCCAGAGTCAAACTTTGCATTCCATTTCCTACATAATCTGACCAGCAGAAATAGAATACCCTACTCAGAAGAAAGGAAGGTTTTTGAAAAGAAAAGGGCACTTGGCGACCCAGGAAAAGGACATGGCAAAGCAGATGGCAGAGTGGAGGATGAAAGTCAACACCCGGACAAAGGAAGACCTGGCTTGCTACGGAGGACCATCAAGGAGCATGATGCTGTAAAAATAAGATGCTGGTAGGACTTGAGGATGAGAACGCTTAGAAGAGCTCTGAAAGGTTTGCAGAAAAGAACTTGGAGAAGGCAGAAATGTCACGGGGGATATCCGTCATCAGCTGCTGGCTAGAACCAGCAGAGCACCCAGGCAGGGCAGGGACCATCGACCACCCCCCGCGCCCCTCAGAAGAAGGGGAGGCCAGTGGAAGTCATCTCTCCCTGGAGTTTTTACTGTGAATTAGGTTCTGCATGAAGCTGTTTATTCCCTTTTCAGCTTAATGTTAATTGTAAATTTCTGAGTTAGGCATATGTGACTTTTTTTTTTTAAAGGCATTTTCCTCTCTAATCTTTCTTTAAAAAAAAAAAAAATTTATTTATTTGTCTGTGCTGGGTCTTAGTTGCAGTGTGCCAACTCTTTGTTGCAGTATGTGGGATTAGTTTTCTGACCAGGGATTGAACCTGGGCCCCCTGAGCTGGAAGCATGACATCTTAGCCACTAGACCACCAGGGAAGTCTCATATTCTTTTCTTAAGATGAGCCAACCTGAGCCAGCTGGGTCTTGGAGAACTTGCAGTGGGCTAACCTGGCGGCACACAGCTGGGTTTCAATTAAGAGGTGTCTAACTTGAGTGCCTACTTTGCAGTCTGGGTCTCAGTTACGCCTTGTTAGAGACCACAGCAAAGGTGTCTGGAGCCACCGAGAATGAAAAGGAAAACTGTGGACCAATGTATCCCAAGGAGAGGAGGTAAAGGATCCGTGAAGGAGGGGCGTGAGGAAGCCTAAGGGTGTTAGGAGGAAATGACAAGGCTTCCCCAGTGGTCCAGGGGTCAAGACTCTGCCTGCCAACCCAGGGGCCCAGGTTCAAGCCCTGACCCAGGGAGATTCCACACGCCTCGGGCGGCTAAGCCCTAGGCTGCGATGCCGGAAGGCTGTGCAGCCAGAAACAATTAATCAAACATTTCATTTAAAAAGAGAAATGGCAAAAAAAAAAAAAAAAAGAGAGAGAGAGAGAGATACGCTCATACGCCCACTTACAAATGAATAATAACCCAAAGAATAAAGACTTAAGGATGTGCATGTGCGCTAAGCCTCCTTGGGCAAGACTGTTCATCTGGTCTTCCCTTTGTCCCCAAGCACTGTTTCTTCCCGGCATCCACAGTCTTTGCTATCTCTGGCATTTCTCCTTATTTATTTATTTTTTTTTAGCATCCCGTCACGTTTTCTTTCCGATATCCATCCAGTTGGCAGGTCAGTTCTGCCTCTTTATCATCTCTCACCCTATCTCTTGCCTCTGTGCCTGCCATAGAAAAGGACCTACTTATCACCCCCTTGGATCCCAGCAATAGCTTCCTAACAGATGCCTTGGTCCCCAGCTCAGCCCCAATTTCCCACCCACTGGAGGCACACTGATCAATGCGTGTGCAAGCCTCCTTATTTTATTCTACTGTGTACAGCTTCTCAGAGGCTCCTGATCCATTTCAGGCAAAGAGCAAACTTCTTCCCATGGTTTAAGAGGCCCTTCACAAGCTACCCTTCTAGCCTCTTCAGCAGCAATTTAAGGCTTCTTCTCACAGGCGCAGTCCTCCAGCTTTCTACATCTCACCCTCTGGGCATGCTCCTTTCTCATCTGTGCCATCCCCCGCTCTCCCACACGCACCAGGCTACCTCCTAATCACCCTTGTGCTTGGGCTTTCTTTCATCTTTCTGGCAGAACAATAGGAAATTCTAAGAAACGTTTTAAATTCTAATGTGAAATTCCTGTGGCAGTGTTCACGGGAAGCTATTCTCTGAGTTTGGCCTTAGGAGATGAAGATTTGCAAGACCCAGCTTTTGCCCTAGGGGATCCACAGTTGGGGCGGTGGGGGAGTGGGAGGGACCAATAGACTATGCCCTATACAACTTTCAGCTCAGTTCAGCTCAGTTCAGTCACTCAGTCGTGTAGAACTCTTTGCGACCCCGTGGACAGGCTTCCCTGTCCATCATCAACTCCCGGAGCTTGCTCAAACTCATGTCCATTGAGTCGGTGAAGCCATCCAACCATCTCATCCTCTGTCGGCCCCTTCTCCTCTCGCCTTCAATCTTTCCCAGCATCAGGGTCTTTTCAAATGAGTCAGTTCTTCACATCAAGTGGCCAAAGTGTTGGAGTTTCAGCTTCAGCATCAGTCCTTCCAATGAATATTCAGGACTGATTTCCTTTAGGATGGACTGGTTTGATTTCCTTGCAGTCCAAGGGACTCTAGAGTCTTCTCCAACACCACAGTTCAAAAGCATCAATGCTTAGGTGCTCAAATTTCTTTACAGTCTAACTCTCACATCTATACATGACTACTGGAAGAACCACAGCTTTGACTAGATGGACCTTTGTTGGGCAAAATAATGTTTCTGGTTTTTAACATGCTGTCTAGGTTGGTCATAGCTTTTCTTCCAAGGATTAAGCGTCTTTTAAGTTCATGGCTGCAGTCACCATCTGCAGTGATTTTGGAGCCCCCAAAAATAAAGTCTGTCACTGTTTGCACTGTTTCCCATCTATTTGCCATGAAGTTATAGGACTGGATGCCATGATCTTAGTTTTCTGAATGTTGGGTTTTAAGCCAACTTTTTCACTCTCCTCTTTCACTTTCATCAAGAGGCTTTTTAGTTCTTCTTCGCTTTCTGCCATAAGGGTGTTGTCATCTGTGTATCTGAGGTTATTGGTGTTTCTCCCAGCAATCTTGATTCCAGCTTGTGCTTCTTCCAGCCCAATGTTTCTCATGATGTACTCTGCATATAAGTTAAATAAACAGGGTGACAATATACAGCCTTGATGTATTCCTTTCCCAATTTGGAACCAGTCTGTCGCTCTATGTCAGTTCTAACTGTTGCTTCTTGACCTGCATACAGGTTTCTCAAGAGGCAGGTCAGGTGGTCTGGCATTTCCATCTTTTGAGGAATTTTCCACCGTTTGTTGTGATCCACACAGTCAAAGGCTTTGGCATAGTCAACAAAGCAGAAGTAGATTTTTTTTTTCCTGGAATCCTCTTGCTTTTTCTGTGATTCAACAGATGTTGGCAATTTGATCTCTGGTTCCTCTGTCTTTCCTAAATCCAGCTTGAACATCTGGAATTTCACAGTTCAAGAACTGTTGAACATGGGAAGTGCTATAATCAAGCTTTAAAATCCCCATGGGGTGATGGCCTCCTTTCCTAGGGGAGTTGGGTGCTGTGCTTTAGTCCCTTAGTCGTGCCTGACTTTTGCGACCCCGTGGACTGTAGCCCACCAGGCTGCTCTGTCCGTGGGGATTCTCCAGGCAAGAATACTGGAGTGGGTTGCCTTGCCCTCCTCCAAGGGATCTTCCATACCCAGGGATAGACCCTAGGTCTCCTGCATTGCAAGTGGATTCTTTGCCATCGGAGCGACCAGGGAAGCCCCGGTAAGACTTCACCAATGAGATGAACCTTTAACCCCAGTGAAACAGACCAGAACCCTGGGGGGCTCCTGGGCACAGAGGCCTTTCTGTCCCCTTTTTCTTGTTATAGGCAATGGCCCCCAGCCTCCAAGGCCTTCCCTGAGTCCAAACAGTTGCTAATCAAGAGGGGGGCAGCCAAGAGAGCACCTGAGGCAAGATTTAAAGTATCAGAGACGCTCACCAAGTAGGTTAACTGAGGGGCTTCCCTGGGGGTCCGGTGGCAGGCTCTATGCTCCTATGCCGGGGACCGGAGTTCAATTCCTGTTCAGGGAACTAGGAGCTTGCCAGGTGCTGCTAGGGTAAAGAACCCACCTGCCAGTGCAGAAGACATAAGAGATGCTGGTTTGACTCCTGAGTCGGGAAGAGCCGCTGGAGCAGGGCCTGGCAACCCACTCCAGTAATTTTTGCCTGGAGAGCCCGTGGACAGCAGAGCCTGCCCAAGTCGGACATGAGAGAAGCAACTTAGCGTGCATGCGGGCCCTGCACACCCCCTCATCTTACCAGCAAGCCCAGCCTTGAACTGTTGCTCGTTTCCGCTTCACCCAAAAGTCTGTCTCTGAGATTTGATTCTACACCAGTTTGGAGAGGCCCAGCTTTTGGCATCTCTACCTTGAAGAACTAGTAAAATTTGCCAGATACAGAAACTGTAGGCAAAGAGATTGGCAGTTATTATAACTGACCTTAATATTTTTCACTTGCTAATACTAATTCTAAGACTGTTGTTGTGACTTTCTGGCCATTAGCAAGTCCTTCGCTTGGATGAAAGAGAGTGGTATTAGTTATTTTATGTACCATGTGTGTGCATACTTGGTCCTGTCCAACCTTTTGTGACCCCGTGGACTGTAGCCCACCAGGTTCCTCTGTCCATGGGATTTCCCAGGCGAGAATACTGGTGGGTTGCCATTCCCTTCCCCAGAAGATCTTCCTGACCCAGGGATCGAACCTGTGTCTCTGGCGTCTGCTGACCCACCTGGGAAGCCCCGTTAGTTTTTGACTAGAGTCAGTTACTCATTTCACAGCTGGGGTGTGGACGGCTATTGTGTTGGTGGTGGGTATTTGTTGCCTGAGAGTTTCTTCTTCCCTTTGGTGTGGTCAGGGCAATTTTGAAAGTCCTGGTGGGCTGTCCAGCATTCCATCAGCAACATTACAGCTCTTTCAAACTTTGCTGACGCCAGTAGTCACCAGGGGGAACTTCTTGCCTCTTGTGCAGACATATGTACCTCACATTCGGGGCTGGTGGTTTTATTCAAGGGGTTTGGGCATACTTACATTTTTGCTTAGGAAAGAATCTGTCTGAACTGTGACTGTAAACTGTGAATTCACTAGGAAACAGGTCTTTAGAATATTGGCAAGGTTGTCACATTCACTGTAAGCTCTATTTAAATATCTTCGGGGTTGGTCTGTGAAACATGTATGTTCTTATTAAATGACTTCACATTAATAAGAATGATAACAAGTTAATACTAGTAGATGCCTTTTCAATGGAAGCGATAGCACGATAAAACAGGGTCTGTTAAACTTCTGCTCTGTTAGATTTTACTTCCCCAAACATAAACAGTTTACTCTAAAAATGAGGTAATTTCATAATGGTCTGTTTAAACTGGCTGCAAACATAAATCACACTGGTTTTCTGCCATTCCCCACCTCACCATCCGCTACCACACTTATTCCTCTCTTAAATCAATGTATTTGGCTTGGTTCTTTTTCAGCTATAATAATGATAATAATTGTCATTATTATTAGAAGCTCATATATCACACATAATGTGCCTGGGAACATTCTGAGAGTTTTCTGGGAATCTAGCTATTTAATATTCATCATAACTCTTCGTAGTAACAGCATCACTCCGTTCTAGGGGTGACCGAGCTATGACACAGAGAGGTTAGTAACATGGTCAAAGTCACAGTCAGCCACTGAGGGTGCAGGCCACGAGTCCAGATAGTCTGACTGCAGGGCTGGTGTGACATGAACTCTTTAGCCAGGGTGATAGTCAACATGCTTCTCTTCCCAGAGTCACAGCAGGAGTTTAATTGATTTCAGGACGCAGAGAACCCCATGCCTTCAACACATCCCTCTTACACTGGAGGCCGGAGGAGCGGGAGCACGGGCGTGGCAGTTACCGTCGGGCTGAGTCTGTATTTCCCGTCTCAAATGTGTGATTCAACAGGATTCGGCAGTCTTGGTTGAATAAATGAATGGGTGGATGAATGACGACTACCACACAGAGTGTAAGAGCTGCAGCCATGTCACTGGTGAGTGACTCCTTCAGGCTGCTCCGGGAGGCGAGTGAAGCAGCTCTCTGTGCCAGTGACCCCTCCTAAGGCCAGCGTCACACCGGCCTGGGAGGATGGAGAACAGGGAGCAGGACCACCAGTTAGAAACAGCAGCTCTGATGTCCCCCCTCGCTCTATCACTGATGGAATAGAGCCATAATGTTTTCAATAACCTCTGGATTCCTGTCTTTAGAGAATTTCCTGGTGGTCCAGTCGGGGCTTCCCTGAAAGCTCAGTTGGTAAATAAATCCGCCTGCAATGCAGGAGACCCTGGTTCGATTCTTGGGTCGGGAAGATCTGCTGGAGAAAGGAAAGGCTACCCGCTCCAGTATTCTTGGGCTTCCCTTGTGGCTCAGCTGGTAAAGAGTCTGCCTGCAATGTGGGAGACCTGGGTTCGATCCCTGGGTTGGGAAGATCTCCTGGAGAAGGGAAATATTCTCCACTCCAGTATTCTGGCCCAGAGAATTCTGTGGACTGGATAGCCCTTGGGGTCGCAAAGAGTCAGACATGACTGACTGACTTCCACTTCACTGGTGGTCCAGTGGTTAGGACTTGGTGCTTTCACTACTGTGGCCTGGGTTCAATCCCTGGTTGGGGAACTAAGATCCTGCAAGTCATAGGGCGTGGCTAAAAAATACAGATAGATAGAGAGAGTTCTATCTTTATTTTTAGTGCTCTTCTTCCTGTAATCTTGTTTTCTCGAAGTCTAGGTCTTCCCTCATAGCTCGGTTGGTAAAGAATTCCCCTGCAGTGCAGGAGACCCCAGTTTGATTCCTGGGTTGGGAAGATCCTCTGGAGAAGGGATAGGCTACCCACTCCAGCATTCTTGGATTTCCCTTGTGGCTCAGCTGGTAAAGAATCCACCTGGAATGCAGGAGACCTGGGTTCGATCCCTGGGTTGGGAAGATCCCCTGGAGAAAGGAAAGGCTACCCACTCCAGCATTCTGGCCTGGAGAACTCCATGGACTGTATAGTCCATGGGTCGCAGAGAGTCAGACACAGCTGAAGGACTCCCACTCTACCTTCACTTTCAGGGCCATGACAGCCATCTTGAGAATTATCTCAGGGCGACTTTTGAGCTGAAGGAAGCAGGACAGGAGAGCATATCTCAGGTCCTGGGTGACGAGTCTCGAGGTGGAACCAGACCACCTGCCCAGCCCCTGCCCACTCCTGAATCCCGCCATCTCCAGAGGAAAGCACACCGCTGGCATCATCTCATTCTCAGAGGATGACAGAGCGTCTCATTTTGACACTCAACACTGCTTGGTGATCCTATCACACGTCCCTAGCATAGCCATCTTCTTACTTCCTAAAATGACCATTTCTCCCCTCATTTTGTCTTGATAAGTCTCCTAAAATTTCTCACTCAGTAATCATTTTCTTCCTATTCATTAAGATGCAAATAACAATAGCAGTAAATGAGACCTGAAATGTGTCATCTGAGCCCTGAATCTACCTACCCACTTGCACATGATCCCACTGTTATCTTCCAGTTCATACAAGAGGCCCTACTTCTATCGAAGGTCAACTCCTGTAATAATGAGGATCCTGTGCTGCTTTTCCCCACAGGGATATGGCTTCTGTAAGTTTCCTGCTGCTCTGCATTGCAGCCTTTGCTTCTTCAGTGGAATCTCAGTTTTTGTTGTTGAAGATTGACTGCCTTGACCTCCTTGTGGTCCAAGTGACTCTCAAGAGCCTTCTCCAACATCACGGTTCAAAAGCATCAATTTTTTCTCAGCCTTCAACCTCCCTTATGGTCCAACTCTCACATCCATACATGACTACTGGAAAAACCATTGTATAGCTTTGATTGTGTGGCTTTGACTATACAGATTTGTGTTGGCAAAGTAATATTTTGTTGTGGAAGATTGACTGCCTTGACCTCCTTGTGGTCCAAGGGACTCTCAAGAGCCTTCTCCAACACCACAGTTCAAAAGCATCAATTTTTTCTCAGCCTTCAACCTCCCTTATGGTCCAACTCTCACATCCGTACATGACTACTGGAAAAACCATTGTATAGCTTTGATTGTGTGGCTTTGACTATACAGATTTGTGTTGGCAAAGTAATATCTCTGCGTTTTAATACACTGTCTAGGTCTCTCATAGCTTTTCTTCCAAGGAGCAAGTGTCTTTTAATTCCATAGCTGCAGCCATGATTCTGGGACCCAAGAAAATGCAATTTGTCACTGCTTCCACTATTTCCCTATCTGTTTGCCATGAAGTGATGGGACTGGATTCCATGATCTTGGTTTTTATAATGTTGAGTTTTAAGACAGCTTTTTTACTTTCCTCTTCCACCTTCATCAAAAGGCTCTCTAGTTCCTCTTCACTTTCTGCCATTAGAATGGTACCATCTGCATATCTGAGGCTGTTGATATTTCTCCCGGCAATCTTGATTCCAGCTTGTGCTTCATCCAGCCCAACATTTTGCATGATGTGCTCTGCATATAAGTTAAATAAGCAGGGTGACAATATACAGCCTTGATGTACTCCTTTCCTGATTCAAAACCAGTCTGTTGTTCCATGTATAGTTCTAACTGTTGCTTCTTGACCTGCATACAGGTTTCTCAGGAGACAAGGTGGTCTGGTATTCCCATCTCTTTAAGAATTTTCCACAGTTTCTTGTGATCCACACAGTCAAATGCTTTAGTGTAGTTCATGAAGCAGAAGTAGATGTTTTTCTGGAATTCTGTTTATTTCTCTGTGATCCAAGGAATGTTGGCAATTTGGTCTCTGCTTCCTCTGCCTTTTCTAAACCCAGCTTGTATATCTGAAAGTTCTTGGTTGACATACTGCTGAAGCCTAGATTGAAGGATTTTGAGCATAACCTTACTAGTATTCAACATGAATGAAATTGTATGGTAGTTTGAACATTCTTTGGCATTGGAATGAAAACTAACTTTTTCCAGTCCTGTGGCCCCTGCCGAGTTTTCCAAATTTGCTGACATATTGAGCGCCACACTTAACAGCATCATCTTTTAGGATTTGAAATAGCTCAGCTTGAATTCTATCACCTCCACTAGCTTTGTTTGTAGTGATGCTTCCTGAGGCCCACTTGACTTCACCCTCCAGGATGTCTGGCTCTAGGTGAGTGATCACACCATCGTGGTTATCCCAGTCGTCATTAAGACATTTTTTTGTACAGTTCTTCAGTGTATTCTTGCCACTTCTTCTTAATATCTTCTGCTTCTGTTAGGTCCTTACCATTTCTGACCTTTATTGTGCCCATCTTTATATGAAATGTTCCCTTGATATCTCCAATTTTCTTGAAGAGATCCCTAGTCTTTCCCATTCTATTGTTTTCCTCTACTTCTTTGCCTTGTTCATTTAAGAAGGTTTTCTTATCTCTCATTGCTAGTCTCTGGAACTCTGCATTCAATTGGATAACTTTCCCTTTCTCCCTTGTTTTTCTCTTCTCTACTTTTGTCAGCTATTTTTAAAGCTTCTTCGGACAACCATTTTACCTTCTTGCATTTCTTTTCCTTGGGAATGGTTTTGATCACTGCCTCCTGTTCAGTGTTACAAACCTCTGTCCATAGTTCTTCAGGCATTCTGTTTACCACATCTAATCCCTTGAATCTATTTGTCCCCTCCATTGTATGATTTAGGTCATACTTGGATGGCCTAGTGGTTTTCTCTACTTTCTTTAATTTAAGCCTGAAGTTTACAATAAGGAGCTGATGGATGATATGGACCATAGTCAGCTCCAGGTCTTGTTTTTGCTGACTGTATAGAGCTTCTCCATCTTCAGCTACAAAGACTATAATCAATCTGATTTCACTATTGAACTTTTGGTGATGTCCACGTGTAAAGTCATTTTTTATGTTGTTGGAAAAGGGTGTCTGCTATGACCAATGTGTTCTCATGACAAAATTGTGTCAGCCTTTGCCCTGCCTCAATCTGTACTCCAAGGCCAAACTTGCCTGTTGCTCCAAGTATCTCTTGACTTCCTACTTTTGCATTCCAATCCTCTGTTATGTAAAAGACATCTTTTATTGGTGTTAATTCTAGAAGATCTTGTAGGTCTTCACAGAACTGGTCAACTTCATCTTCTTTGGCCTCAGTGTTTGGTGCATAGATTTGGATTACTCTGATGCTGAATGCTTTGCAGTGGAAACGAACTGAGATCATTCTGTCATTTCTGAGATTGCACCCAAGAACTGCATTTTGTACTCTTTTGTTGACTACTATCAAGGCTACTCCATTTCTTCCAAAGGATTCTTGTCCACAGTGGTAGGTACAATGGTCATCTGAATTAAATTCACCTATTCCTGTCCATTTTAGTTCACGGATTCCTAAGATGTCCATGTTCACTCTTGCCATCTCCTGTTTGACCACATTGATTCATGGACCTAACATTCCAGGTTTCTATGCAACACTGTTCTTTTCAGCATCAGACTTTACTTTCACCACCAGAGACATCTACAACTGAGAGTTATTTCCACTTTGGCCCAGTTGCTTCATCCTTTATGGAGCTCTTGGTAATTGCCCTCTGCTGTTCCCTAGTAGCATATCAGACACCTTCTGACCTGGAGGCTCATCTCCCGGTGTCCTATCTTTTTGCCTTTTCATATTGTTCGTGGGGTTCTCGGGACAAGGATATTGAAGTGGTTTGCCATCCCCTCCTCCAGGGGACCATGCCTATCTCTGGTGGCTCTGAATGCCGTGGCTCATAGCTTCATTGGGTTATGCAAGCCCTTCACCAGGACATGGCTGTGGTCCAAGAAGGGGTGGGCGGCTTATATGGCCTCTTCTTTTCCCGCTCAAGTGTGACGGTCAAGTGCAAGAAACGTGGTTCTGCTGGTCTAGGCTGGGTTCTCACATGCTGTGATAACCTTGGTTCTAGAATAGCTTTCAGTTCAGTGGCTCAGTTGTGTCTGACTTTTTGCGACCCCATGAATTGCAGCACGCCAGGCCTCCCTGTCCATCACCAACTCCTGGAGTTCATCCAAAATCACATCCATTGAGTCAGTGATGCTGGATGCCATGATCTTCATTTTATGAATGTTGTGCTTTAGGCCAACTTTTTCACTCTCCTCTTTCACTTTCATCAAGAGGCTTTTTAGTTCCTCTTCACTGTCTGCCATAAAGGTGGTGTCATCTGCATATCTGAGGTTATTGATATTTCTCCTGGCAATCTTGATTCCAGCTTGTGCTTCTTCCAGCCCATCAAGTCTCATGATGTACTCTGCATCTAAGTTAAATAAGCAGGGTGACAATATACAGCCTTGACGTACTCCTTTTCCTATTTGGAACCAGTCTGTTGTTCCATGTTTAGCTGCAATATTTCAACATTGGCGTCTTGGCACACTCTGGCCAGCTCTATTCCGGGTCAGTCTATTTGGAAGGTTAATAGGGTTGATTTTCTGGTGACAATTATTGATTGTGTTTGTGTGTGTGTGTGTGTTTGTGTGTGTGTGTGTATGCACACTAGCATAGAGGCAAGAAAGTCTGAAATCTTTTTATCCCTCTCCATTTCTGCAAATGGCATGGTTTTGTTTTCAGATAGATTGGAAATGATTAAGAACTTAATAGAGTCATTGTTCATGTTAGAAAGAATGAAAATAAAAATAGAGGCGGATTCTAAGCCCCCTTCTGTGGGAAGGTCTGTGGGGACAGATGGAGCCTGCAGGATGAGGACATGTGCAGAAAGGTCAACTTTTTTTGTGACTAGGAAAGCCGGCAGAAATAAGTGAGTTATCTCTGAAATATGTAAAACCTTCTCGTATGTAAATAGAGTAAACTCTGGTGACTGCCATCTGTGAGAGTGTAAGAGTTCTTGGGAAATGACTCATTCAGTGGAGCAAAGAGATGAAACCAAATTTGACTAGTAAAACTACGTGAGTTACAGAGAATCCAGAATGCTGGGTGTCCGCATGTACTGCTGCTAACACAGTGTGTAGGGTAGTTGTGGGGTCTTGGAAAAACGAACAGGTGCTACACAAGTGGATGAGAAAAGGGCTCCTAGTGGGAGCCACTCTCTGCAGTTGACTTGCCTTAGTTGGTGGGACTGAATGTGGAAGGCCTGCTGTTGCTGTCATTCAGGGGCCAAGTTGTATCTGACTCTCTGTGACCCCATGGACTGCAACGCATCATGCTTCCCTGTCCTTCACTCTCTCCAGGAGTTTGCTCAATTCATGTCCATTGGTTCAGTGACGCTATCTAACCATTACATCCTCTGCCACTCCTTTCTCCGTTTGCCTTCAGTCTTTCCCAGCATCAGAATCTTTCCCAGTGAGTCAGCTCTTTGCATCAGCTGGCTAAAGGATTGGAGCCTTTATCAGCTTCAGACTTTACTTTCACCACCAGACACATCTACAACTGAGCATCGTTTCCACTTCGGTCCAGCGGCTTCATTCTTTCTGGAGCTGTTAGTAGCCACCCTCTGCTCCTCCCCACTAGCATCCTGGACGCCTTCTGACCTGGGAATCTCACCTTCTGGTGTCACATCTTTTTGCCTCTTCGTACCGTTCATGGGGCATCACAGCAGGAACACCGGCATGGTCTGCCATTCCCTCCTCCAGTGGACCATGCTTTGGTGGGTCTCTCCACTATGACCCGTCTGTCTTGGGTGGCCCTGCAGGGCAAGGCTCAGAGGTTCATTGAGTCATGCAAGCCTCTTTGCCACATCAAGGCTGTGATCCATGAAGGAGTGAAGACCTGTAAGGATCATTTAGTTCAACACCATTTTGTCAATTAAGCCTGTAAAGAAAGAATCCAACTTGAGAATGCATTTACGATTGCCAGGCGGAAGGATCGGGGGAAGGGATAGTTAGGGGGCTTGGGATGGACATGTACACACTGCTCAATTTAAAATGGATAACCAACAAGGACCTACTGGATAGCGCAGGAAACTCTGCTCAGTGTTATATGGCAGCTTGCATATGAGGGGAGTTTGGGCTGGTGAATGGATACATGTATATGTATGGCTGAGTCCTCTTTCTGTCCGCCTGAAACAGCCACAACATTGTTAATTGGCTGTGCTTCAGTATAAAATAAAAATTAAAAAAAAAAAAAAGGAATCTGTGGCCCAGAGAGACTGAGTTACCAGCAGGACGCAGAGAACTTGAGGCAATGCTGGGACCAGACGCAATCTTCACGGCTGCCTCCTGGACGTGGGAGCTGATTCCTGCCGAGAAAAATCCTGTGCTGATTTTAGTGTGCTTCCACAGTGCTTAAGGCTTAAAATAATCATCCTATCTCCTCTGCAAGCTCAGGAATTTATCAGGTTGGGTGTTCTGGACACTCTATCTGAGATTTTTACATCCAGAAAATTGACAGCTTGATGGTTTTCATGGGATAAGTTATTTCAGATATTTTTCATGAGATTAGATACTCAAGGCAAATCACAAGGCTGTGTTTTTCCAAGTGATCTTCTCACATGATGACTTTTCACATGTGCTGTTTTATGCATTGTTTGACTTGTCTTGAGCTGTAGGAGAGAGTGATGAATTCTCCAAATCTGTGTTGAGATGGAAATCCTGCCCTCGTTTTATGGAGCTGCCTTTGTTTGATGTCTTCAGCTTCTCCTACAACCCTCTCCTTCCTCTGAAAAAATGAGGGACAGTGTCCTAGGAAAGTTGATACCTTTCTGATCACTAATTGGGGAATCAGTTGTCTTTCTGGTAAATGGAGAAATCTACAGTATAAAACCAGTAAACAAATCTGTTTTGTTTTCATTGCTACCAAAGTTGGAAAAATAGAGAAACAAGTGGAATTCAAAGTATCTTCTGTTTACCTAATGTGAATGTAAAATTGTATTTATGAGATCTGAAGCTGTGATAAAATTTTAACTTTGTCTGCTAAAAGGAGACAGCAGTGCTAGTAATCTAACTGAAAGTTGCTCAGTCGTGCCCGACTCTTTGTGATCCCATGGACTATACTTTCCATGGAATTCTCCAGGCCCGAATACTGGAGTGGGTAGCTCTTCCCTTCTCCAAGGGATCTTCTCAACACAAGGATTGAACTCAGGTTTCCCATATTGGAGGTAGATTCTTTATCAGCTGAGCCACCAGGGAAGCCCAAGAATACTGGAGTGGGTAGCATATCCTTTCTTCAGGGGATCTTCCTGATGCAGAAATCGAATCAGGGTCTCCTGCATTGCAGGCAGATTCTTTACCAGCATTCTATGAGGGAATCTAAAACCAATGATTAGTTAGAATCATTTCAGTTTGTGTTTGGAATTGAGTATATGCATAGTTTGGTGAAAATGAAAATTTCCTAATTAAATTTTGTTTGGATTGGAATTAAAATTTGTCCTATATAAATGGTATCACCAATCCAATGGACATGAACTTAGTCAAACTCCAGGAGATGGTGAGGGACAGGGAGGTGTGGCATGCCATAGTCCATGGGGTTGCAAAGATTGGAACATGACTTTGCAACTAAACAAGAACAGCAACACAAATTATTGGAGAATCAGAGTGCCTCAGACCTTACTGGTAAAAATATAGAAACTTTTCAGGGAGCCAGCTGAGTAAGTACGGAAGCATGAAGACATTGGAGTCGTATTTCTAGATTGAAGCCTTGAATTGTCCATTGTTCTCAAGCAACTCTAGGCAAATTTCTTGATCTTATTTCCTATCATGTTCAATGGGGATGCTAATAATATACACCACAAGATAATTTATACACGGCACTTAAAGTACCTGCTACTTAAGACTCTTGAGAATCCCTTAGACTTAAGGAGTCCCTTAACTAGGAGATCAAACCATTCAATTCTAAAGGAAATCAGCCTTGAATATTCACTGGCAGGACTGATGCTGAAGCTCCAATATTTCGGCCACCTGATGCGAAGAGAAAGCTCATTAGAAAGACGCTGATGCTGGGAAAGATTGAGGGCAGGAGAAGGGGGTGACAGAGGATGAGAGCGTTGGATGGCATCAGTGACTCGATGACATGAATTTGAGCAAACTCCGGGAGACAGTGGAGGACAGGGGAGCCTAACATGCTGCAATCCACGGGGTTGCAAAGAGTCGGACATTACTTAGTGACCGAACAACATCAACAACTTCAGAAGCTAGCTCTGACTCTCTGGGCAACAGGGCTAATGGCAGATTTAGTCCCTTGAGGTGGGAGTGGGGGCTCCTATCACAGAGTGCCATAGACCAGGTGGCTTGTGGATAACAGAAATTTACTTTCCACAGTCCTGGAGACTGGAAGTCTCAGATGAAGGGGGCAGCAAGACCAGGTTCAGCGAGGGTCCTCTTCCCGGCTGCAGACAGAGGGCTTCTGCAGAGGTCACTTTCTGCCTTACGGAAGGGGGTGGCAGCCTCCGGGCCTCTTCTGTTTCACTGGTTTTGGCTGGGCTGCGTCTGTGCTGCTGGGCTGTGGCGCGAGCGCTTCTCACTGGGGCGGCTTCTCTTGTCGAGGAGCACAGGCTTTTGGGTTCACAGGGTCAGGAGCTGCAGCTAGCAGGCTTGGACGCTCTGCTGCATGTGGAATCTTCCCGCACCAGGGGTCGAACCTTGCTCCCTGCACTGGCTGGAGGGAGGACTCTCACTCACTGAACCACCAGCGCAGTCCTGGTCTCTTTTAATGACGCCGCTCAGCCCTTTCACAAGAGCGCCGCCCTCAGGGCTTGATTAGCTCCCGAGGTTCTGCCTCCAAACACCATGACAGTGGGGATTAGATTTCTGCAGATGGACTTGGGGGTGGGGAACACAAACATTCAGGTCATCATACACCCTAACCTACTACTTCTCCTTTAAGGTTGTATTGTTGCTGTTGTTCTGTTGTTTGATTTTTGTCTTGTTTTCTTTTTAGCCTAAACATGTGTGCTAGCAACTCATCTGTCATTAAAAAAAAAAAAAAATTCTGCATGAAAGAGAAGAATATTTGCCTCGTTGAGATTAGGCAGAGAGGATAGTTATATAGCCCGTTTCTCTTCATGTATGTATACATGTATGTGTGTGTGTGTGTCTGTCTATCTATCGTCTCTCTATCTATGAAGGTCTTATTCTTTGAACTAATGATAACATCTTACTGGTTTCCTCGTTGATTAATGAGTTACATAAAATCCTTAACATATAATAATTTTATACCAATATCAGAGTCATGATTCTATCTCCCTTAAAAATGACCTTTCAACAACCACAACTAAGAACACATTTTCTAAACTGATAAAGAGGGGAAGAAATTAGGGAAAAAAAAAAAAAAACCCACACCCACTAGAAATGGCCCAATCCATGCTTTTGCTCATGTGTAAAAAATATGTTAACTTTGCATTCTTGGCTTACTCCAAATTAGAAGAGACGGTCACACCTATTACCAGGAAAGGTATGACAACGTTTTTGTTGGTTTGCTTTTAAATTGAGTTTTCATGTGTGAATTACGTCACATGAAAATCTGTAGATGTTTAGTAAATTTAAGATGTACATTTCAAATCTCTTAATACAAATATGAAGCTATAAACAACCAGGGGGCATGAAAACACTATTTATTGAACAACCAGATGCACATTTAGTTGGTGATTCTGTAGTTCACATGGATTTCTGGTTTGACGTCACAGACGATGCTTAAAAGCTCATTGATCACACTTTCCATGGACGTGCTGTAGCTTGCATTTAGTTCTTTTATCTTCCCTAGGGTTTGCACTTCGATTTCTTCTAAGACATTACTCTGAGAGCCCATTATCTACCAAAATAAAACAGAATTCACTACACTGTACATCATATTAAAATTTACTTGTTTTGTAAGTTAAATTCAGTTTCGATTATCATTTGCATTATGCATTATTTTTCCAGAATTTTTCAGAGAATGGATAAGGTCACCAATGCTGTGAGTGGGATGGATAAACTTTTCTAAAAAAATATAATCTGCAAAAAAGGTCAAAGCTGAATCACTATGCTGTACAACTGAAGCTATATTGTAAATCAACTATTAAAAAAAAAAAGGAAGCTGGCCACAGCAGGTGACTTCTAAGCTGACCTTCACACAGTACAAATTGAGGGCAAGTTCACAATCATTATGTTAATACCATGCTCAGAAGTTTTTTTCATGTATTTACGATAGTTTCCACAGAGTTCCTGTGTCTTACTTTCTGAATTAAAAGTCTGGCAAATAAAGTTGAAAGACATCATTAAACCCATTATTGCTGGTCTTTAAAGAGCAAATAACTGGTTTGTGAATTTTTAAAATAAATTATCTGGACTCTTTAAATCTGTCTTTTTAGGAATATACAGCCACAATATGCCCCATAACATAGCTTCAGAAGCCCAGATATATCATTTATTGTGTGTGTTCAGACATTCAGTTGTGTTCAACTCTCTGCGACGCTATGGACCGAAGCTTACGAGATTCTTCAGTTCATGGGATTCTCCTGACAAGGATACTGGAGTTGGTTGCCATTTCCTCCTCCAGGAGATCTTCCCGACGCAGAGACTGAACTCATGTCTCCTGCATTGATGTCAGATTTTTTTTTAACAGTGAGCCACCTGGGAAGCCCATGGGTAGATTGGGTATATTCAATACATTTTTGACTTCAATAGTTTCAACTTCAGTAGTTTCTGGATTTACCAGAAATTAACCCCAGTGTAAGTCGAAGAAGACCTGTATTTGCTGATTTAGTCCCATGACGGTTCTAGACTCAGTGTCACTTGGCTTCTGATTGTTTTTTCATTAACAGTGATCACCAGTATCTCCTATGGTCTCCTCTCTCTCTTAGCTTCTCTGCCAAGTAATGATATGATTGAAATATAATTTCCATGAACAGTATGAAAAGGCAAAAAGATAATTTTACCAGCGGAGTTAACCAATTTAAAGAGATTCTGCAGTGAAACCCTTTCTAAGATTATCCTTTGCTGAAGCAAACAGCCAGCTCCTAACTGGTCTCCTCTGTAAACTCAGCCTTTCTTGAGCAGGGAACTGTTACGGCAATCCAGCCGGTTTCTGTTTGTTCGTTTTTCTCTTCCCTGAGTGTTTGGGGGAAGCGTGCATTTAATTTACCGGGAGACCCCACTAATGATTGACTTCTACTTCAAGGTTGTTAGACTGCTCTAAATTCTAGAATCCGAATGATCTTTCTGGGTCCCAAACTTGAAATCAAATGTCACTGAGGCATCAGGTTCAAGTTCTTTTCTGTTTATAGTTCAAGCAACTGGGTCTTTCTAGTTCAAACAAAATCATCTTGAAGTGATATAGCTTCTAAGACATCAAATAGCTTTTTATAAAATAACATTTTGATAAGTGAGTACACAAGAAGCGCAGACGTGTGGCTGAAATTTTCCTTGCTACAAAGACGTTGAAAAATAATAGAAAACTACTTGCTAAGGTAGTTCTACCAAAATTAAAAATTTCCTCTCCATCCAATATTGGATTTTATACCAAACTCAAAAAAAATTTACCATTACTAAATTCAGTGTCTTAAGCAGTGAAACATTTAAAAGACACACTGTTATGAAACTATAATATTACCTACTTTTCTTTGGAGAAGTATTAAAAATAGTTATTATTAGACTGGATACTGCGGCTGTCCCATTGGACTTTGGAAATTTTCATCTCAGCCTTAGGATCTTTATTTTTTAAATGAGGGTAACATCACTTATTTGATGGGTTTGTTGTAAAAAGTCAACCAGATTTACGAGTGCAAAGCATGCAGAATTGTAGTAGCCTCAAAGTGAGCCATAAATGTAATTTTAAATTTTCTAAAATTGTATTTTAAAAACTGGAAAAATTAGCTTAAACAATATTTGCATTTAGCCCAATATAGCTATGCTATTATTTTAATATAAAATGTAAAATTATTGCATTATTATTTGTCATGACAAACCTAGGCGATGTATTAAAAAGCAAAGCCATCACTTGGCTGACAAAGGTCCATCTAGTTAAAGCTATGGTTTTTCCATAGTCATGCCTGGATGTGAGAGTTGGACCATAAAGAAGGCTGAGTGCCAAAGAATTCGTGCTTTCGAATTGTGGGGCTGGAGAAGACTCTTGAGAGTTTGTTGGACAGCAAGGAGATCCAACCAGTTAATCTTAGAGGAAATCAGTCCTGAATATTCATTAGAAAGACTGGTGCTGAAGCTGCAGCTCCAATCCTTTGGCCACCTGATGCGAAGAGCTGACTCACTGGAAAAGACCCTGATGCTGGGAAAGATTAAAGGCAGGAGAAGAGGGCGACAGAGGATGAGAGAGATGGCATCACTGACTCGATGGCCCCAAATTTCAGCAAACTTTGGGAGACAGTGAAGGACAGGGAAGACTGAGGCACTGCAGTCCATGAGGTCGCAGAGGGTCGGACATGACTGAGTGATCGAAGAGCAAGTTCCTGTCACCTGGCGTGTGTTTTATTTATAGAATATCTTCATCTGGACGAGCTGCACTTCAGGTGCTTGGAAGCCACATGAGGATGACCATCTTCGACAGGGAAGGTGCAGGACGCCACGTGGCAGCCACCAGGATCAGCTGAGTTCCTGGTGTGCGCGGTTAGGACGACAGGATGATCTCCTGAAGGTGTTTATTATGAAGGTGGTGTTTAGCACAGAAGCTTAGCACTGAGCAAGTAATCAGTCAGTTCAGTCACTCAGTCGTGTCCAGCTCTTTGTCACCCCATGAACTGCAGCATGGCAGGCCTCCCTGTCTATCACCAGCTCCCGGAGTCCACCCAAACCCATGTCCATTGAGTCGGTGATGCCATCCCACCATCTCATCCTCTGCCGTCCCCTTCTCCTCCTGCCCTCAATCTTTCCCAACATCAGGGTCTTTTCAAATGAGTCAGCTCTTCTCATCAGGTGGCCCAAGAATTGGAGTTTCAGTTTCAACATCAGTCCTTCCAATGAACACCCAGGACTGATTTCCTTTAGGATGGACAGTAAATGTTAGTAATAATTATTATGATTTATCACTGTGTTGCTTGCACTTTAAAATGTATATAATCCACCTTAAACTTTCAGAAATGTTGGAATAGACTTTTAATAACCCAAACTCTTATATTTCATCCTGTATAAATAAGCATATTATTTCTAAGTTTATTTGATCCACGATAATTTGAGTTTCTGCAGTATTTCCTGGACAATATCATATCTTGACTCACTACAGACCACTTTATGTTATTTTTTAATAGATTTTTTATAGTTTTTTAAACTTTATTTTTAATTGGAGGATGATTGCTTTACAGTATTGTGATGGTTTCTGCCATACACCAACATGAATTTAATGTGGACAATTTTAAAAGTCTTTATTGACTTATTACAGTATTGCTTCTGTCTTATTTTATTTTATTTTTGCCGTGAGGCATGTGGGATCTTAGATCCCCAACCAGAGATTGTACCTGATCCCCCTGCATTGGAAGGTCTCAACCACTGGGCCACCAGGGAAGTTCCCATACACCATTTTAAATGGTCTTCCTTGGGAAGAATTCCATTCGATCTGAAGACAGTGCTGATTTAAGCCACACAGGAGTTACATGAAAGAATGCAAGCTCTGCAAGGACCAGGGCAAGGGTTATCTCAGCCACTGATGAGGTGAAGTGCCTCAAACACTGTCAGGCACATAGTAGATGCTCAGTATGTAGGTGGAACAGAAGACAGTGAGTGGATCACCAGGTGTTACAGAGGGCTTATTACCTGTGCTCTATTGCGCTTATCAGCCAAAGCCTGCTGTTTGGATGGTTGAGACACTACATAAAATAGAAGTGGGTAACGATTTGATGGCCAGGGCCAGCGGCCGGGAGGAGCAAGCTGAGGAGAGGTGGCTGCACAGGGGAGGGCCTAGAGGAGCTATCCCACATTGAAGGTCAGGAACTGCGGCCATAAGGAGATACCCCTCGTCCAAGGTAAGGAGCAGCGGCTGTGCTTTGCTGAAGCAGCCGTGAAGAGATACCCCACACCCAAGGTAAGAGAAACCCAAGTAAGATGATAGGTGGTGCAAGAGGGCATCAGAGGGCAGACATACTGAAACCATACTCACAGAAAACTAGTCAGTCTAATCACACTAGGACCACAGCCTTGTCTAACTCAATTAAACCAAGCCATGCCTGCAGGGCAACCCAAGGCGGGCGGGTCATGGTGGAGAGGGCTGACAGAACGTGGTCCACTGGAGAAGGGAATGGCAAAGCACTTCAGCATTCTTGCCTTGAGAACCCCATGAACAGTATGAACAGGCAAAATGATAGGATACCAAAAGAGGAACTCCCCAGGTCATTAGGTGCCCAATATGCTACTGGAGATCAGTGGAGCAATAAGTCCAGAAAGAATGAAGGGATAGAGCCAAAGTGAAAACAATGCCCAGTTGTGCATGTGACTGGTGATAGAAGCAAGATCCGATGCTGTAAAGAGCAATACTGCATAGGAACCTGGAATGTCAGGTCCATGAATCAAGGCAAATTGGAAGTGGTCAAACAAGAGATGACAAGGGTGAACGTTGACATTCTAGGAATCAGTGAACTAAAATGGACTGGAATGGGTGAATTTAACTCAGATGACCATTATATCTACTACTGCGGGCAGGAATCCCTCAGAAGAAATGGAGTAGCCATCATGGTCAACAAAAGAGTCCGAAATGCAGTACTTGGATGCAATCTCAAAAACGACAGAATGATCTCTGTTCGTCTCCAAGGAAAACCATTCAATATCACAGTTATCCAAGTCTATGCCCCAACCAGTAATGCTGAAGAAGCTGAAGTTGAACGGTTTTATGAAGACCTACACGATCTTTTAGAACTAACACCCAAAAAAGATGTCCTTTTCATTATAGGGGACTGGAATGCTAAAGTAGGAAGTCAAGAAACACCTGGAGTAACAGGCAAATTTGGCCTTGGAATGCGGAATGAAGCAGGGCAAAGACTAATAGAGTTTTGCCAAGAAAATGCACTGGTCATAGCAAACACCCTCTTCCAACAACACAAGAGAAGACTCTACACGTGGACATCACCAGATGGTCAACACCGAAATCAGATTGATTATATTCTATGCAGCCAAAGATGGAGAAGCTCTATACAGTCAACAAAAACAAGACCAGGAGCTGACTGTGGCTCAGATCATGAACTCCTTATTACCAAATTCATTAAGGCTTTACCACCTTAAAACTCCTCTGTTAAATAGAAATCGCTGGAGTAGTATCATTTAATCAACCAAATCCCTTCTTTACGGAGCTTAGTTTATGTAGTGGCTTGCAACCTTTTTTTCTTCCTCAACTCATTTGAGGGATGATATATCTAATTAATACCAGTAGCTCAAAAACTACATTGTGGTGAAAATGAAATAGGCAGGGAAAGGGGGAGGAAGAGGGAGAAGATTTCAAGAAATTATATCTAACATACTGATTGCTACATATGTTAGATCTTGTTCCTGATTAATTTCAGATCATGAAATCCTTATTGCCAAATTCAGACTGAAATTGAAGAAAGTAGGGAAAACTGCTAGACCATTCAGAAATGACCCAAATCAAATCCCTTATGACTATACAGTGGAAGTGAGGAATAGATTTAAGGGCCTAGATCTGATAGATAGAGTGCCTGAAGAACTATGGAATGAGGTTCGTGACATTGTACGGGAGACAGGGATCAAGACCATCCCCATGGAAAAGAAATGCAAAAAAGCAAAATGGCTGTCTGGGGAGGCCTTACAAATAGCTGTGAAAAGAAGAGAGGC